>JAUMJK010000424.1:600000-941126 GCA_033558105.1 Coccyzus lansbergi | reverse complement strand
GGAAGTCGCGGCCGCGCGCGCTCGCGGGACGTTGCGGGCGGGGCCTCGCGGCAGCGACCATTAACATTCCAAGAGGGATGTGTCAGTGGGCGTGACCACGGTATGGGGGCGTGGTCATATCCGAGCGGGCGGGGCTCTTACAGCGTGGCGCGCGTCGGTTTTGTCGGGTGACCCAGTGGCCTAATGGATAAGGCATCAGCCTCCGGAGCTGGGGATTGTGGGTTCGAGTCCCATCTGGGTCGCGCCCAGGTCGTTTTGCGGCGCGGGCGGGGATCGCGTCGCTTCTCCCGGCGGGGATCATCCTCACCCGCGAGCTCACACTTTTATTGGCGACCGGAGCGGGCCCTGGAGCGGGGCGAAAGGCTTGATCGGAAGCAAAAAGAGCTTCAAATTGGCTCCGCCGCTTCCCTCCGTCCCAGCGCCGCGGCGGCGGCTGCGGGAGAACCGTGGTGCTGCCGCTCCTTGCTTGCCTCCCAACGGGCGTCCTCCTCCCGTTTCCCCCTTTCCTCCCGTTTTCCCCCTTCCTCCGGTTTCCCCCTCTCCGCTGTTTCTGCACACCTGAAGGAGCTTCTGCCTCCCTTTTAATCGTCATCGTGACCAATGAAGGAGTCTCAGAAGTTAATAGGGGTTGCGCCACTGGGCAGTTTAAGCGGAATCCCTGGATCCCAGCTCCACATCCATGGAGCTGTTGGTCCAGTGGAGGAGACAGGGATGATGCGAGGGCTAGAGACCCTCCTGTGCGAGGACAGGCTGAGAGAGTTGGGGTTGTTCAGCCTGGAGAGGAGAAGGCTCTGGGGAGACCTCAGAGCAGCTTCCAGTACCTGAAGGGGCTCCAGGAAAGCTGGGGAGGGACTGTTCACAAAGGCTTGTGGTGATAGGATGAGGGGCAATGGGTATAAACTGGAGAGAGGAAGATTTAGACTGGGTGTAAGGAGGAATTTCTTCACCATGAGAGTGAATGTGAGCCAGCAGTGGCCCAGGTGGCCAAGAAGGCCAATGGCATCTTGGTTTGTATCAGAAACAGTGTGACCGGCAGGGCCAGGGAGGTTATTCTCCCTCTGTACTCAGCACTGGTGAGGCCACTCCTTGAATCCTGTGTTGAGTTGTGGGCCCCTCAACTCAAGAAGGACATTGAGGCTCTGGAGCGAGTCCAGAGAAGAACAACAAAGCTGGTGAAGGGGCTGGAGAACAGGCCTGATGAGGAGTGGCTGAGAGAGCTGGGGGGGTTTAGCCTAGAGACAAGGAGGCTGAGAGGAGACCTCATTGCTCTCTCCAACTCCCTGAAAGGAGGTTGTGGAGAGGAGGGAGCTGGGCTCTTCTCCCAAGTGCCAGGGGACAGGACAAGAGGGAATGGCCACAAACTCCGCCAGGGGAGATTTAGGCTAGAGATTAGGAGGAAGTTTTTCACAGAAAGGGTCATTGGGCATTGGAATAGGCTGCCCAGGTAGGTGGTTGATTCACCTTCCCTGGAGGTGTTTAATGCACGGGTGGATGAGGCCCTGAGGGACATGGTTTAGTGTTTGATAGGAATGGTTGGACTCGATGATCCGATGGGTCTCTTCCAACCTGGTGATTCTATGATTCTATGAACCAGTTCACTGTGTCTGACTGTGAAGAGTTCCCTGTACTGACACCCAGTAGCAGTGAGACACACTGTCATAAAGGAGATCTTGTTTAGCAATAAGGTCACCACTTTTGACTGGGAACACAGGAATAAGCCTACTTAAGTCAGGAATCCAAGTCAGAATTGGCTTGGTGTGTGAAAGTTCACAGAGTTCCTCGTGTTAGCAAATCCAGATTTAAAAATAAAGCTTTATCTGGGGTTAGCAGGGCTGAGCCCTGGCCTGGACAGTAACTACTGCGTTTTTCTGTCTGGAAAGAATCACTGGAAAGGGTTTCCTGAACTAAAAGCAATTACCAGCTGTGTATCTGGAGGTGGCCAGAAATACTGAAATACGTTCCATTGTACTGCACGTGCTGAATTGCGGGGGGACGTGTGTTCCAGCATCGATCCACTGCGCTTTTATCATGTGTGTCTCCATATCCAGTAGAACCACATTCAGTCTGTATGAGTTTTCTTTATATAACTCCATGAGAAGCCAGACCTTCCTTCAAAATCTATTGCTAAATACCCCCGAAACAAAACCAGTCTGTCACTGAGCCCACGTATCCATAGATTATTCCCAGAACCACAGGTGCTGTGGGCACAGACCTGTGTGTACGGGAAGGGGGTGTCTTGTGCATCCCTGCTGGTCGGGGCAGTGGGCGGCTGGCTGGGAGGCAGCAGCTTGGGCTTGCTCCAGTGGGTTGTCCGGCGAGTGATTCCCGTTTCCCCTAAGGCTGCCTCTCATTAGCATGGATCAAGGGGAGGGCATAAAAGACTCCAGTTCATTTTGAGTCTGGAAAACAACTTTACTTTGAAATGACAACCAAAGTGTTGTGGCTCCTCTGCTTTGTGGTTGGATCATCTCCCAGCTCCGTGGCCGGTAAGTATTAACATTCCAAGTGGGGCTGGGGCACCTTCGGCTTTGGTAGCAGGGGAGGCTGAACGGATCGCTACAGATTCTTGCCCAAGCAGCCCTCTTCAGCTGCAGTGTTGTCAGCAAGCTGCAGTGGTCATCATGTAAGGGCTCAAGAAAGAAATATTTCAACATGTTTGTGGGATGGGAATGTAAGTTGCGCTATTTAATTTGTCAACATTTGAAAGAATCAAGAGCACCTGTTAAAAGCAGGCAGTGAGCTGGGGCTGTGAATCCTGCGAGCTGGCATTCAGCACTTGAAGTTTGACTTGTGTCTGCATATGAGGATTTTATTTATATGTGACCTTTCCCATTCAGGCTCCTTCCGTCACCTGTAGACTCCTGATTTCTTGCTTCTTTTCAGCCTTTTCTGTGCTGTCAGGTGTCCCTGCAGCAAGTTGTCCTAAATAGAGTTATTTTCTTTTCAGCATCTCATTGATGGTACAGAAATAGGACATCCCTCTATTCTACTGGGAAAGAGAAGCCCGGGAGCTGGTGATGTTGCAGTTGTATTTCCCAGGCTGTAAGAGCTAGACAGGAATACGCTGCCACAGGGGGATGGATCTCAAGGTCCTGAACAGATGGAGTAGAGAGAAATGAACTATTATTTGTTACAGTCCATGTCTGAGTAAGCACGATAAATTGGTAGAAAAGTCTACGTAGCAAACCAAAACACCTGCTGGGAGCTCACAACTTTATACCGAAACATCTCCAGAACACCCTTGCCTAGTCCTTTCTTTAGCTTGGACTTCTTCCACTCCTTTCTTCATGGACATTCTTTTGACTTTACGTGTGGCCAGCCCAAATATCAGGGAATCTTTCCCATGACAGCAGCTGGTGAGAGCACAGGGGGAGAAGTGGCAAGGTCAGCAGTTGAGTCAGATATAGAAGATAAACCAGGACGTTGTTCATCTGTGTGTGTCAAATATCTCTTTTTCACACAAGGAGTTAGGATCAGCCTCCTACACGATGTTAACCACAGGCAGCAATCGCCCAGACAGCACCGTGGGTGGGGGAACTGCAAAACTGAGCTGGCTAGCGCAAGGGCTGAAATAAAGGGAAAATGAACTCCAAGAGGAAATATCTCTCTTCCCTGGCTAAAAATCATTTTACTCTGTGAGATCCAAGTGCTCAAGGTGAAGGCATAATCGAGGACCTAGAGGACTGCCCAGCTTATCAACAGTGTTATTAATTCCTTCCATTTTTCTCAGCCCTTGTCCTCTAAACTTAAGAAAAACCTTGAAATAGTTTCTCACCAGCAATAGCCTTGCTACTGGGCCATAGTACTGCTACCAAATCACACTGTAGCGCAAAAGTCAGAGACCCAAAACTGCAGATAAAGATCTTTCCGATAGCATTTTAAGCCGCTGAAGAGCCCAGATGACATTTTCAATAAGGCATCCCAGGGATGGAAAAACCAAATAGTTCTGCTGTCACAGTCTTTTAAACAAGCATCCCAAATGGCAACGTGAACTTTGTTTCCTTAGTTGTTCCCTGGAGAGTCAGGCTTTTGAGAAAAGGGTTTGTTTATAAGTCATGCTTTTAATTTGCAACAATAATAAAGGAAAAATGCAAATCTCCTGCGTTGTGCTCACACAGCTGCATTCTCTGCACTGGACCTTCCACGTTTGAGTATGGAAGAATGAGGAGCTACTTTATTTCATCTGTAGAACTGTTTAGCACATAGTTATGTTGCCTTACTAGTGAAAACCTCACTTATGTGAAGGACGTTGAGGCTCTGGAGCGAGTCCAGAGAAGAGCAACGAGGCTGGTGAGGGGTCTGGAGAACAGGCCCTATGAGGAGCGTCTGAGAGAGCTGGGGGTGTTTATCCTGGAGAAGAGGAGGCTGAGGGGAGACCTCATTGCTCTCTACAACTACCTGAGAGGAGGTTGTAGAGAGGAGGGAGCTGGCCTCTTCTCCCAAGTGACAGGGGACAGGACAAGAGGGAATGGCCTCAAGCTCCGCCAGGGGAGATTTAGGCTAGAGATTAGGAGGAAGTTTTTCAGGGAAGGGGTCATTGGGCATTGGAATAGGCTGCCCAGGGAGGTGGTTGATTCACCTTCCCTGGAGGTGTTTAAGGGACGTGTGGATGAGGTGCTGAGGGACATGGTTTAGTATTTGATAGGAATGGTTGGACTCGATGATCTGATGGGTCTCTTCCAACCTGGTTGTTCTATGAGTCTATGATTATGGACTAGAGCCTCAGATGCACCAGGCACTTCCCATTCAGAAGCACACGGAATAGAAAATTTAAAATGCTAATTCACTCTCTCTCTTTTTTTTGTATGTGTGTAGGATCCCTGCCCTCTGCAGAGAAACCCAGTCAAGCACTCAGCAAAGATGCTTATAGCCCAGCAGATGCTGCACCCCACCACACCAAACCTGCCTGGGGCACCAGCAGCGCCAGAGAGAATCACATGGAACACTGGCTTCTGCCGCCTGCCAACCTGCAGCAGCCAAAGCCTGAAATCATCTCCCCTTCATCAGACAAAAAGAAACACACCAAACCTTCTCTAGAAAACAGCACAGGGCTGAGGAAACACCTCTTGCGGTATGGAGGAGCCCTGCCTCTGGAGAACCCGAGCGAGGGGCCTTCTCCTGCCTCCCTTGGCTTCAACCAGACAAATAGAAAACATGTGGATAGGTGGCTGGACAAGGCTGCCAACAGCGTGTCGGCTCACTTCTATCACACAGCGTCTTCCTATCAAAAGATCACATCCTTGCTGGAGGCTTTTCCTCTTCCAGACTCTGGAGCAGTGGACTCAGATGATCGTAACACACTAGATCGTTTCAACCGACCAGGCAAGACCCTCCCCTACGATCCCCTGAAAAAGGTCACTAGCCCCTCCTGGGTCACCAAGCGCCAGTCCCCGAGCTCTGTGCACATCAGTGTGTTGAGGAGAGGTAAGAGCAGAGGCTGCTCTGGTACGGGGCACCCTGAGCTTTCCAAAAGGGTGAAAGGGCTGAAAGGGGTGAAATATCCCAAAGGGCCCATTGCTGTCCCTCCATCTGTGCCTGTTCTAGGTGGTGATAAGGAGAAGGCTTGTCTGACTGCCTGCGGGAAAGAGAGAGACGAAGCAGAGGCCTTCTGCGTGAGTGAGTTTGGTAAGCTGCGTCCTCCATGAACCACAGCAGCCTTTGTTCATCTACCGACCCTTCACTTCTGATTTTAAGATACTTGATGCACTCAGTAAAACAGTTAGTGCTAAACACACTGAAAGGACCCATCACAGCTATAAATGTGCTGTGACAAATGGTAACAAGCCTGACACTGCCCTTTCCATAGAATCATAGAATCACAGAATCATAGAATCACCAGGCTGGAAGAGACCCATTGGATCATCGAGTCCAACCATTCCTATCAAACACTAAACCACGTCCCTCAGGACCTCATCTACCCGTCCCTTAAACACCTCCAGGGAAGGTGAATCAACCACCTCCCTGGGCAGCCTATTGCAATGCCCAATGACCCTTTCTATGAAAAACTTCCTCCTAATCTCTAGCCTAAATCTCCCCTGGCGGAGTTTGTGGCCATTCCCTCTCGTCCTGTCCCCTGTCCCTTGGGAGAAGAGCCCAGCTCCCTCCTCTCTACAACCTCCTTTCAGGTAGTTGTAGAGAGCAATGAGGTTTCCATGCTTTGGTCTGGGATTGCTCTTTTTCCTGTTTACTCTGCTTTCCAATGCTTCAGCAGAACTGAAAAGACCTGTTGGTTTAGGTGCTCTAAGATTAAACACGGTAGCTGCGTTATTAACCTCTTACTATTTAGAGGGAATTATCATTTTGGGGGCTGAAGTTTTAAAGGAAAATATAAGGCAGCACCAATCGAAAAAGAAAACAGGGATCCTGTCTAGAGGAGGATTCTCCTCGAAGTTCCTTAGGACTCTCTGCCTTTCCCTGTCCTGTTCAAGCTGGAGCAGCCAGTGGTAAATAGCCGAGCGCTTCTGTGTGGACTGTGTACGAGCAGGCGCTTGCTGGCTGAGGTCTTGCCTTGCGCTTCCAAAGTTGTGAAATAGATACCAGTTTTTTCTCACAGTATTTTAAGAGATAAGCAAAATACAGGCCTGGTGGTAACAGATGTTTCCATTTGTAGAATATAAACATATGATGAGACATCTGTTTTCTCTAAATGGAGAAGTCAGGAAGTGCTTTCTACAACTGCTCTATCCTTAGTTTTTTACCACTCTGATGCATTCCTGACACACATGAGCCTTACAGCAACCTGACCTGGGTATAGGTGTGTGTATATATATATATATATATTTATGAGCCTTCAACATTCATCTTTTAAACTGAAAACGACAGGTAGGAAAAAGACAGTTTGAGCACCACATCAGCCAAGGTTCAGCTGCAGTAATCGGAGAGCGCTTTGCATTTCTTCACATTTACAGTGCAGATTAAATGACTGAATCAGTTCTCACTCAGCGAGGCAGGTGTCATGCCAGTTACTTTAGTCCTGCTTGCCCTACCTGCCCAAAACATTTGCTGTTTTTTAATTCCTGTAGTCAGCTCAGCACTTGCTAAAACCAGGAACTGGGTAGATGTTGAAGCGATTGAGCATAGGACATGGCCTGCTTGGTGTTCTCGTCTCCTGGCACGACAGGGGTCTTCCCTTTCAAAAGCTGAAGCATCTCATGAGCAGGTTAGGTCTGGACTTCACTGTGCAGCGTTAAAATTGAAATTTCTACTCCGTGAGGTAAATATGCCCACTTCTTGGAGATCAGGATGGAAAAAAGTACTGAAATTACTTTGTTTTGAAGAATTTTATAAATGTCACTAGGAAACATCTCAGACTTGTAAAGCATAAGGTTAGAAATTCATCAAAAACTAAGGTGACAACCTCATCACATCATTCAAAGCAATTCCTGCTGCCAAGACTGCTCACTGCTGGGCCAAAGAACTTCTGCTGGCCCTGACTTTACAGCACTATAAACGAGAGCCCTCTCGTATACACTGAGTTACCACCAAGATCTCTAATCTGATGCTTGTTTCCCCCTCCCCTCCCTTCCAACCAGCACTGAATGGAATTGTCTATAACCTGGAAAGACTGGGGAACGGAGTCCACCTGGTAACACTTTTGGTGAACAGTGATGGGTTGTACAAGATGAGTCGCCTCTACGTTACTCCTGATGCCTCCTTCTTTCGAGTTCACGTTCTAGTTGTGGATACCTTAAACTGCAGTAAACCGTGTCCAGACTTCAAACTTGGTAAATAACTCCAGCTAAATCTCTTCCGCTAATCCTCCTGCACGGAGGGCGATTGCCCTAGTTTAAATAAGCTTGTCCTGGGTTGTGGCTAAGCTCAGGTTGCCACTGTGCACACACCTTCGGGAAGGGCTTCTGCTGCCTACGGCTTCACATCTCATCATATAATCATAGAATCACCAGGTTGGAAGAGACCCACTGGATCATCAAGTCCAGGCATTCCTATCAAATACTAAACCATGTCCCTCAGCATCTCATCCACCCGTCTCTTAAACACCTCCAGGGAAGGTGAATCAACCCCCTCCCTGGGCAGCCTCTGCCAGTACCCAATGACCCTTTCCATGAAAATTTTTTTCCTAATGTCCAGCCTGAATCTCCCCTGGTGGAGCTTGAAGCCATCCCCTCTTGTCCTGTCCCTTGGGAGAAGAGGCCATTGCCCTCCTCTCCACAACCTCCTTTCAGGTAGCTGGAGAGAGCAATGAGGTCTCCTCTCAGCCTCCTCTTCTCCAGGCTAAACAATAATAAATCATAAAATCAACCAGAGTGAGCGTAGCAAACGAACCCATGCTTGCATCACAGCACCCAAGCCTCCTTTGTTTTGCAGGCAGTAGGTACATCGTGATGGGTCGTGTGTACCACAAGCGGCGACAGATCCCCGCAGCCCTCCTGCCGCTGCTGCGAGGTCGCCTGAGGCCGGGGGACGGTTTGCTTCAGAGCAGCCACAGCTACGTCAAGAGGTTCAACAGGAAGAGGAATCACAAAGTGCAAGCGGCTCGCAGTAAATGTTGATAAGGCTTCGGTAACCTTAGTCTGGGCCACCAAAATAAACCTGGCAAGGGGGAGGTGGTTCTCCTCGCCTCTGGGACTGACAGGACACTCGCCCCTGTGCTCCAGTAAGCACCCACTGAATGTTTTGATGAGGTACTTACCTGTGGTGATGTTCAGCACTGAAGCCTGTCCAGGGAACATTGACTGATCGCAAACTTGCTCCAGCTGTTTTCTAGAGACACAGGTTATCGCTGTCTCCCTGGCTGCAACGTACCCTCCCAATCTGTAATGAAGTAAAATTCCAGAGGCATCGTTCTCGCCACACAAGCAGCAGCTTTCAAGCCCTTAACCTCGAACAAACATTCGATGTTTAATGAACATTAACTGATACCAGAGCTTTGTCTGCGGAGGATGCCCACTGTGTGTTCATTGCCAACAGCAATTATACACATTTGATTGAAAAGAAATCAACAAACCTAAGTACCGTTTGTATCAGTCCAGTACTCTCAAACATCCATATGACATCTTTCTTCAAATGGAGCTGGATTGTCACATGAAGCGCACAAAATCGCTATGTAATTACTGAAAGCAAGTCACGTAACTGCACAACACAAACACCCAATTAGGCTACAAATAACAGCACCAGTGTTTGCCAGGCAGTTGCACACACATCACGTGCCTGGTTACACTCTTGGTTCCTTCAAAGTTCACTCTTAGAACTGTACTGAGTGTCATTTTCCCACAAGGAATATTAACCGAGTTTGTACTTGCACATCAGTAAAGTTACTTATGTAATGAACCACACAATCTTTTAGTACCTTTGATGTTGTGGGATGTAATAAACCATGAAACTCTGCAAAGGGAAACTTAACATTTGCCATTACAACTGTCAGCCCTGACGAGTCTTTAAAAGAAACTAAAAATGCTGATGGGTGCTGGGTTCAGCCTTTCCTGGGTTCTGAGACATCCAAACAGTTAAGAAAATGATATCAAACAACAACATCTCCCCATTTGATGAATCAACTGGGGATTTTAAGATATGTATTTCTATATAAAACTGAGAAAACACAGGCTAGTTTGAAGAAATACACATGCAGGGATAAATATGATGTGAGCTGGAACAGGAAGCCAGGGCTGCTACCAGCATTTTGTTTGGACAGAAAGGTACTTTAACGCAGCTCCAGCTCCATTCACACCTGCAGCTTGGTTGTGGCTCAGATGGACACGTGGGGATGGGCACACAATAATATTTTGGGTGAAATATTTCTTGATATGGAATTGAAGCCAAATACCCAGAGCAAACAGCACACACTGGGACCCAAAAGGCTGTTGCCAGAGAAAAGAAATGTACTCGTAGCTTGTGTCTGTCTGAAAAGCACAGTCCCACTTCTGTTCCATGAAGGATTTTGCACGTAGTGCAGCATATACAGACGGAATTTTCCTGAGAGACTCTGAGGGGGCTTTGACTTGGCAGAAGGACTGTTCCTGGCAGTGAATCAAAGCGCTGGAGTGGACTGGGAGGGACAGGAGAAGGAAGGAGGAAAGGTTCCATGTGCATCTCAAGTTTCTTTGTTTCTATTTTCAGCTAAAGTCCAGGGAGGAACCAGCAAGTCCTACAGTCATCCCTGCGCCCATAACAGCCATTAAGCAGCTCCCCACTCCCAAAACATTGTCATAATCTAAACCAGGCACCGCGTGGGTACAAAACTAACATCCACGGCCAGATCTTATGTTGATTGTCTTGTAATAATGAGAAAGCAGCGTAATGACATCTAAAGCCCGAGTGAAACGCCAGTAACTGACAAACAGCATCTGCACTGCTGCCCTAGAAACAAGCCTGAAGTGCAGTGTATTCAGTGCTCTCTTTCTGCATTACAAAGCCACCTCTTACCTTTCCTTTCTTGCTCCCAAGTTCGCTCCTTAAATGTTGAGCTGAGCCAGGAGGTGCTGCCTTTCACAGCCCGACTGCCACAGAGCACGAACCGAGTGACTGTTCTCGCTTTTACCAGGCTCATCGCAAGCAAATTACCTATCGGAGAAAACACTCCTGCATCAGGTGCTTCCAGAGTCTTGCAGATGCAGTTACAAAGGCCTCACAGCATTAATGACATGGAGAAGCAGCTGGTGCTTCCACACAATAGGTGTCACGGTACCTCTGACTCTTTTTTCTTGGGCAGGATAAGCATAAGAATTCTGCAGCCAATACAGAGAGATCCATGTGAACAGGAATACTGTCATCTTCTTGTCTTTCCTGGGCTTTGCTGAAGGCTTTTGGGCAAGCCCGACTTCTTGTCCTACTTCAAATCCCCATTAACTTCAGGAGGAACAACACTGACACCAAGGATAACTGCTTCACGTTTGAGAAAACAAAAAGAACATCACACTGGCACAGCTCACGTTATCGAAATCTGGGTTACAATAAATGACTCTTTGGAAACAAACACTGCAATCATTTGTAAAAATACAAAGATGACAAGGACTGAGCAGAAATCACAAATCTTAGGAGCTTCCCACGCTTTTAAGGAAGGTGGACACCAATTACTAGCGATAAATTTTCAGTAACACCACTTAAGAATAAAAGATCACCACAAATAAATCAAGAAAAGCACCTCAGCCTACTTGATGGCAACTGAAAATACTGAAAAAGGCTCTCCACCAGCTGTGTGTATGGATTATTTCCCTAATTGACCCGAGTTACTGGCAGAGTCGAGAGCTAGACACGTACCACTGTCCAATGTTTCATTAGAAACACCACGAATCAATGTCAAACACATGACTTTATTTGTCCAGGATGAGGTGTCCTATAAGGTACAAAAAAGAACTCTTTGAGTCTGCCACAGTTTGTTAAAAACATTGCAATCTATTGCCTACAGGTAGGAAAGTGTTAAATGGTGTCATCTATAGATTTATATACGAATAAATAGTACAGAAATACCGCAAAGTTTAGATGAGACGCAGGATATGTTCAAACACTGTTGAAAGTTGAGATTTTTCCTTTTTGCGTTAAAAAACACAACCCAGACCATGTGCAGCATTTCTTAAACGTCAAAGGACAACAGAACCTAAACGCAACCACTCTTCCTTAGCTCTCAGAAGCATTAACGAGTTACGGTTTTCACACTGAACAATTATCTTTAATTTGCACAGAGAGGTTAAGTGACAACATCTGTATGTACAAAACCCACGGGTTTTTATTAGATAAAATTATCCCAGAAGAACCTGTACACCTGAGCCTGGAAATGTAAGAAATTGTGGTCAGTAGCAACATCTCGGTAAGAAAAGTAGCAGAAGAGGTTCTTGCATAGCAAGGTGTGAGGTTAAACCCAAAGGGGACTTATCCGAAAGTCGGGAACATCCCAGGTCGCTGCAGAACAGAGTTAACAGAGCATTAGTGCAAAAGCCAGTCAGTGGCTGCAGAGCCACACGCGAACACGGCTGAAGGACTAGAGACGGGTCACACCAGCAAGTCAGTTACACACACAGCGTGAGAGAGATTGGAAAGAAACGGCAACCTCGTCCGCAATCTGCATCTCCTCGTGCCTTCAGTCCATTCCTCAGGAGCGCTCCTCGCCCAGGAACCACGGAGCAGTCCAGATCGCATTCCAGAGACAGAATTACATGTGGTACTCGGCCTTCCTAGAGCACTTGGCGCAGTATCACTGGACACAGCGGGGGCAGCGACATTTCCCAAAGTACTTCCTACCACGCTCTCCGTTACAGCAATTTTGGCACCGCTGCAGAAATTTTATGAAGGGCTGACAGCTGCTTAGGAACGAAACACAGGAAATTCTACCTCGGGAGCAACAACCAGTCAGATCTCCCTGGCCGCTTCCCTCCCCTGTTACTTCGCAAGACCTGAACGGATCCCCAGAGCGTTACAAACACGTCAACGCACACTCAAAGACACCTCCATCCGTGGGGAGAACAACGATCTCCATTTATTTTGTTTCATATACATCCATATTTTGAATTTTAATACAAAAGAAAAAAAAAATTAGAATCTGACAAATGTTTACAAACAAGATACCTTCAAATAGATTTTACTCGTTTTCAGTCTGGTGCGGAGTAAATGACAAACTGTACTGTTATATTCAAGGCAACAGAGTCCGTAGTCCGTGACTGCTCAGCCCAATTTTTTCTGCAAGCTTAATTGTTTTTTCCTCTACCATGAATGATAAACTCATTGTTGATTCCCAGTTCTGTGAGTGTGCACATGTGTACATAGCAGCTCCTTTCATAGAAAGAAAAGACATCTAGAGGTCTTCTGGTACGTTTACCTACAGGAATCATGTTAAGATACAGAATGGATTACATGGAACCGGGGCTGGATTTTATAAGAAAAAATAATTAGCTGACAAATGAGGGCAGCAATAAAAAAGCGTCTTTTTTGCAACAATAAATAAATACAGTCAAAGTTTTCTGTGTGGACTTTAAACCAGCTTCTTCACTGAAGAACAGACGTGGCATTTCCATGGAGTGAAACGGGACCCCATTTACTGTATCTTTTTTTCTTGCTCTCTTTCTCTCTTTCCTTCCACAAAACAAAGTTTTCCTGCTTCTGCCACAATAGTACAACAATTTGATCTTGACAAGAAAGTGGTGCTGCTGATTTTTATTTCTTTGTCCTTTGGACAAAATAAGCCAAGAACAGAATTTGACTGCTGTGACCAATAAAAACGCAGTTTTACGTCAAGTCTCGTCAGGATAACCCGACTAAAAAGATCTGGCTTCTTAATTAAAAAGTTTCAGACCACCAGAGTCTTGCTCGTGTGTTAGGTTAACACGCTGGACTCTAAGAAGCTGTGGACTGCAGTTTGTTGTTATGGGACCTGCAGAGTACAGAAGAAAGCGAAGAATTAAGCACCCTTCATTGTGGAGAACACGGTTGCTGCAAGGTGCTGCCAGGGTCAATACCAATAAGGGAAGAACCACCACGCTGCTTCCATTTATTTTTTTTTCCCCGGCAGAAAAGAAAAGAACACTTAAAATATTTCCCTCTGAATTTCAAGCATGTTTTCTCCTACAGTAAACAAATATCTCAGTCCTTGTAAAAGGCAGTGTGGCCCTAGAATATTGCCCAATGCCTGAAATCAGTTTTACTCTCGGATTTACATAACAGTAGTTCCATCGAAAGGAAAGCAAAAAGATATTGTCAATATTTACAATAAGGTATATACTTTGCTTAAATTCATTCAAGAAGTCTTTGGATTAATTTAATAGGAAAAAAACTGAACAGGCATGTTAAAAATCACATTTTTGCTAATCAGAGTTCAGCAAACCCCTTCTTTGACATTCACAGTTTTATTAGTGACTGAAAATAAAACAATAAAATACATGATTTTCCAAGGTGAATTTTTCATTGTTCTCAATACAGTGTTCGAGGACCAGGACAAATATTTTCTTAGTACAGTTACGTTTACCAGCACGTGTTTGCTGGCAGCCAAACCCCAAACCCCAACAACATTGACTTTTTCGACAAATGATCTGGATTTTTAGGGCAGTTTAATGTCATCGAATTGTACAATAAAAGCAAGTGACCCCAACATCCAGTTCTGACTCCAGTTAAAAAGTTCACACTAAAGATATCACAATCTGCAAGAAAAGAAAGAACATGGATGGTATAAATGAAAAACAATAACAAACAAGATGCAGCAATGAAATCAGTGTGCAAGCAGTGAGCGCTGGGTAACCAGCAAAGGAAGGGGATGGAAACATGAGTTGAAAACTACCCAATAAAAATAATTGATAATTAATGGAAAAGGAAAACACTGGATTAATTAATTTGATCTCTCCCCTTGTCAATCCTCTCGTTGCATATACCGAATTAGACAGCTTCCACAACAAAGGATACAGCGTGAAGCTTTCCATTTAATTAATTGCAAATGGATCTAATCCAGTATTAATATCTCCGAGGAGCCGTCTATTACAGCTCTGGTGCAGCTGATGGTCAAAGTTAACTCCTGCACACAGATAATTCCTGAGTAACGCTGACAGGCAGCCAACATCTGGAACTCGGTGACAGCTGCTTATGCTGGAAAGCAGCAGTGACACAGGAGAGAGCTGCTCGCTCTCTCACTCCTTGGAGTAAGCTGGTTTGAGCTGCAGCTCTGTGAAACACTCCAGGAGGATCTGCCTAGTGCCACGCGGCTCCTGCACCCGTGGAGTTCCTTTTCAGAAATGTCCACATTAGGGAAATACTCTACATCAATCCCTCTACAGAAAAACTTTATAAAACAAATAAGCTTAATTTCAAATAGTTGATTTTGAATTGTTTAGTTTTCCATATCCTGCTTTAAACTACTCATTCTCTTGGTTTCAAATATGGTAAGTTATAAAAATATAAGAGAAGGTAGTAAAACCTGAAGCACTTTAAATTTCTTTCATTGGATTATAAGCTTCACGGAAGGCTTAGCAGCTCCTATGAGCATCTGAAAAATATTCAGTGCACAGCAGACCATGCTCAGAACTCAGACCAAGACAGGATTTGTTCCCATCAGAAATGAATCCCAAAAAATTTCCTGCAGCAACGACTTAAAGTGTCAAATATCCTACGTTTATGATACTACCCAAATACACATCAACTCATTGTTAACAAATATTACAAAGTAACCTCCACAAAATCATATTTAATTTTGAAAGCAGCAGCTGCCTATTACAGAACAGACTTTTTTTCCCCCTTTAAAAGAAAAATAATTGCCCAGCAAAGTGCACGGAGAGGCAAATCCCTGTATGAACACAGGGCAGGCTTATAAAAACATGAAGGAGATTTCAGGGGACAACAGAACATCTGTGATTAGGAACGATTCAGCTTACCTGCTTGCCTTAAATCCTTTTAGTTTCTGTACAAAGAATGATTCGAGAACTTCTGCACATTGGTAAAAAGGGGAGTCACTTGGATTGTAGTAACGGCAGTTATCAAAAATTTTGGTCATATCTGCCACAAACTCCGTGACCTTTTTGTAGTAGCGCTTCAGGATTCTTTCTTCCATGGTGGCGAGGTCTGGAAAGGAACCAGAGAGGATTAAAATGTGACTTCTTCATCCTGACCAGGCATGCACATTAGAATCATAGAATAACCAGGTTGGAAGAGACCCATCGGATCATCGAGTCCAACCATTCCTATCAAACATTAAACCATGTCCCTCAGGACCTCATCTACCTGTGCCTTAAACACCTCCAGGGAAGGGGAATCAACCACCTCCCTGGGCAGCCTATTCCAACGCCCAATGACCCTGTCCATGAAAAACTTCCTCCTAATCTCTAGCCTAAACCTTCCCTGGTGGAGCTTGCGGCCATTCCCTCTTGTCCTGTCCCCTGTCCCTTGCGAGAAGAGCCCAGTTCCCTCCTCTCCACAACCTCCTTTCAGGTAGTTGTAGAGAGCAATGAGGTCTCCTCTCAGCCTCCTCTTCCCCAGGCTAAACACCCCCAGCTCTCTCAGCCGCTCCTCATAGGGCCTGTTCTCCAGACCCCTCACCAGCCTCATGGCTCTTCTCTGGACTCGCTCCAGAGCCTCAACATCCTTCTTGTGCTGAGAGGCCCAGAACTGAACACAGTATTCAAAGAGCGGCCTCACCAGTGCTGAGTACAGAGGGAGAATAACCTCCCTGGACCTGTCAGACTTGGGGGAAAAAAAAGTCTGTCCGGGTCTGCTGCTTTCCCAGAACACGGGTGGTGAGGTGGTGACACCAGCAGGTCTCCTTCAGAGACCTGAAACACCTACACACACTGTGAGCAGCTACATTAAAGCACGGGTATCGAAATGACACTCGCTCATCCCATTGCTCAGAAACACTTACCCATCGGTTCTTTAATAACACCATAATAATCTGGCGCATCATTGGGATCTACTGGCTCTAGGAACGGCCACGCCATTTTGTGAGCCTGTCAGGAAAAGAAGATGTAATTACAAAACCCCATTTAAGTTCAATTAGCACCATGTAGTAGCTAAATATTCGCATTACACTGCTATCTGTTGGGCCCTAGAGCTGAACTGAAGGAAGAAGTGTGGCATTAAATGAAAAGGTGTCTAGTTTTCATCTGATGACTGGGTCAGGTTTCAAAGCTCAATATCCATGATGAAGGAGTTTGGTCTTCAAAACAGGAAAACACGCGAAATTCAGACACAACCAGATACTGTGCTGACCAGGCTGCAGAGAAAATAGGTGATACATTTACCAAGAGTGCTTCACATGGTTTTTACTTTCAAGTACTCCAAAATTAACTTGTTTTCGTAAGTGTCTGTAAAATACAGGATAACACAAAATATGACTGTCTGAGGATTTCTGTTTCCACACGATTATTTTATCAAAGTTCTGAGAAATTCTTCCCAGTTGTAGCAGAAGAGGCACATTTGTGATTGACAGATAAACCAGAAACATCCTGTAACAGACAGCGACACGATTCTTATTATCAGGATGCCATCATTTACATGCTCCTAGCAACTTGCTGTGAGAACACCTGAACTCTAATAACTCTGAGATTACAGTACAGAAAGCGTAGATCAGAAATCACAGGAACTTCGAAACCTCATCTGAGGAAAGAACATTGCACCTTCTGCATTCTGTGCAGATAGGGCCTTTCTGCATTCTAAGCAAACCTGTTTCATTTAAATACCTTCCAGCGCAGAGATTGTTTAGTTTCTCTGACTCAGAAGCAGTGATATATGATTACTGTAAATAGTCCTCAGCAACCACATTTGCAGCTGACACGCTGGCATTTGTCACACACAGGAGCAAAACTTTGCTATTTCCTTTCTATGAAGTCTCAAAACTACTCAAAGAGATGACAAAAGCTCCAAGACTCATGAGATTTGCCCTGTAGAGCAAAGCACTCTGCTGCCATCCTTGCTCTCACCTGTAAGGACCGTAACACTCTTCTTAAGCCTTCGTAATCCTTATCAGTGAGCGGGCTGAGGACAGTCATGGCATCTTCTGTGGACTGGCACTGCGGACACACGTACTCATCGATGAGATCCGCCTCACTTTGTAGAATGCCAACGCAGCGCCCGTGATACCAGTTCTGACATCGGTCACAGCCAATGTAAAATCTGCAAGATCCAAGGAACTGTTAGCGACTTGATCGGCTTAACTGAAAGGTTACATTTAAACACTTCAACCTGCAATCCCCTGCACACAAGCAGTTACTCGGCACAATTAAATACGACACTGTAACATGATATCTCAGACTGACACATTTCAATTACACTATTCAAACTGTTTTTGTATTTGCAAACAAGCTAAATCACAGACCATTACAAAATTCGTTCCTGAATTTGATGCTAGGCACTTGCAAGCAATCAAGATTTCAAAAATCATTCCTCTGCTTTACAGTTGAAAGGAACAGTGTAATGCCAGAAGTCTCACCCAACCACCTCTGCAAACCAATTCAAGATACATTTTGCGCAAACTGGACTACAACTAGAGCTTTGGTTTCACTGCATCCAACATTTTTCACATGGAAGCTCCAGTCTTGCAGATGAACAGAGAATTCTGTGACACAAAGCCTGACAGTAATAGATACCAACCCATCCCCCCACCATACGGAAATTAGACTTTCCATCCAGATCAAGTTAAAGTACAAAAGAAATCCACTAGATGCTACATTTGCCTCGTTTCAAAAAAATGAAAAGAAAAACAAAAAGAAAAAGAAAATCAATCCCAATTTAAAGTAAATGGTGTTTTCTTTTTGTAAAACCCAACCCCATACATTTTGACATCCTGCAAACGTCACTTTTCCTAAGCAATTACTGTACAGGTACATTTCGGAGAGGAAGACAATTACTGCAAAGCAATTGGTATTACGAATTAATACAACATATGCCGAGTAACGTCTTTTTTTTTTCCCTTTGCGAGGCAGAGGAAACCACAGTCAGAGCAGTTTGCCACCTGAACATCAAATAAGAGGTTCTGATCAGAACTCACTGCGACTCATCATAAGGTGTTCTGCAGATACAGTACAACTCCTCACTGCTGCCCTCTTGTGCCCGTTTACAATCATTACAGATGTACACATCCATTTTCTTAGCCTCCTTTTCTGTGATGCCAACACATTCTCCATGATACCAGTTAGTACAAAGATCACAGCCAATATAGAACCTAAAAGCATTCACAATGAAAATGACAATGTAATTGTCATTTCAAATGGCATGGACTTATCCCTGCACTTCTCTCTGATGCGTTTCCTGGCATCTATTTACTTCAGTTTTCTGTTTCCCTGCCTCCTAGCATTCTATCCTTACGATCTAACATCTCACGCTGCAGCTATCCTGCCAATAAGGGCCAATTTTCAACTCTCAGTTCATTAAAATGCACATCAATTTGTAACCAGATTTGGAGAGAACTGGGCTAAAAATGCGAGTCTCCGATGTGCGCGTGAAAAACTGTAAAAGGCACAAAAAGACAAGGCCAAAGAAAAAAGATTTACATTTTCAAAATGGTAGCTCAGAAGCCACTGAAACATTGCCTTAAGATTTGAAAATGTAGGTCTCAGTTAATTTAAAAAAACAAAAGCAAAGCGCAAACACCAACTAGGAGTTACGAGTAAACTACAAAGAACATGCATACCAGCCGTGTGTAGGATACATATCGGTATAATGTGGGACAAAAGAAATTGGGGTCAGGACATTGTTGTCATAGTTTTAATTTTTTTTTAAGGGGGGCACTGAAAAACAGGTATTAAACTATTCAAAGCTGCAACAAATTGGAATGTGGACCATTCTTCAGAGAATAATGTCTCCTGTCAGACACAACTGTGTGACGGAACCAGGTATGGTATGACACAAAGCGAAGGGAACCAGGGACAGAGTCATGGGAATGGGACCTTGCACAGAATGATGTGACGAAACTGTAAAATATTATGCAAGGATGTTGGACATTTTGTGTATGGAGATCTCAGAACACACCTATGGCCAATGACGATCGACCAGATGGGCAAAGGAACACATCCATTCTCTCTGCCTAAGCAAAAGCAAGCTGACTCGGAACCTCCACCTTCCTCGATTTTGGAGCCCACCAATCACGTGCTGCTGTCTGAACGACTCCCACCCTTGCTCCTCCGCCTGCCAGCGCCTCCCCATACACCAGCAACAGGACAGAGCAGGCACCTCTAACTTCTTGGGCCTCAACATACATCCTTGATAATCAGATCGTGCCTTTTCTCTTCATTTTCAGTCTGACAAATCCTCGAAGAAATATCACACAACCCAACCTTCCATAAAGAACAGGAGGACATAGCTCCTCTGACAATGACCAGCAAGCTGGTCCGTGTCCTCTTCCCAAGCAGACCCTGCTCCTGCCTGCTGCCGATGACCTGGAAACACTCTCATGTCTAGATGTGGATGCTAAACCTTGTCCTTCAACAGGGGACAGGCATCATGTTATGCTTTAACTAATGAGCTGCAACCTAAGTAGGAATCTTAGAAGGATACCCAGCCTCAAACACAGTAAGAGCAAATCCCTTCAGCCCGGGAGTATCATGAATGAGAACTAAATGTAAAAGATTTGCAATCAAATACACAGCACAGAATGACCTTTGAGGATTTACTGCACCCTAAAAAAATGCATCGGGTATGCACAGCATACCACAAATGAGCTTTGCAAGCAGCGTTTCTATCTTTTCTGAAGTAGGAGAGAGACACCAGCACAAAAAGGAGTATCTGATGCCTATACATATATGAAAATAAAAGCAAATGTTTACAGAAAACTGGTTTACAACTTGACTGATCCCTTTCTGAATAGTGGAAGAATAATGCAGTACAACAGTGCAGTCCCCGTTTGTAAGAACGTAAAATTCAGAATTCACAGAATTCCTGGCCCTAAATTTGGGATGAAGCGTTACTGGAGTGAAAACACCACCCCAATAGTTTTGTTCTATTATCAGCATTTAAACTACCACCAATGGCACCAGGTAATCCTCTTAGGTATCTTCACGTGTTGAGCAGGTACATACTCACTTGGCATTGGTCTGAAGTCAAATGTACTTTACACACACCTCTGTGGAACTATCAGATGTGAACCATCACTTCTAGCTTCAGCAGGCACGCACAGCACTGTCCCCATGCAATCAGAGTCCTCCACACCACCACTTACTGATGTCCTCACAAACTTTGTACGTGGCATCAATATTTTCCCTCATTCACAGCCAGAATCAAAGTACTGGGAACTGCAGTTTTCACTTTGGCAAATGCTTACATCCTCATCTTTTATGAGTACGGGATGTAAATTATAACACATGGAAAACATTTCTACCTGAAACATTGTCCAAAGTGAACTGCAGTCCAGTAACTTGTAACTCCCTTTACTGGCTACTGACTTACAGAAAGAGGCATTGATTGGAAGACGGTACCAAAGCTGTTTCTATAGAACATCAGCTACTTGTTCCCAAGAAATCACTCAACCCAAACTGTCACTTGCTTCTGAGGCAGAGGCAAAACGGCAAAAGAAAGAACAGAGCGGAGGAAAAAAAAAAAGAGTATGTGCATGTGAGACAGAAAAGTCATACAATGGAAACATGCAAACGAGTAGAAATATAAATCACATACATCCATAGTATAAATCAAGACTGTTAAGATCTTTTTAACTGCTAGTGGAAAACAGAGACTTTATTCTTTACATCTTAGTGATCACTGCAATAACACCTGATACTCTCTCTCCAATTCTAGAGCTACCTTGCGCTATCAGCTAAATGCTAGATCTAAAGCTAAGAACACAGAGTAAGAGGCTGTGGCATTCGTTACTCACTTAGATTCATCATAAGGCGTTTTACAGATGCAGTAAAGCTTTGTGTCCTTCTTAGTTTCCTTTGAGGTAGTAGAAATCATTTTCTTTTTCTTGGACTTGGAAGCTGATGACTCTTTCTCCTCCTCTCGCTTTCTCTTCTGGGAGGATACTGGCATTGGGACCGTGGTGGAAGAGGAGGAGGAGGTGACACTCGCTGCGTGTTGCTGGGGTGGTGGTGGAGGTGGCACCGGTGGTGGTGGCGGCGGTGGAGGTGCAGCTGCTGCAGCTGCCGCAGCTGCGGCCGCTGCTGCCGCAGCAGCTGCCTGGGCTTTCTCTTTTTCTTTCTTAATTTTAGCCAAGTCTCTCCTTAGCTCCTCCTGAAGTAAATTAAAGGAGTAAATAGAGAGGGAGGCACTCCACTTGATTATTGCAGGACAGCACTAAAATCTAGACTCAAATCCCCACGCTTAACCAAAAGAAAATAATTGAAGCCATTTAAATGTGCAAATTTTTTAATGAGCTTAACCTTACAATTCCCTTAATACTCTTGGCCCACCATGACCCATGAGCTGTAATATATCAGAAGCTGTTTCAGGAAACAAGGTAACTTCAGTCCAGATGAAAACCAAGCAGCATAAAAAGGACGTATACTGGCTTTGTAGAGATCCATGCATCTGCAACCACAACATCCTCTTTGCGTGTTCATTTCAAACCTCACCGAGCAAACAAATAAATTAAGTATTAACACAGAAATGTTCTCCCTAGCTTAAAACAAATTAGTTGTTGAGAGTAACTGTCATTACCTGCACTTCAATTTGTAGATCTTTGTCCAGGAGTGCTCTTTTTTTCAATATTTCAGCCTTAAGCTGTTCTTTATGTTTGAAAAGCAGAGCCGAGAGCTTAGTAGCATTCTGTTTACTACGCTTCTGTTCCACACTCTCTTCTCGCTTTCGTTTCTTAGCTGCCTGTTTTTCTTCTTTGTCTATCTTATCCAGAATATATTTCATCACTTGATTGCACACAATCATTCTAAGGAAGAAATAAATAAGAAAGGGACATGGGGCTGAGCTGCCTGCTTATCCCCAGTTGAGAACGCAGAATAATTTCATCTCCAGTCTCTGCAAGTTGCAAGCTAAATTATTACATTTCTTAGGATATGCAAGGTAAATTCAGTAACATAAATTGCTCCCACTCATACTTATTTACTACAACACCACTAAGAGAGATCGAGTCCCCCGTTTGGCCCATGAGGGCCAGTCCCAATGTCATTTCAAGCAGTAATTTTTCCTCCCTTTTTCCCCTATAAGACTCCTACCGAAGGTTACTTTTGAATGTTACTTTAACTGATTTTATAACAGCTCTACTTTTAAGCAGGTGTTTGCAAACCAGTGGTTTATTACATCATCATGAAAAGATGTTACAAATGTAAAAATTGCACATCTGGAGATGTGCTATGATGCATATATTCACCTCTGATTTTCTTCCCTCTCTGCTGGAGTCAGTGTCTTCTTCTGTTTCAAGTGTTCTATGACCGCATTCTGTTTCATAACCACCTGCAGGATGACACAGAATCCAAAATAAAACATGAAAGCTTCAGTCAATATTTCATATTACTGGGAGAACCAGGACACAAAAAAAGCTGAAGTGTTATTTATTTCAGTAAGTGACAAGACAGAACTGATTTTGTCTGGGGGGCAGTGCTTATTTAAAGCAATTAATTGAAAATTGGAAAGGAAATTGAAAACTAACACCACCTCCACCCTCCACAGAGAGTAGGGTATTTTCTTATGCCCAGTTTAAACCTAGGGACAGTATTGCTGCAGTGACTGGTTGGTTTATTGTACAAAATGGTAAGAGTCTATTTCTTTTTAATATATATATGGGGTTTTTTAAAGCCCCGCAGCCATCCAACATTATTACATTTCAGATACCTCTTTGAAACCTCAGTTTCCTCTAGCAGGCGATGAAAGCACTGTACATGTGTTGCGAACATCAGCTCTCCTACCTACAACCTAACTTTCCTGAACTGAGAATAAAGATACATTGTCCTAGCAGCTAGTGGTAAGTTGAATCAAGGTGCCAGAAGACTGCAAACATGGTACAATCGACTTCATGTGCTGAATTAATGTAGAATATTTAATTAAGTTGCCAAAAGCAATCGTGCACTAACTTGGAAAGAATCAAATTAACTGCCTATCAAATGTATCAACATCGTTAACAAGAACAGGCATTTAAAATGAGATTTGTTTCATTAAGTTTTCATTTCCTTCTGTTAACTTTACCTGTTTCTGGATAATGTCACTTTGATTAGAAGCCTGAAGGGTGTGCTCACGTTTAATTTCTATCTGTTGCTGCTTTTTCTTCTGTTGCTGCTCCCTGAGCTGCTGAACTCTCTGTAGCTGCTCCTGAACACTAGCTGCTTGAACTGTCACCACATTCTGAATCTGGTGAGCCTGTACTGGGCTAGTTTGTTGGATCTGAATAGGTAACTGAAGCTTGATCTGCTGGGGCACACTGCCTTGTTGGGCTTGTATCTGAGCCACAACATGTGACTGAAGCTGAGAGAGAACTTGGACTTGTTGCTGAAGCTGAGGCACTGTAATAACTTTTGTTGGAGGCTGCTGAAGTTGCAGCTGAGGACGAGTTGGGGATTGCACAGGAACCTGATTTAAACTTTGAGTAGTTGGAAGGGTTGAGACCGAAGTCTGAACCTGAGGCTGAGATTGCTGCAGCTGAGCTTGAATTTGTAAGGGAGCATGGGGCTGCATCTGAATCTGTTGTTGGGTTGTAGTCTGCACCTGAGCTGGTTGCTGAGGCTGGACTTGGGACTGGCCTTGTGGAAGGATTGCAGTCTGCGGCTGGCTCGGTACTTGCGCTGGAGATGGGCCTTGAGCCTGGGGCTGTGCTGGAGACTGAACGGGAGATTTAGATGCTTGTGCTTCAGGTGTGACAGGAGGGTCAACAGGAGGCTGAGGTTCAGGCTGGGTCTGAGATTCAGGCTGAAGCGCTGGCTGAGGCACCTGCGGCTGGGCCAATGGCGCAGGCTGAGGGCTCTGGTTCTGCCCTTGAGGCTGGGCTTGCTGCTGACTCTGAGGCTGGGCCGACAGCGACACTGACGTTGGCTGTGCCTGTAGAGCTTGCTTCTGCTCCCCTGTAGCTGTGAAGGATAAAAACAAGCATTCCACGCATTTCAAAGACAGGTACATGAGCCTTGCTAATCTGAACCTTTCAGAACTACTGTAAAGCTCTATGCAGAATTTCTAAGTTCATAATGCGCTGCCAACAAATACACTGCAATAAGAGACCTTCTCTGGCTGCATAAAAACTCTCATGCAACCAAAACTGGAAGGTTCTTTTCTGCTGAACAGAACAGTGCTTACCTGAAGTTGAAGTAGAAACTGTTGTTGTAGTTGTGCTAGCTGTAGTCACAGCTGCTGGCAAGGGGGTGAAAAGAAATCTCTGAATTGTACCATTAGGCATAGCTGCTTGCATAAGCTGTTGTCCTGGACCAGGTATTACAGTCACACCCTGAGGGATTAATTGCAATTGACCAGTAGTTTGACCTTGTCCCTGAATTACCACAGTTAATCCTTGACTGCCACCCTAAAAAAAAAAGTTAATATTGATGAATAAGTAGTGTACATAGTAGACTGCTGAAAATCAGAAAAATCAGGGGTTTGGATTTCAGAACTCAATAATTTACCACATATCTTATTTGTAAAACTGAAAAGCTTTCATCTCAGATCATGAAATACTAAAATACTCTTTCAATAATTCTATTATCGACAGATTACTGTGTTGGAGTTAGTTACACATTTTTGTCGAAATACTTACAAGAACTCTAGCCAGAAAGCAGCTAAAATGGAACGTTTATTCCTAGAATTTATAAACAACAGAAACAGACACACTACACTGATGAAATCCCAAGACTTGATAAGATCTGTCCTAAGACTTAGTGCATTTTCATGTGCAGAGCACGTGAACTATTTTACCTGTCCCTGGGTGAGCTGGGTGAGCTGGGCCATAGTGAGCTTCACCTGGCCCTGCTGAGGGCGAGGGGGCTGCGACGTGCTTTGTGGCTGCACTTGCTGCGGTGGTGTCCCAGGACTCGTGATGGTCTTCTGTCCAGAAGTAGAAGAAGCTGTGGTGGTACTAGAAACTGCAGTTGAGACAGGCTGACCTCTGATTATCTGAGTCACCACTTGCTGTGTCTGACCTGCGAGACAGTAATCTGTGGTAAGAAACACATTTCCAACCTTTTTACCATCTGCATAGCAAACCTTCGGGTCACAACAACTTGCAATAGTGTAAAATCAAAGAAGTGAACCAAACACTGCAGTTTGCACACAAAAATTCTTTATAAACCACTTGTCTGTGTGATTGAATGAAAAATGTCTGCGAAATGTTTTCTATTTCACTTCAATTCATGTACTTACAGAGTACTTCAAACACTCGCCTTTAAAAGTAAGTCTTTCTCAATGCACAATTAATGTAAACTTTTGTTTGTTTTCAAATGAATGGATTTTAAAATAAACACGAGATTTCCCAAAGTCAATGATGAACAATACTGACAAAGCCTGGAACCAACACACTAGAAAGCCAGAACTGGCATTTATGACAAAGCACAAGAAACAAGGGGTATTTTCATGCTACGACACATGATGCAGAAAGTACTGATGAAGAAACAACCGATGGATTTGATTTTACACTAGCAATTTAAATATTAAAATGAACCTACTGGCTGGAAGAATACCTTGTTGCACCACTAGAGGTGTTCGAATGATGGTCTTTCCAAGTGTCGACTGCTGAAGTGGTGTCCGTATTACGGCCATGCCAGGGCGGAGTGGTGTCCCCTGAACAACCTACATACACCAAACAGAGAGCATGGATAAACTTGTGAGAAAGGCTGCTCGGATATGTCCTGAACTTGTGCTGTTGGTTTGGTTAAAATAGGGTTTTTTTTATTTTATTTTTTAAAATACAGGGAAAAGTGACAGGATGCAAGCAGATCCATATGTTTTCATCTGTGCTCACACCACTAAAGCTTAACAAGCTCTAAACTATTAATTTCTCCAACTGGAGAATCACAGAATCATAGAACCACCAGGTTGGAAGAGACCCACTGGATCATCAAGTCCAACCATTCCTATCAAATACTAAACCAGTCCCTCCGGACCTCATCTACCCGTCCCTTAAACACCTCCAGGGAAGGTGAATCAACCACCTCCCTGTTCCAAATGCCCAATGACCCTTTCTGTGAAAAACTTCCTCCTAACATCCAGCCTAAATCTGAGGCCATTCCCTCTCATCCTGTCCCCTGGAATAAGTGCCCAGCTCTCTCCTCTCCACAACCTCCTTTCAGGTAGTTGTAGAGAGCAATGAGGTCTCCTCTCAGCCTCCTCTTCTCCAGGCTAAACAACCCCAGAAGGTATTCTCCTCCCTGAAATAATAATAATAATCTATAAACACTATTGCTGAGATGAGCAAAGAACACTTGAAAAGTGACCAGACATATACACGCATACACATTCTTTTGTTTCAAATAACCAGAAAACCACCTTACTTGTGAAGTGCTTGTTGTTGCTAACGTCCCTGTGGTGTTTGGCCTAATGGTTACAGTTGCTGTCCTTGGCTGGAATGAAGTAAATGTTTGACTTGCACCTGTAGTTGATGGAATGATACCCAATACCTTTTGCTGAACTTGAACAACACCTAATTAAAGAAAAATTGAGAATTTATTAATGACATAATTGCCAGCAAAAGAAATAAATGCAACTCCAGGGCAGCATTTAGAAATCAGCCTCCAGATTTCTGCAACAACTTTGAGTCTTTCAACATTTCTTGGTAGAACCTCTGTCATATTGTAAAAAGAATTCGCATTATATATTATATTCGCATTATTCACATTTTAAGGTAAGAAAGAGGCATTGTAGGAAAGATTAAGGAAAGAGTGAGTCTTCACAAAGAACAGTTTGACAGGAGCTGCAAACAAGCCCTTGCTTTGACACGGTGCCACAAATTAGTATTGTACAACCATTAAAAGCTATAATCTGATTAATTTAAAATGTAGGAGACCAGTTTTAAACACCTACAAGCTTGTGGTGCTGAAGAAAATGGGTAATGCTCTTCCTGTCCTGTAAGAAATTTAAATACAAAACTAGGAACCTTCATGATTTCCTCAAATGATAAGTATAATGGAGACAGAGAATTGAGTGTTTCTGTTCAAAATATGTTCACAAATCTCAAAGCATTAGGTCTTCTTCTTGAAGCAAGAAGAAAAAATGCTAATCTTTGTTTGGAGCCAAACGCTTGCTCATCAGTGAGGAGCAGATGCAGGTATCAATAACTAAGAACAGGAACATTTTTTTTTGTGAAGAAGGTGGTTTTGTTGATGTAAAATTTGGAGAACAACAAAAAAAAAAAGGCATGCTTCACTCTGAAATGTGACTATGAAATGTAGACTAAGTTACAGGCAAAAAACTTGCATTCTTCCCCTATCGACACAAATATACAGCACAGGGGGAACAAGCTCTAGAAACTCATGTATATATGTACTTTTTCCCCCTTCAAGTCACAGTTTACTTCACTGGGAAAACAGTGTCAATGGAGAATTAATCAGCAAGCTGGAACACAGTTTTAATTCAGTTGCCTTTCCCCTACCTCCTTGAGTTGATGGCACATTGACGGCAACAATCTTGCTGTTGGCAGGGAGTGGCAGCTTAGTTATCACTTTCCCTGCCATCGTTACTGGACTCCCTGAGATCTGGAAGGTCTGCCCTGTGCTGGCAATGGTTGTGGCTGAAGTGGCAGCTGTGCTAGTGGCTAGTGAGGCACACAGAACAGTCAGGTTTAGAGCAGAATAATTAGTCAATGAAATGACTTTTTCAAGTATGAAACAGCAAACTACAGGATTATTATTACAATCCTTTTGGAACACGTTATTCCTTCTCTGGTAAAGTTTCTTTGGAAACATTAAGTTACAGCACAGAAAGCTTTCGTTATCAGTGATTAATAGGACAACAACTGTCAGTAATAAATGAGACAGGTCAGAAATAAGACTACCCAACAAATCTGAACAAGGAAAAGTTAGACAGGTATTATTGCAGACTTAGCAAGAGAATTAAGAGCAGAGAGAGCAAGAAATGTAATAATGCTAAATATTCTGGAGAAGACTTATGCACTATGCTGGAGTTCATCCTATCACACATTCTTTCCATGATAAATTGATACTTACCCGTTGAAGACTGGCCTTGTTTAACCCAAGTAGCAAAAGTCTGATGGAAATTCTTGTTCTGTTGGAATGTTACTGTAGCTGGAGAACCCACTTTTGTAGTAAGCACGACTTTGGTTCCGGTGGGCACTGGGCCTGCTAAAGGACCCACCACAACTTTCTGTGGCGTTGAGACAGTGGTTGCGGTGCTGCTGGCTGTGGTGACGGCAGTGACCACACCTGCTGCAGGCAGCTGCTTCTGCTGTTCCAGACGTTTCTACAGCAGGTAGAAAAAAAAATTAACCAATTATATCTTTGTTTGATTTTTAACATTTTCAGATGCTGTAAAACAAATGCTGTCTCTTGACAGTACTGAAAAATAGAGGGCTCTGCTAGGACTTTAGTTCAGGTTGTAAAGGACTGAAGAATATGCTGCTTGCACACTTCACAGTATGAGACTCCTTGACCTGCAGAGCTATAAGCTGAAATTTTCCTTTATAACATCTTTAAAATGTCATCTTATGCTAACTGCACTACATGTTTTATTTTGAAGAAAACATCTCGGACTTGGTTTAGTCTGAAAGGTTAAAAAAAAGGTGAAACGATCTCCATCTGTATTTGGCTTTTACGATGTGCACAGGGCCTACATCTACTTCAGTAAGCAGATTGTTATAATGATCTGGTAGACTTAGTAGGTGAAGCAGATCATCATTAACACTGAGTTATTACAGGCATTTCTAAGTTTAGAGCTGTCTGCATTGAGCAGATGTACCTTTTGGAGCTTCTGCCAGTTATAGGAGGAAAAACACCAAAGAGACTGTGTCATGGTGCTTCACCATTATGAACATAATTTTATGAAGTACTGTAATTTTTATAAGTAACTGTAAATCCAGTTTTCAGCCTGCTTAAAAACATGGTTCAAAATCCATTACCTTATGCAGCAACCTTCTCTGCTCTGTCAGGAAGGCACATTTAATTTAGAGCCATTTTGTGAAGGGACAGTATCAGAAAGCTCTTACAATCCCAACTAATTAACACTCTTCCCTGTGTTACTAGAATGATCTCTCTATTAGTTTAAAATTTCAGTGATGAGTTTGCCTGCGAATCAGAAATACTCATTCACAGGGAATGTCTTTTGGTCAGGGAAGATGAAGGGAAAAAGGAGTATGTTGTAATAAAGCACAGTTCTTAATAATTTAAGTGAAATACCAACATGGCTTTGGGTTTCCTCATTTTAATTGCCTACAATTATATACACACACATCTATACATACACACAGACATATAAATTATCTATGGGTTTCATTCACTTGTAGATAGGGTAAAACCCAAAAGATTCAGTTTGATTGAAGGAGGAATAACTTGTGTTCCCAAGTCAGCTTTCATTCACGCCACAGAACGCTGCTGACCTTACCCAGAGACTGGCGATTCTCAGCCTTCTTTTAAAATGGAAACCAACTTAAGCTTTTTAGATGCATTATAAATCAGGTGGAAAAAATAAAAAAAGGGAATGGAAAACAAATCTTTGTGTCAATCCCATTCTAGAATAATGAATGTACACAGTGGGAGCAGCATCACTTGATGGCTTACACCATTCTCGAATAGTTTCCACCTCCTTTGCAACCGCAACCACGGTTGCGGTTGCAAAGGAGGTGGAAACTATTCGAGAATGGTGTAAGCCAGGGCTAAAATGCTTCATTCTAAGGTGTGAGAACAACCAGTGCCTGGGTTGACAGGTGGGACCCCCACTAGCTCCCCCACCTGCTGGGCAGCCAATCGCTGGTGTTTTAGCTGAGCCTCCAATTGGGCCTTGAATTCCTCTGCCGACTTCTGTTCACTAACCTTATGTTGTTCAACTGCCTGTGCCTTTTCCTTCTCCACCCTGCCAAAGACACAAGCGGAAGTAAGTTACACCATCACACCAAACCCAGCCAAACCGGATTGATTTGATCCAGTTTAATTGCTCTCACAAGAGCTTCAAGAGTGAAGATCACCGAAAAACTGGCTTTTAAACTATTTTGAAATAAACCATTGAAGTTGCAAGCAACATCGCTGACATATTCTGATGTTTAACTACCGCAGCACCTTACAGCAAACTGTTAGTCAAAACTGGCATTTATATTTACATCTGAGACTGCAAACAATCTCTGTAATATCACTAATTAACAAGCATTTCCCAGAGACTCAAAACCATTGTTCCAACTCTAAGCGTGCAATACTGAAAATATTAATCTCATAACCTGAATATTCTCAGGTTGAATTTACCTTTACTTTACTCATACACATTCATTTTCTTTGTAGAAGTACTTAAACACATACTATTTAAAGTAGCTAAATCCTTTCCATGCATTATAGTAACAGCCTTTTAATATACAACAGCAAATAGTTCTTAAGCATGAAAAAAATTAATATCAGTTCTAATAAATCTGTACGTAAGGCGGCATTGGTACCAGCAAACAGTTTGCAGCTTCAAGCCAGATATTATTATCAAAAAATACAGTAAAAACGAAACCCAGATTCACTTTTACTGATTGTAGCCACGAAGTTTGTGTTCTCTACTGGGAAGTTTTATTCAAAATACACAGGGAAATTAAAACTGCTTTCCTTAAAAGATCGTTTGAGTTTACCTTTCAGCAAATGCCCTGATCTCCCATAGTTCCAATTCCTCCTCTGCTACCCAACTTTCAATTATAACAGGGCCCGTTTGCTTGGGTGTTTCTGGCCTTTTTGGCCTCAGTGCACTTGATCGCAGTCCCTTCCTCTGAGGTGTTGGAGTTTCTTTAGAGAACAGTCAAAACACACACATTAAGCTCAATCATAAAACAGAATTAAACTGTAAATCAAGATTTAGTCTTTCTTTTGGTCTCATTTTATAAACAGGAAAGCCTTTTAGCTTCAGATAAATCACGTCAGTTTGTTAAATGCATCTTTTGTTCTGAACAGGCAAATGACTAGTTCACATCAAGCTGTATTTCCTCCCTTGATGGTCTGAATTAATATAACAAACTAGTTACCTTAATTTCTGTGAGAGCTTATGGGAAGGGTTTAAACAAAAAAAAAAAAAAAGAGATATCTAAACAGATGTACCTTTTGGAGCTTCTGGCACACCAATGGGACAAATAATTTTTCTTATACAGTACTCTGACCGGATTCCATATGGACCAACATCTCTTCGCTTGATTATTTCTGTAGTTGTAATTTCAGTTTCTGATGTTTCTACAACAAATTGGTCCCAATATGTCAATAACAAAATACAAATAAATGCTCAACATCCAATCAACCCCATATACTCAAGGTAAAGAAAGAGCACAAGTACAAGCTGCTGACTAAAAAAATTCAAATGTCAGCTGTTAACGTATTGCTTGGAAATAGTGCAACGCTCAGAATTAACAGCAAGAACTGCTGCATTAAGAAACCTAGAAATTTAAAGGAATAGTACCTGTGCGTGTCGTTCCTCCCCCAGGTGGAGCTTTTGCTGCCATATCATCCCATTTGAGACAAGCCCACAACAACCGCAACATCAGGCTCACTCCAGCCAATGACTTTACTGTTTGAAGTCGGTACCTAACAATACAGTATTAGTTATATTTTAAAATAAAAAAAATCTATTTAAAATACCTAAGCGAACCAAAGGGACACGGCCTTTCCATTTCACCTTTACTGAGCAATATATACATATAAGTCAAATTATGGACTAACACATAGAAACATTTGCACATTTGGCATGAATACGTATATCACTTGTATTTTAAAATGCAATTAATTTCATCACATCCTACACTTTTCCTCACAAACGTACGGTATTTACCTCCAAGTGATCCCAAAAGTTGGCCTTGGGGATGGATAGGGCCAGATATCCAAGGCAGGCTTTGCATTATAATTGAAATATGGAACTTCCCTGATGCCTCCCTTTCTGGCCAGCTTTTTTAAGTCATCATTAGGTAAAACAAATATGCTTTTTTTACTGCTTTTGGTAACAAATTTTCTGTAAGATGGTAAGGCAGTTCCTGAACGAGTTTTTTTGGGTTTTGCAAATTTCATTAACTTCACTTTGTCTTTTGTAGAATACTCTTTGCTGACAGTCATGGAAGTCACCAATGTGCCTTCAGGGGTGGTCAGTGAATCGGTTACCGTTGTTGTCACCACCGTTTTACTATGTTCTTGCACAGAAATGACGTCAGCATTTCTATCTGCAGCCGGAGTGCTCAGTTTAGTGACAGTGGTGGTGGTAGTGACAGTGGACACAGCACAGTTCTCTGTAGACGACACTACTGTGGTTTTCTCATCGTTAGAGACTACAGTCTCTGCAACCTTAAACACCGTTTTGGATTCTGTAGACACAGTTGATGTTGTGGTAGTCACTTCAGTAATAACAGTTTTTATTTTACTCTCTCCATTAATATTTTCCATTTTATATGTCTGTACACCATTCTGATCAGCAAAGTCACTACTCAGGCTAGATTCCTCGCACGAGGTTACAGGCGACGGAGCAACTTTCTTATCCTCAACTGCTTCAGTTTCCATAGATTCTGTTTCACTATTCAGATTATTTTCTTTACAGACAGTATGCGTTGCCATGGACGCAGTGCCAACAATGGCAGATCTCTCAGTAGAAAGCTGGTTTTCTTCAGCTTTTTGCACACATTTGGGAACTTTATCTGGTGGCTGAAGACCCTCTCCAGACTCAAACTCTGGTGAACTCAGCAGATGTGACTTTGGGTCCACATGATTTTTGTCCTTCGTTTCCTCTGTCACAATGTCACCATTCATGAATGGTTTTACTGAAGATTCTTTAAAAGCCAAAGGTTTTATTTCATGTTCTGGAATGGATTTATTAATATTATTAACTTTTTGTTCAATATCACCACCTGCCTTAGCCTCACAGGGATCTTTAACTAAGTGATCACCTTTAATGTCACTGTCTTTTCCATTCATTTGAAATGCTGATTTTTCTTTTCCTAAGTCCATCTCAGTTTCATCTTTATTATTCTTTTTGTCAGCAACATTATTTGTCTGATCGTGATATTTGTTTATGGTACTTGTCTCCACTTTCAGATCCCGACCTTTCTTTTGACCGTTAGCCTCAGTCACTTTAGAGCTCCGTAAATCCTCATCAGCTTCTACCTCATCCATGCGTTCCAGAGTTTGGCTTTCAAGCTCTGTTTTAAATGGTTCTAGATCTTTATTAAATGATTTTTGGTGAAATATGACATTGTTTTCAGATTTACTTTCAGTCTTTCCTGAAGGAATTTCTTCCTCCATTTCACTTTCTTGAGAGGACATTGGTTCAATATGGCTTTTTATCATACAATTATTTTCTGGATCTTTGCTCTGCTGTTCAGAATTCCCTTCTGAATCATTTTCTTCAAGAGCAGTCAAAGCACCTTTTCTACAGCTGCTCTCAGTTGTCCCCAGCTGAGATACTCCGGTAACAGGCAGTTTTGCACTTGTTTCTGAACCATCCCATTTGATGCCACCTTCTGTATTTCTTTGTTTCAAGTCATCCGCAAAGGAATTCTCAGACTCTCCAAAAACCTCTTGTCCTTGACGCTTATCAGCAGCCACAGGTTCAGGGTTGTCTTCTTTCTGATCATTCTGAGTGGTGCTTTCACCTTCAGAGGATTGAGGTGAGTCTTCATCCAGCCCGCCTTCTCTTTTTGACAGCCTGTTTGTCAAAGACAGAGAGGATTCATCTAGGTCACCAGTTTTGCTTCCAGAGACGCTGCCGACAGGCAGGCAGTCCTGTGCTCCATCTCCAGTTTGGGTCTTATCTACAACACAGGTTTGATCTTGGGACGAAATGTCAAACTGGTTTCCTTGTTTTACTTTTCTCATTTGTAGCTCATCTATGTTTTTCTGGGGGCTTGCAGATCCAATGCCTATTGATTTAGCACCAGCCTCCAGTTTTATCCTTTCTAGGCGTTGTTTTTCTTCCAGTGTAAACTGTTTAATTCGCCTCTCAAGTAGTCCATCTAATTTTGATGATTTTACTTTCCTTTTGTAGCAAGTCCTCAAATGAAATCCCTCACTGACGTTGATTATATCCCGCTTACAATGACTATCCTCATCTTTTACAGGGGATTCAGTTTTTACATCATCAATATCCATAGGTTCTTCCTTTACCACTTTATCATTTTCACCATCCACTTCTTTGTCCGCTGTGAAAAGAAATAAGGACTCAATCAGAAAGCTCCCCTAACAACGAATACCAAACTGTATTTTTACAGCAAGTACTAGGAAACAAATGAATATTTTAGCATATTGGTAGATTCCAAGAAAAAGGGAACAAATACTGCAGACACTACTACAAGGGATAATAAAAAATCATTTAACCAAGATATTTTAAATGGCTTGACAAAACCCGTTACACAGCTTTCCAATAGTTATTTCTGAGGTTCTATGCTTCTACAATGTTGTAATGAATTACCAGTTTTACCATGACTTAGTAAATCACCTTTGCCTTTTGCATGATCTACATTTTCAGAAACTGTATCAACTTCTACGTTTTCTTCAGGAGATTCCTCTTTCACTTGTCCTTTTGCCAAGGTTTCCGAAACATCTGCTTTGTCTTTTGCTTGCAGATCATGTGAATCCTTTGTTCTATCTTTCTCCGTTTTTACCTTAGTCGAACCTTTTCGTTTATCCAAGTTGGATTTTTCATCTTCGCTCTTTGCTATTAACAAATTAAATGGTTACAATTATTAAGAGTATCTTTTATACACTGTTACATTTTAATGGATGTTAATTTACCTCTCAAACCACCAAATCATTACTGAAATTCAGAAAGAGAAACAAATATAAAATGGTAGCATCATAGATAAGTCCCAGCGCAGTATTAATTTTCAAGAAGTTATCTAAAAGCCCACTACAGATAAAAATGTTTCATTTACATTATTTTTTCTGGAATCTGTGTTCAGCTTTTCTTAAAAAAACCCAAACCATCAACACAGGGAAAGAAGTGTATGTGTACACCAATACTTAAGATGTTGCTTGTGATTATCTATGTAATATTTATCTACTTTTAATTTAAATAAGGCTGTACAAAGCTTTAAATTTCATAAATGAAAACAAATCAATGTAGCTAAGAAATGTCTACGACAGCCAAACTGGTTGTATGGATGAAGACCAGCAGAAATCCACAAAAGCTCCTCTGGAACGCTACTTGCAATAAAGCCTACTTAAGAAATATTGCATGCAAATAACTACTGAATAACTGAACAAGCAATAAGAAGCAGTATGTTAGTAATTTTAAACACCCTAAGCAATGCAGACACTTACTTGGTAGCAACTTTCTGTAATTCACGTTAGTATTTCCAGGCAGTTTGGGCATGAACCTGTGGACATGTGTTTTACTAATCCAGCTCCAGCCACCATATCCCGTTACTCTATATTCCTCTCCTTTTTGCTTCCAAACCTGTTCAGTATTTTTAAAACAGTAATTTTAATGGTGCTATTTGCTGCATTATTCATGTATAGATTAATTTAAAAATGCAACATGATTTTTTTTAAAAAAGCCCCTTCAATTTACAGACTATTTAAAGCAATCTGAGGTACATTTGTGAGATAAAGTACTGTCTAAAGATATATACATTGATAATTGAACTTATTATATTATAGTATCATCTAAAAATCACACTCTCACTATCACATGCAATTAATATATTTTCCTAGAAGTGAAAAGATTATACAAGTTTCTGAATCGACTTGGATGTCTGTAAAAACAAATGAATGTAAAGCAAAGAATCTCTCCAATCAAAGTACTTAATATCCACTGCAGGAGAACAATAGATTATGTGCTTGAATATGTGGGCATGGTTCCTGCTCCAATAGCAGGATACAACACTGAGATATTTACATTTCAAGTTTAAAATAAAACCAGAAAAAGAGTAAGGAATCAACAATTACTGTATTTTTCTTCTTCATGCAAAAGAAAACCTTACCTGATGCTTGACAGGAAATGTGTATTTCACCCATGTCGCTTGCTGCATTGTTTCTTCCTCTTCTTGCTTTCTCTCTTTTTTTTTCACTTTGTCCTTCTCTTCTCTCTCCAGTGCTGTCATTCTGCGCAATCTAACACACACAGATTTAAGTACACTTAAGTACCACGTCTTCTAAGCAAATATAAGAAGTCAAACAGCAGCATCTACTACCTCTTTGAATAATTTCAAGCATCTGAAGATAAGAGGAAAGCCCGGTATAAGGTTTTATGTGCTACTTGCAATAGGAGCACTGCGGTTTTTTGGCCACTCCAGCAACGGAAACAGCTGCCTCCAACTGTGCCATCAGACACCTTTCATTTCTGTTTCTATGATGCAGTGAGGCAAAAGACAGACACCACTGAATTAAGCGTCTTGAGATTTAGTCTTCTGATCTCTGAAAGTTTTCTCACTTTAAGACCACGGCTCAGATAATGAAAAAACACTTCCACTGCAGGAGCTATGACACTCTAAATCTTGTCATGTATTTTCAGTGTTTCTGGTTGAGAAAAACACTTAAAAGTGCTGAATAACTGACTAAATTTACACGTAAGTCTTATAGCCTTAGAGAAGCCTGCAACTGTAAAACCAGGTAAAGTTTTCATATTCAAAAAGGGGTTTGTATTTATTTATTTTACCTAGTGTGCCCCAATGATTCCCGCCAGATTGGCAGCATGACGACTGGTTTAATTGCACATTCCAATATAGCCAGCGCTAGTGCAAATTCTCTTGGTTTGCTGCACATCTGAACAGCCTTAATCCAGTTAGACCTAAATTGGAAAAGAGATAAAAACCTGAAGCATACACACGCACTAATATAACATGCTGTGTTAACAAGATTTAATGGTAGGATAAACCTTCTTGAACTTTAAAACTTTACTTGAACACACAATCCTTTTAGCTATCATCCCTCACAAAACACAAACATGTTATATTTTAACATACTGAAGCGGAGAGCTTGGAAATCACCAATTTGAAAAAATAAAGACCATTGCTTATTAAGACTGTTAGCAAAAACACAAGCAAAGCAAGATAATAAATATGTTCATTTATCAATTTACCTGTGGGAAGCCCAGTTAGGGTGAAGGAATGATGCCGGGATATTGTTTTCTAGCTGAATAATAGTTAGCCTCAAAGTGGATATGGTAAGAACTTTGGACCCGTGTACAGACCCATTCCATTTGAACTCGCCAGCAGGAGTCAGACAGAATTTATGGGAGAGGTGTCGTCTTTTGTCATGGTCCTCCCTGTGCTGGTGCTTGTTCAACGCAAAAGAATTAGTGGCGTACTGATTATGATAAACGCGATACTTCCCCTCTTGCCCTAATTTGAAATAATTGTTGAGATTTCCTTTGATCACAACTTCCTTCTTCACGATCGGTCGGGAGACTTCACCTTGAGAGTTGACCACCAAAACCTTGGGAAAGGAAGAACGGTTTTAAAGATTCACTTCAGTTCTGAATACTTCTGTTCAGTTATTTACGACTTAGGCCTCAACTGTCTAAAATAACAAAAAAACCCCTTGTATCTGTTTGTAGAAGCAAATAACTATTTATGTGATATACTAAATCTAAGTATTTCATGATTGACTGTATACAGTTAGGATATTCACAAAGATCAACTTTTAATGATAAAAATCCTGCCATCCAGGCTCCACAGGAAGTCAAACAGGAACCTGTTCTGCTGCTTTGAATTATGGCCACTGAGACAGACAGCCTTGTGGGAAGAGCTTAAAACACTTCAGTAAGCTTTCTGTGAAACCCCTCCTTGGTAAATCACAAAATTCATACATGCAGCTAAACAAAGAAAGATCTGACTTGGAAAACATGGCACGGATAACATCACTGCTCTAATTATGCATAACTAAGTTGCAAATTTGAGATGCTAAGAAAAAATACACTAGATGTCAACACAAAATGAACAAATTGAAAAACATGCAGACAACTAACTGTGATGATCCATTAATATTCAAGCACTTTTTTTCTGGAGAAACTGGGCTACTGAGAAAACCAAACAAACCCAAAAACAACCACCTACCACAGCCATACAAAAAATTTATACCCACTGGCAGACATTTGAGAGAGATTTCACTTCGTCTGCATCAAACAAATTCTGAGCTGATTGTCTTTAAATGCCCATGCTCTGCCAGCACAGATTTGTTATGAACTATGTGGCTATGATCTATCTACTCAAACCATTATCAAATAGAAACCACTGAAAACTTGTAGTTGTGGCACATAAGTTCTGAGACACATTAAGACACTCTGTAGAGAGCAATTAAGACAGCAAGAGCAAGAGAAGAGAGTTTACTGTGATACCAGAATCTCACCATTTGCTGATTTATTATTAGTACTTCTATTTTTTTAAGTACCTCCATAGTTTTCAAAAATCACTTTATTTTTAAACAGATTATCAGTTTTCAAAAACAGTTTTCATACTCCTTTGAGTTTTTTCAAAATGTGCACAAACCTCTTTGCTTTCTTTCTGTAACTTATTTGCTTCTTGTGCTGCAGCAGCAACCTGTTGGCTTTTCATCTGGCACAACTTGCTATCTGGATTTCGTAATCTTGTGAGCATTCGTGTAGAGCCTGGCGTGCCTTTTCCTGCACCTGGAGAATCACTTCTTTCACCATTAGATTTCTCTCCTGCCCAGGAAATAAAAAAAAGGTTTTAAAACAAACTTGAGAAATGGAAGTTTTTTGCTGATGTATGAGAGTTGTAAAGCAGAAAAGAAAAGAAAAATAATAGGGAAAGTTACAGCCATTAGTGCTACTATTACCTATGTCCTCTGAAGTTTGGGATCTCCTCTCTGCATTTTCAGCATCATCAGGTGTCTTAATGGAGTCATTCTGCCCAGAGCCCAACTCGCTGCTGCTGCTGTTGCCAACATCTGACTGCAGAGTGGCAGTGGATGCGCTGCTGCTGTTGCAAGGGACCATCTGACCAGTTTCTTCTACAAAAGAACAACTTCATTTTTAGTCTTTCTTTTAAATGGGATCAGTGCAACTTCTTGCTACTCTTTCCAGTACAGTGACCTAGAAAAACATCACACCAGCTTCCCAGTGAGAACAAGCCACTATCCCTCAAAAAAAAGTCTACCTGATTTTGTGCAAAACAGACGCAGTTTTGCTGTTTTAAGAACACAAGATTTTTCCTGTTTCTAGAATTCTTCCAAAACATCAGGGGTTCTGTTGTTCTTAAGAAAGATGACAGAACAAGACCTCCCTTTTGTGAAATGTTCATTCCTGGCAGAAAAATAACTGCGTAAGTATTGTGAGATTCTTCTAAGATGGCTAACGTGAACACATCTTGATTTCTAGTATCACCAAAGGCGCGACCACCACCACTCTATCCATTTACCTTTTCTACTAAAAGGAAAAATGAAGCCATTTGTGGTGCCTGCTGTTTGGAGTTGAGTGGAAGTACCTGAACTGAACTCTTCGTTGTCTCATATCCAAATTGCATTTAACAAGGATGGTGACAAGACACATTCTCTTCTAGCTTTGTATTTTACCCTTGTTTTCCCCTGCGCTGGGGGCAGCTGCCTCACTGACACTGGTTCAGTATCTCCTTCTCCCTCGGAAAGGAGTCTCAAACCACTATTTCATAATAGGAACACAAGTATCACTATAAATAGATTAGACTTCGAGAAGAATCCTGTACACACGCACACACTTTCTTACAAAAAGTGCCCACTAGTTTCAAAATAAGCTAGAAACCATGGAAAGATAAAACTACCTATGAAAGTACAATAAAGAAATAATTATGAATATTTAAGTGCACCTTCGAAATAAAATACAAACCCCTAGATGTGAATGGAAGAAAGTTCAAGGATATTTATCTTTTCCATTAAATCTCTGTACTTCTCTTTAAGAATATGGAATAAAAACTATGACAACAGGAAAAAAATTGGTCAGATATCTAAAACATATATGTTTTGTCCCCCATGCTAGGTGGTTTTCTCTATCAAAAAAAATATTATCTGGCTTCCAGATTACAGATTAATCTGAACTTTCACTTTTTTCTCCTATTAACAAAGTTAATTACAAGGTTTGGATGCATTTACATTTGCAAGATCAAGAACTGCAATCTCTATCTGAACAGAGAACTATGTCTGGAAAGAGAAAATGTTAACCACCACTTCTTATAACATAACATGCAGAGGGTAGCTACGTTATAGATGACAATATTCTTACATTTTTAGGAACTGAAAATAAAACTCATCATCTTAACAGTAATCAGCTATTTAGAATAACATTTGTTTAGATAGTAAAGCTTGTAATAGAACATAACTCTTAATATCATAGAAAATCATTCTAAAATCATTATTGTTACACATAATCAAGCGTATTCCTGAATCTCAAGTTCAGTGTTTTTTAAAACAAATATATATTAATATTTCTGAATCACTAACATGGCAGAATAAAACACATTAAAACACAACAACGGCCTCTGTTCATATAATTATGAAATATGCTTGCATCTCCTAGTATGACAACTTAGTCTAGACATGTCAGTGCAACGGTTTACTAGTGAATGAAAGTACTTTGTTAGTAATTTATACATAAATGAGAGGTTAAAATAATAAACAAGCCAGCAGCAAATTAGAATTTGACATAAAATTTGGTAAGATGCTAACAATCATTATGGATCACTATGGAAAAATAAAACATACAGAAAATGGATATAAAAAGCTTAGTCATAGTCATCTTTGGAAGGCATGGAAACAAATACTAACGTCATAGAGGACCATAAATTTCAAGCACTAATTGCAAGAGAATTAACTTTGAGATGTTAATGACAACGTAGCAGTAAAGGATGGCATTGCAAGCAAACGGCATGGGTGATGTATGCTGTGAATGGTTTTAGTGGACAAACCAGATAGAAACCGTAACAGATTCCCCAAATTACAGAGGCATCAATACCAGTGCCTTCTGTACCTGAGAGTTCCTGAGGGAGCTCTGATGCCACCATCTTCTCTGCCACGTTGTTGCTATCAAGGGTTTCTGACTGACACCCCATTGCGTTCTTCCCTTCAGAGCAACTAGACTCTCCTGCAGAAGGATTTGGGTGGTTGTCGTCAGTGCTTGATGTCACAGAGTTACTTTTATCCCCAACGGCTGTTGCCTCTATAGTAAAACGCACAACAAAACTTTAGGGATATTCTTTAATATCTTAGGATGTCATTTGGCATCATCCATAGCAAGCAGCTTCGGCAGCTCTGTCTGCCTGCTAATGCTGAAAAAAAATCAAGCTTTTGTTTTTCCTTTTACTTTCCCTGTGAGTAGTGTTGTCTCCAAACCAAAGCACAAACTAAATCTGATGAGGAAAATAATGTTAGAAATGCCACAATACTGCTTATTACAAATGTACTGATCCTGTAAGTACCACCTGTACCTCAAGCCAAAGTACCTACAAGCTAGCTGTATTTAAGTTGAAAAGTAGACAAATTGGTGAAATTACTTAACAAGAAAAATAATTACAATATACAACCACAAAGGAACTGACAAAAATCTCCTATTACTTAAATAACTTAGGCAATCATAAAGAAACCCCCAAATGTGTTACCACGTGAAGAAATGTGAGGATCTTACTGAAAGATTAATATCATTAAATGAAGTTGTTAAACTTGTAGTTTCTTTACCTTCTGTTTTCGCTTTTTCTGCATCTTGCTCAGTGGCAATTTCCTCAGTCTTGTCTTGGTCTCCTGATTCTTCCTTGTTTTTTTCAGCATCTGTCTGATCATTGTCAACGTCACTTTTGGCCTTTTCTGCTTCATCATCTGCTGTTGTTTTATCTTCCACTATTTCACCTTTTCTTGCTCTGATAATGTCCAAGATTTCATCTGCAACAGAGGATGTTGTCATTAATAAACAACAAGCCACCACTTCGGTGCAGAAAACACAATGACATCTATACTGCTTCTTTCCAATGAGACAAAAGGTAACAGCCAACTTCTTACGACCTTTATCCCCACAAAGAAATAATTCCAAAGATCAAACTATTGATTCCTCAGAATTGTGCACTTACATAGTGAATATCTAAATTTTTAGACCCAAATACCTAATCTTCATGTCTTCCCAAGAACCAAATTTCAGACCTTCACTGACTTATATTGCTATTCATTTCTCCAAGGTAGAGAAATAAAGTTGGTGGGGAATTGCAGAGGAGATATGCACTTTTCCACACTTTGCATAATATTGGAGCCCTGTGACAGTTAACATAGCTCCACCTGGAATGATCACAATCTGTCACGCCTTAAGTTTATGAAGATTCTGAATCATTCAGGACATCCTGGAATAGATGATACATAGTCCTACAAGGAGTCAGCACAACATAGCCATGCTGGTACACTGGCACGATGCTTCTCCATCAACTTCTATAAACTTCTTATAAACAAATGAATACAAACCAGTATTTCATTCTAAGTGTAACACCTGTTCCCATTAAACAAATATTCTTACCATTTGCTGCAGAAAGGAAAGACTTGTTGTTGCCCCTTGCTTTATTAGTAAGGTCTTCTGTCACATCCATGTGCCGATGAATTTCATCACGCATTTCTTCCAGGGTTTTGCATAGGTCAGCTTCCCAGTAATCTTTGTCCAGACATTCAATTAACTCTGCCAGCTGTATCTTTGTGCTATAGTACCAGACTTTCTTATCCTTCTCACTTTCAGAATCTTCCTCTCTGAAAGAGTATTTAAAAAAATAGTAATTTTAAAATATCTGGATAAATGACAAAAATTACTATCAGCCTCCTTTTTACAGAGAGCTACTTAACGCCAACAACCTGAGTTTGGAGAAATAAACCACGTGAGGACAAGTCATACATATCCAGTTTAGTACCCACTTTTTTCTAACTTCCCTCCCTTTCTCCATCCTTTTAGAAGATCTCATGACAATTTCCTCAAAACTGGTTTGTCCAATCTGGGAACTAGGTTTATTCTCATTATATTCACTATTACTGTAACCAGTAATCCATTACTAAGTCTGAAACAATCTGCAATGAAAGAGGGTTTGGCTCTAGAATCCATAAAGGGCAGCATTTCTGGCTGCGTATTTAGGAAATAACAAAGTTAGAAAATTCCAAGTGTGGAACGTCACATTAATGAAATATTCCATATTAGCATCTCTACGGCATTCACCTAAGAGCACACCTGTAAGGGATAAAAGAATCATAACACGATCCTTTGAAAAGATCAAGGGATTCCCATATTGCTTATCCGGGGCACCCCATGACACCACAAGCCTCGACAGAACTGCTGGAGAACCACAGTATCCAAAGCACCTCAACAAGGCCACCAGGCCCAAGTAAGCTCCATAAATACCTTAGGTAAGAGCCTCTCCTGGAGTGCTGGAGCACATCAAGAAGAGGTTCCTTGATTTTGGTTTGGCTTGTTAGGACCTGTTCAGCAGCAGCAGCAGCAGTCAGATTGATGCCAGGACAGCTTGTTTCCACAGCACATCCCAGAACTCTCAATACCATGGACACCGTGTGAGGTGACGTGATTTTTCTGCCTGGCCATCTAGGAGAGGAACTAAACCACTGCCACACTTGCAGTCCCCTTAAAAGCATTCCAGGCCTGTGGCTCACTAAGGATCGATCCTAAACCACAGCATCCACAGGAACGGAAAGCTGTCTGCAGTTGGGATGCTCTGCCCCTTGTAAGGGTAGTTGGGAGCTCCTCTCTACCACTTGCCTCCCTCACACAGTAAAGGCAGAGAAAAGTGGCCTCACACATTCAAAAGCCACACAACCACAAGGCAATTTGATTGTCACCTTCCTACTATTTTCCACATTCTACTTAAGAAACAACTGTAATATTCACAACTCAATCAGAATACTACTAAAATAAGGTGGTTATGAACTTCATAACAGTAACATTACTCAAAATTCTACTAATAATTTGTCACAACCATGACTACAAAATGGATTTTTGTTTTTCATAAAACCTGATGTATTGCAAAGAAATACTACCATTTCTCTTCAAAGGCCTTTGCTCATAAGAAGGAACTAATTCTATACTATCCATTTAGTCCTCTCAGTTACCAGGAACTTTTGTTAGTTTTAAGAGGTTCAAATGGTTAGTTTGACAAGTTTTCTCAGAAAACAGCTCATTTCAGGAAGGCTGCCCACATACAACACATCAAAAAGTAACAGCTGAAATCACTGGACTTCATAGACTATTCTAAGCCTGCAGACTTCCAAGTTAAAGAAAAATTATTATTTAAACCACATTTCTGTTGAACCAAGAAAGTTATTTACTCACAATAACAGGAATAGCAGCACCTTTACTATTGTTTGTGAACAAAAGCAACAGAAAAGGAAGATAAAGGCAAACACCCAAAAACTAATATGGAAGAGGAGATAAGAAGACAATAATACAACTTTGTACAGCTAGAGGAAAGAGGAGGATGACACACGATGTTTCACTAAAAAGGTCAGGGAGAGTACGCCTTCTCGAACCTTGCCTGGCAGACACCCAGTGGAAGTGGTGAGAGCAAGACACTTGCACAGCACCAGTCGTAAGTCTGGTCTGTGCCTTACTAGCCTGACTGCAGAACATAATGCTGTTGCTAAATTTATGCTTTAGTTATTTCTTACCTTACCAAAAAGGGAACTTTAACATTTCATTTTGAATCACTAGCTCATTACATGATTATTTGTGAGACAGATATGCCGTTTATACATTTTCTTACGTGACCTAGATATGCAACAACACAAAAGCTTTATACACCTTCCATTCTATGAAGAAAGGCTCTGCTAGCACCTGCTGGCCAGAGCAGCTCAGGCACAGAGGCTTGTACACATGCCTTAAATTTGGACACTGATCAGTCGAGGGGTTTCTTCTTTTTCCACTTTCTTCCCCCATTTAGCAAATCTCAAACAGCTACAATAATGCTAACGCATCCAGGATGTGTACGTGCCACCTGAAAATCCCAAGCATCACCTGCCTTCTCCTTTCCCACCAGTTCTTTCTTTTTTAGTAACACAAGGTTCCACTGGACTGAAAAGCAATTAGCTGTTATCTTCAATCTCCCTATATAATTCGCAATAAAGCCATAAATACCAGTAAAGGTGTGCTCGATTATATGGCAATAAAACCCAGAAGCACACTGTGAGGCATCCAGACACCAGGCCACAGAAGGCACCTAGAGCACAGCTTTCCACGTGTGATTGATTAAAGAGATGCTCAGGTAATAATCTGGCAACAAAGAGGTTATCTGAGAGTATTTTACATTCCCTCTATTTCATTTACACAGGGTTATGAACGTAGAATTGCTCTTGAATTGAAGGCCATCACAACCTTAATAATGGAATTTCAGAAATTAATGTTTTCTCTCCACAAAAGCACAGACAGAATGTGAAACAGCACAAGCTTTCTTGTATGTTTACATGAAGTCAAACTTCTTTTCAAGATGCATGTATATGCCTGTGGAAGCCCTGGAGTGCCCATCACCAACTCACTAAAAGTTGAACTACAGCAGAAATCATTCTATGCACACCTCTTTGGTGAAGTTCATTAAGATTTAAATTAACAATTAAATAGCAAAACTAACTTTCCCTGAACACCTTCTTGCATTGACTAAAGGGACCCTACTTTTACCCTTGGAACAAACCAGAGAGGCTGGCATAACACTAAGCTGGGAGGATGCAAGGGCCAGTTCCCAGTGGTTTTGCTGACAAGCTGGGCAGAGTGGCCATCGTGGTGCTGGACGGGTCTGCTTGGTCCCCAGGGGACTCACTGAGTCACAGTCATTAAGTGAGGCCGTGCAACGGAGGAAAGAATCACAGGAGTATTTCCTACCTCTTTCAGCCTCCTTCACTGCCAGGAATTTTTCAGTGGCAGGCTCTAGGGGCAGCCTTAAAGACTGATAAAAATTACAACATAGAAGATGCTAGAGACTTTCAAATAAAGTCTCAGAACAGTAGTTACACCCCTTCCTGAATTACACACTGATTCAGTCAGAAGCTGAAGGATTCAGCAAATTTTTTAAAGTGCTGTGTTCAAATGAAGATCCAAAACCTTTTTAATTGGAGAAAGCAGTGAAGAACCTGATAAGAATACAAACAGCATGACAAATGTTGAGGGGAAAAACTGGAACTGGGTTTGATCATAGAGGAAGACACATATAAGTCAGGAGTAACATTTTGTGTTTCATTTCTTCTAGTAAAAGAAAAAACAAAACTAAAAAGAACCAAACAACATTTTGTCATATTCTCTCATAGACATCTGACAAATCCAAGGCACCTCAATACTTCTACAAAGATAACTTATTAAAACATTGCAGCAGTTTCCTAGAACAAGTCCAAATCCTGAATTCCCTGACTTGTAACCTTGCAGAAACAACCTTCAAAAGCCAAACAAATGCAGCTGACCCAGACACAGCATCCTAGCTTTGATAACAGCTTGAAACAAAAACACAGGAATTAATTATCTCCTGCCTTCCTTTTTTTTTTTTTTTTTTAATTTGTTTGATATTTACTCATGAAGATCTATAACAGCCCTCCTCAGTGTCCATTTTTCCAGTTTTATAAAACAGAAGAGGTGAAAACCAGAAACAAAGCCACAATGATGGGCTTATGCAAGGCTTGTTACTCTCAGCAAGCGATGAGAGTGGAAATAAAAGAACCACTGAACAACAAGTCTACAATGCCCTTGAAAAAGACAGGAAAAGCAGTGGTATGGTGGATTTGTAACATTTATAAAAGGAGAGAGAAGACAGAGTGAAAAGCCCTAAAACTCCCTTGAAAAAGAAAACAAAATGCATTAGCTAACAATACACTCGAGCAAGGGCACTATAGCTTAAAGGTCTAAACTGAGTCCTTAGAGTTGGCCTGTTTGCAAGATGAAAAGCTATCAACAGTCATTGCAATCTCATTTAAAGACACTAGCTAATACCTTAACTTTTCATCGTAATCTGCTTGGCATGAAACTCTCAAGGCATCCAGCTGTGCCTTCTTTTCTCCATCAAACTGAACAGAAAATTGTATTGCAAGAAATCTAGTGAAACCTCCTTGTTTTTCTTAAATTAACAGTATCATTAATTTCACTTAAATACCATTTCCTCTCCATTATGAGAGCAACTGTGTAAGAACAGACTTTTGTAAGAAAGACCTGTCTCTAGCTATTTTCGCTTACATGGATGCAAGTAATGGTCTTAATCTAAAGAAAGATGGCAACAGCAACTTAGAGGATTTACTAAAAATACATTTGATACAACATGATTGTTTAGAAAGTACTAAATTATTAGTTTACTTACATAATAATCCTTCTGTTCAGGAACCAGTATTTTCTTCTATGCCGGTCATATCCAATAGGTTCATGTCGAATGTATGGTTTATTTTTTTGGATTTCAGCGACACAGTCAGTTACTCCAGGCACCTTATGTGCTACGCAGACCTCACACTGCCATTCGTCCTCAGGTACCTCCTCCAGAGGGGGTTTCACACACTCCAAATGGTATACAGCTGAACAAGTTTCACAGCAAAGTAAATCCCCAAGTTTGTGACAAACCCTACAATGATCATCATACTGAATAACACCTTCTGACATTAACTCTTCACGTGCAATGTTTGTTGTAAGAAACTGATCCACTAAGAACTGCAGAACTTTGATTTTATTCTCTACTGGTCCATAAGGATAGTCCTCTGTCTCTTGGAAAGGAAGAACATGATGGTATTCCTTGTCACTCTCACAATATACCCGCAGTACCTCTGGCCACGTCATTCCATCTATGAAATACAAAGTGGAATTAACACTATCTTTGAGGTCAGCAGGTCCAAAGGTAGTATTTGAAGTGTCTTCTTCACGTAAAACTGCTTTTAAAAGCACTATGTGCATCTCTGCCATAAGTGTGCACTGCTCTTGACTTACCAGAGCAGCACAGAAGTCCTCAAAACGAAAAGGAGAGAGGCGTAAAACAGTGCCAAAGTTCCTTAGTACCTCATAGATGGCAATAACATTCATTATATGCTCACTAGGCACCATTAAGTCCTCTGAGGATTTAGGAAACTCCAAGGGTGGGATGTCTTTTTCTTCCAATATTGGAGAACGAGGACGATGAACTCTTTGTCTTCTCCTACCTGGAACAAAAAACAACAGTAAGGATTTTGCCATGTACAGGATGACACGTTTAAGCATCTATCAGCAATGACCATGTCAAGCTTTCTAAACTACCGCAAATATTCACATTTTCACAATTACACAAATGTGATAATTCAGCTAAAAATGTTATACTTAACAGTATGAATATAAAACACACAAGATATCTGAAGTTTTGCTTTGGACACTCAGAGCAGTTGCATTTCCCATATAATACCCATCCAGTAAATCTTAAAAGTGATGTCTAGAATTTTAATTGTTTAAATCAGTCAAGAAGACAGACATTTCCCTCAGCCAAAAAAATGATTTACAGATTCTTCTCATTTTTATTCAGTTTGACTAGTTTATCATTTCTTCTTAGAATGTTAACTGTAAACTTGAAGAATCAAGCTTCAAACAACAGCTATTTTGTATTAAAATACTGCAAGCTATTCTCCTATCCAGCAACAGCATACAGGAAAGATCATAGAATTATAGAACAACCATGTCAGAAGAGATCCATCGGATCATCGAGTCCAACCATTCCTATCAAACACTCATTGAGTCCAACCATTCCTATCAAACACAGATGATTTCAAGCAGATAGAATCAAAGAATGGGTTGGGTTGGAAGGGACTTTAAAGCCCATCCAGTTCTTCCCCCCATGCCTTCCTTGATCAGGCTTCCTTGACCAGGCTGCTCAAGGCCCATCCAACCCCTCCAGGGATGGGGCAGCCACGACTTCTCAAGGCAACCCGGGCCAATGTCTCACCACGCTCATCGTCAAGAATTTCTTCCTAACGTCTAATCTAAATCTTCCTACTTCCAATTTAAAACCATTTCCCTCTCATTCTAACACTCCATGCCCTTGCAAAAAGCCCCTTCCCAGCTTTATGTAGGTTCCCTTCAGGCACTGGAAGGCTGCTATAAGGTCTCCCCAGAGAGGAGTTATTGTGTTATCAGGACACAAAGTATGTCACAGCATCATCATAAAGAATTTTACTTTGGTGCAAGTACAATGTCACCAGGCAGCTGCATTATTCACTCCACCTTTCATCTCTAAACCAATTTACATATTTTCATGTTTGCTTTGGCAAAAAAGCACAGAAATTTAAAAAGTAATTGTGAAACCAATAGCTTAGACAACAAGGAAAACCTTCCTGCATTATAAAATGCATGTTTCATCCATCCACTGCCCTGTGTTATGCCTCAGGGTATGCAGTGGTTACTTTATTGTACCACTCAACACTCCCAATCCACACTGTAAATCACACACCACATCTCAAATAATTTCTCTTTTCAGACGCTGAACTGCTCTGAACAATCCTGCACTGCACATATCTCATTTCCAGAGCTAAAAAGGGAAAGCACTCAGAGATGAAGAATATTTTAGAAGGAAACAGACATATTTTACTTGAGCAGCTTGGTGACACAGTATTTCAAATCTTTCTACACTGTTTCTTTTTCAGTTTCCAATTTCTGTACCTGTGCTGAACAGAACTTGAACGGATCACAATGTGTCCTTTGGAAATTCAGACACTCCAAACAATGTGTGCTTAAACCTATTACTGTTTAATGTGCAAACTGCAATCTCAGGAAACATTCCAGAGACCTTTAAAAAAACCAAAACTGCCCCAAAACCAAACCAACAAAACTGAGTTGTCCAATCTCCACTGAAAAGAATGGATGTTCTCTACCAAGGTGCTCATAAACCTCAATGCACTCTCAGTGCTTGCTGAACTTTAATCACAAGTGCAGGCCAATGGTACACGACAGACCAGCATCAAAGTGTTAATAGCTCTGTTCAGAGCTGAAATTTGTTGTGTTCTGCTCATGGGTGGATCAGCCTCTCCCTTGCCACCAGCTTTGACAGCTGAAGAAAGGCAGTTTTGAACTCCAAATAAGGACTCTGCACTTGTTTGCAATTCTGATAACAACAATTTCTTCATGGCTAATTATCCGCAGTGCTCTGACAGCCCATACAGCTCACACAACTTACAAGCAGTTTCAACTTCTGTGAAGGTTTTTGAAGCTCACAGATCACGTTTACCCAACTGCTCTTCACGTACACAAAGAAATCCCTCACATTTTGAAAAAGGTTTTCCTACAGTAAACATCCAACTTTTCAAGCTCCTCACGTCCAAGGAAAATCTCCTCTTTTCCACAAGGCAAATTGCCTAAAACTTGGATTTGACAGTCACTGGCAGGTGAAAAAAAACCCAAACAAAACCAAAAAAACCCCCAAAACTACCTTGGTCTCTTCATATATTTGTATGTTCAAATGATTTTATTTTACTTTTAATCATTTTAGAGATTCTGGTACTTGACAGAAACATTTTTTCCTTCCATTTGACATCTGTCATGGATTTTGCCCTCCCCAGGGAATTCCGAGAACTATCTGAGAAAGTGTGTAAATTGAAATGTAATTAAATACATTCAAAAAATTAATGACCCCAATTAAACTATTTAAGAGAGAAGTGCAAGCCTGCAAAGACTATACAGTCGATGATTACACAGTTAATTTGATTTGGGATGCTACATATGTCCACCCCATTAAGATGCATTTAAAATAATATACGGAAGTGAACTAGTACAACAAATTCTGTGTGGTTTCACACTGAGCAGTCAACACAATTACGCTGTTGCTCTCTTCTTGACTTTGTATTACTGCATCGCCCACTGCTAGTAATATTTTCTAGTTTATCTCGGTTTAGTTCAAACAACTTTGGATAATTCCCTTTTATGATTTACCCTGAATAATTTCTCATTTATGGAAATCTTTTCCCCCAGCAGGGGTTTTTTTTCTTTCGAGTAGAAAATGCAATATGAACTATTTTGCCTGAATCTAAAAAGAGAATTCCAGACCAGGTGTAGCAGCAAAAGTTACTTCTCCTTTAGGCACCACCACCTGACTCCCTGGACTTCAAATGGAATCTAGGCATCTGCTCTCCGCTAAAAACATCAATTTACTCACAGGGAGGTTTCCCAAAATGGACTAGATTTACACATAAACTGCACACTTGAGATTGTTTCTACATACTAACCAAATCCCTGAATCAAATTCCACCTTCAGATTTGAGCCAGTACAAAGAGAGAAAACGTCTACTTTATGCCACTGAAATTCCATAGTTTTATTTGGAAGGATAAATTTATTTTGCAATAGCCTCCCGCTGCCACAACTGGACTATTTACGGGATCCAGATCATCTTCAGTGCCTCAGCATTATATTTCTACCTAGCACATGCTTCTTTTAAATCACATTTCTTCACTAGTTGTCTCCAAATGTAATGAAGTAGTCTGCAGTGGTTGCCTCTCCCTATTTTGAATTCTCTAGCAGAAGAGCTGCCTGTAATTAAGATTAAAGAGTAAACAGCTTTATTCACATGGCACATTTAATTATATATTGATAATTATAGTCTACACTTCCCATAATCTAGTAAAATAATTTATATTACAAATATATAAGCAACACACAGTAACGATATTTGAAATATGATGAAGTTACTGAACTGAAGTAACAGGTTCAGCACTCAAAACCAGAATTTTCTGAAACACTTAAAATCCCAAACCCTTGCTTTACCTTTTCTAATTTTTTTTATTTCCATCTATTCAATCTATGTGGTTTAAACACTGACCCTTTCAAAATTTAGAAGTTAAGATGGGGTTAAAAGAAACCATAAGAAATTATCTGCGAGAATCATTGTCTCGTTTAAACCAGGAGGGTGGCAGCGATGTTGGTATGACCTAGAAAAACCCCACTGATCCCAGCATGACATCATGAGAAAGCTCACACCTGGTCTCATTTCTCTTCTCTAAAAACTTGCCCTTCCTCAATTTCTCAGCATTTGGGCACCAAGACTCCTTCTCAGAGTTACTGTTCAGTGAGGGGGGAAAAGACCCACCAATGAGTTTCAAATACTTCAGAAATGTGTCACAACAAAGCTGGGGGTACGAACATAGAACACCCTCCCAGACACACTCCACAAAGCTGATCCTAGCGAGTAAAAAGACTTCCAGTTTGCCCCCAATAAGAGATTAATTTTTGCCTTCAAGTTCCACAAGTCAAGTTCCACACTGTCCCTACATAAAAGTCCATCTTTAGTAGATGCAGAACTGGGTTGGTTTGGTTTTCCAGATTATGAGTCACTACAGAAACTTCCCAAAGTACAGACCAACTGGCAGCAATACAAGTGTCTTGGAAGCATGAGTACTCCTTAGAGAAGATGCCCTCTCCTAAGTTTTCCTTGCTCCTGGAAATTCTGACTTTTGACTGCCCTCCAGAACTCACTGGGACTACCCTATTTTTGTTTGGTTTTAAAAAAAGAGACAAGAACCAGACGCTTGGTGTTCCATGTTACTATTTTGCATCAGGCAAGTTTCAAATGAGAACATACAACGACACACAAGTTCTTGTAAGGAATCACTGAGAAATCTCAAAACAGTGGATGAAAATGTCTTTTCATTTTCTTTTCCCACAGCAGAGCGCATGAACTCGATACAGCTACACGTTGGACACAGCAACATCCAAACTAGTTCCTTAATTAAAAGTCAGCCTCTAGGGAAAGCATTTGCTCAGCTTACACCGAAGAAGAAAAAGCAGTAAAATGAATCAGTTTAACATAAAATAAGAATGTATTATGAAAAGCAGTACTAAAATAGAAAAATCCTAATCTTTTTCTTGGGAAAGGCCAAAATTAAAGGCTTTGACTTATGAAAATCACTTTTTTTTCCCTTTTAAATGACAACTAACATGACAACCAGCATTTCTAACATTCACAAGTCAAATAATCTCTTCCAGAGAAACTTTCTGAAAGAGTAAGATGCATTTGTAACTACTTATAAGCACAGCTCCAATTTGAATGCTGTCTGCAACAATCACACTTAACCCAAATTTATTTATTTTGCCTGGCAAAGAAAATAAACCAACTACAAACCAGATTAGACTTAAAATCTAAACCAACATTAAAAATGAGACATTCCCAACACCACAAAGCTTTGGAAGCTGAAGCACAAATGAGAACTAACTCGCTATGAGAGTAGATGCTGAGAGCATCTTCCCAAGAGCACCCATATCACAGAAATTGTCAACACGTCCTCCTGAGTTAAGTTTCACTACTGCCTTCCAAATTTACAAAACTAGGTCTTGATGTTCTTCAAAACCTATTTTAGAACTTGAAAACTTAGCGGCTGTTTATTTTTTCAGTCTGTGCATGTGCCAGTACTACGCTCCTAAATCAAACCAGCCTTCACTACTGATTCTACATGAAGAATTTAATCCCTCCACATTGTGGCCATCAGTTCACCCACAGCAGGCGCCAGGAATAGGAAAACCCGTATCCTAATTCACCATTTTAACATATGCATAACTAACTCAAGACAAGCAGCAGATGAGATCCCACACTGTCATTCTGAGAAGTCACAGTCTTTTTGTGCCAAGAACTCAGGAAAACAAAGAAAGAAATAATGTAACACTAATACAAGGGTTTTTAGGAACATTCTGACAGTTTCTAATTGGAACACACTCTGGATAGATTGTAACTAATTTCAGAAGTGAGTCCACAGAATCACCAGGCTGGAAGAGACCCACCTGATCACCAAGTCCAACCATTCCTATCAAATACTAAACCATGTCCCTCAGGACCTCATCCACCTGCACCTTAAACCCCTCCAGGGAAGGTGACTCAACCCCCTCCGTGGGCAGCCTCTGCTAGTGCCTAATGACCCTTTCTGTGAAGAGTTTTTTCCTAATGTTCAGCCTGACCCTCCCCTGGTGGAGCTCGAGGCCATTCCCTCTCATCCTGTCCCCTGGGAGAAGAGCCCAGCTCCCTCCTCTCCACAACCTCCCCTCAGGTAGTTGTAGAGAGCAATGTCTCCCCTTAGCCTCCTCTTCTCCAGGTTAAACAACCCCAGCTCTCTCAGTTGCTCCTCGTAATCAACCCCAATCTACTAAAATCCACGTTTATTCACCTTGCACATGCTATGCAACATAATGGTCAGCTATGGAATTTTACTGCATGCCTAAAACTGTCTGCACAATCAACTCACCTGCAGTACATCAAATTATCCTGCCTTTTAAAACAAACAGGCTTTGAAAACGACACGGTGTTTGCTGTACACAGCTTCTAGGGAAAATGACTGAAGTAAAACCACTCTATTCAGACAAACTGTAAGTTTGCATGACAATACAACAGAATCAGCCACAAACTGATTCCTCTGGCCTTTTACACCATGTCTTTCCTAGGACTCCTCTCACATTTTTCATGACTGGCAGGATGAACCAGGGAGAGTTCCTCTAGAGTAGAAATGCCAGTTCAGATCACTGAATGGTAAAATAGCAGCACATCAGATTAAATTCAGAGAAGAGGGAAGAGGGTACTCTAGGTGGATAGTGGGAAGGCTAGAAGATCTAGGACAGACAAGGGAGGCTGCCTATCTTTCTGTTCTTTCTCAATGGTGCCACTTAAGCAATTCTTCCAGAGCAGGAAAACGTGTTAAGACACAAAATTACTACAGACAAAACACAGCACCTCCTTTCCAGTTAAATTCCTTCACTCTGAAGAGAAAAGCACACCAGTGTAGTAACTGGTTAACAGAAGGGACGGCCAATCACTGAAAATGCTCAGACTAATAAAATCCACCTAGAAATTTTATTTCACCTATTTTAAGATAAATCTTTTGGCTTGCAGCTCCACTGTGGAGCATTTGCTTGTTGAATAGACTGATGATTATCATCTCTATCCACATACAGGTCTTCCAAAAGCTGCTTTTCCAAGCTTTTGATGAAGAAAAGCAGGAAACAGAAAAAAAAATCAAGGGTCTCTTGGCAGCCTGAGGAAATCTTTCTTTTAAAATTCTGCAACATATGGAAAATATTTGGTATCTATAATGCAACTGTAACAAGTCTAAAGTAAAACACAGAGTGGATAGGTAATGGCAAAAATGTTTAGTGATACAAAGATGCACAGCATACCTGTCCTAAAAGTACATCTGCCTTCCAGGGATCCAAAGGGTTAAGAGGGAAGGGACATTCCACACATACACACAAAATCCCTCCACCAAAAGTCCATTGTAGGAAAAAAAAGAAACGATAAATGTAATTTGCTGTCACACAATAAGCTTTGTACCATCATAAAAAGTTATATCAAAGGTATTTTACCATACTTAAGATTTCACTTCTTTAAATACTTTAATAATAATATAGTAAAAAAGTACTCCTACATGCAAGCTCATCATGAACTCCTGAGCACAGCACAACACTTGAGCCTTTCTTGGCTACAGAAACTGCCTGTGATCTTTTAATTCATTGTTCAATATCAGCTTGAAAAAAATGCTAAAAGTCTGTCACCCATTTCAGTGGAATGTGATTTACCTGTGAAATCTAGGATGGTAGGTGAGTTTGATCAGGACTGCAATTTTTCAATACCTGTTCTAAAAAAAATAAACTTTCCAGCCTCTAAGACTACACCTCCTGCAAGTGGCAGCAATTCCAGCTGCATGACTGATTGAAGGCAAGTGGAGAATAATCCCTCATGCTCTCTTCTAGCACAAAAAGTGGCAGAGGTGGGTACCGCAGGATTCTGTTGGGGGCAGCTCGAAGCAAAGGAGGGGATGCTCCTTCAAGCCCTCCAGGTAACCACAGGAACTCTGCCACTGTGTATTGCAATTTGTCTGGTTTGAAGACAAATACATGAAAGAAAAAAAAAATACAAACTACTGTATTTAAACGTAGCTAAAGACCAGTTCTGGCTTAGCATGCACCTGAGCCAGAGCGCACAGGAGCCCATGAAGAGCCTCTGAAGACACATCCCTGCATGCCTGCCCTGTTCTTAACACTCATCTCTGCACTGGTCACTGTCAGACTGAGAGATACTGAAGAAGGAGCCTTCTCCTTGGGTACTGGCGCTGTTCTAATGTCAAGTATCTCTTCCTGGATAGTGATAAGAGGAAGATTTCAATTAGTGCCACCACCCCGCAGCAGTGCTCACAACTATTTGTTCAGCGCAAACCAGACAGTGGGAGCTGATGGATGAGAAGTTCCTCCTTCCTTTCAAAAGGGCAACAGAAAGTCTGAGAGGAAAGGAGAGAGGGAGACCTCTAGGCACACACTGAATTCATGAGAGCCAACCAGTACATTGCCAAATTCACAACTCGGATGTCTTAACTACCAAAAAAATCAGCATTAAAATAGAAAAGGACCTAAGGATGAAAATGTTTACACTTATCCTTAAAAAGTTTACCAAAGTTACCCTGACCAAGTGAGAAGTGAACACATCAATTTCCAAAATGGTTTCTGATACACCTAAATACCATATAAAGAAACCTGTCTGTGCTTGCACAACAATGCAGGCAGAGGTGTCCTGTTATTTGCCAAAAGGCTTCAGTACATTTCAAAAACTAAATACACCCATGCTCTGCAGAACCCATTTTAGACCTGGAAGCTCATGTAAAAAATATTCCCCCTACCCAGCCAATTAAAATCATAAAAATATTATTTCCCCAACAAAAGCACAGAATAAAAAAGTAGTAAAAATTACAGTTATGACAACTAAGGAAGAAATGAAGAGTTAAAAGTCAAGAGAGTACTTCAGGTTTTTTTCTTCTGTGAAGCCAGATCCCAATCATAAAAAGTAATTAATATTAAAAAAAAAATCAATTTGACTGCAGAACATCCCTGCAACAGGCAAACCAACACCTTCAGTATTTATCTCTAAACTAATTTAATAACATATGTACTTATTTTGATTTGTTTAGGTTCCCAATCATATAGATGAAAAAAAACATACATAGACAGACACACAGAGGTTTTTAAAGAACTTGAAGAACTTATGGAGTCACCTACTGAGTCGATACCATTAACTCACAAATGACACTTAAGTACCCAGTACTTGCTCCCTTTTAAAAAGCCTCAACTAACTACTGGAAACTACACACCTTGTTTAATTAAGATGCATTTCCAGCAACAACCTGTTCCTCTCCCCTTCCAAACTGGCCAATACTTGTACAACAGCAGCGTTTGTGATGCTGCAGCCCAATTCAAAAACGCCCCTAGGTTACCCCTAAGTTTAACTACTCTTCTGGTTCAGAGACTTAAAAAAATTAAACTAAGCTTGAAATCTATTCTAGAATGAATTCAAATAAAATGCTTAAATCTAGCTAAAATTTTTTTTGAAGCTTGAAACCCATGTGGCTAATGAAATAATTAAGGAGAAGTGAAGGCCTTAAAAATCTAAGCCTAAATTTGGCACTAGAGTTTAAAAAAAATTATCACAATGGTGTTTAATGAGTTTTAACCCCAACACCAGTTTTAAAGGTTGCCATATCTTAAGATAAATGCAGTATTTAAACCCAAGACTTTTGACACAACCTCCACCTTGTAACCTTTGTGTTTAACTAAAACTAGGCTGACAGCCTTGCACTGAAGCCCTGTGCACTTTTCCCCAAACTATCACAATGCAATCTCCATTTTGAACAATGCACCTCATTTCCCTTCTTGGGAAACTGGTTTGGTCTTAAAGCCAGTAAACGCTGGATCCAGTTATATCTCTGCTTTCAAGCTCTTGAAAATTTTCAGTGTTTAACGTTTGGGCTTTTTTTTTTTTTTTTTTTTTTTTTGGCTACTTCAAAACGAATGCACTTCCCTTCCTTTTAACATCAAGTTATGTCTGCAAGCACAAGCCATTCTTTCCTGTATAAATGTAAACGGGCCTCTTTGCAAGGCAGGCACCTCCTTCCCCTGGTTTTTAAATTTTAAGGGAAGGCTCCATGCACTTTTGAGAGTTCGCAGCATGCCCTGGAGCACCTGCAGCTCCACTTTTGCAAAGCATCCCCTGGCTGCAGCATGTGCTGCCCTCCCTCCCTCCTCTCCAAGTGTGTGCGTCTGTAAGCATCTCCTAGCGTTCCCTGCATCCGTGGGGTTGCCAGGCGTTAATTTGCATCCCCCCGCGCCTGGGAGCGCTCGCAGGCATCCCTCACACACCCGCACGGGAGGAAGAAGGCGTGTGGACCCTATCTGGGAACCTAGAGGGAGCATGTGGGGCGCCCTCCGCTCGTTTTGAGTTCATCCCACCGACGCTCTACCTGGGGTGCTGCTGTAGGTGCTGTGGCTCCTGAAGCTGCTCTCAGTGCAATAACTGGCATCGTCTTCGTCCTCCATCTCTTCGGGGTAGTCCGAGTCTTCGTCGTCGTCCTCCTCCTCCATCATCTCCTCCTCCTCTTCCTCCTCGGAGTCCTGGTTATCGTCGGGGTCTGCCTCCTCTTCCTCCTCGGACACCATGCTCTCGTCCTCCTCCTCCTCTTCGCTCTCATGGTCGTCGTACACCACTTTGCTGATGCTCCTCCTGGACGAGGCAGCTCTGCCTTGGCTGTTGCAGCCTCCTCCTCCTGCTGCTCCCCCCGCAGCCCCGGCCCTGCCCCTGCCCTTACCGCCGCTGCCTCCCCCGCCAGGGGTGCTGCCTCCCTTCCTCTTGCCGCCCCCCCTGGGCGAGGCGGCGGCGGCGGCGGGGGACGACGAGGCCTGGGCGCCCGCGCCTCCCTTCTGCTTGGGCCCCGCCGCCGCCTCCGCCTGGGCCGTGCTCGCCCACCTGCCGCGGCTGCTGCCTCGCTGCCGGGACCTCAGCCCTCCGATGGGCCCCGCCGGCACCGGGGAGCTCGCCTGAGCGCCGCCCGCCGCCGCCTGCTGCTGCTTGGGCGGCCTGCCCCGCCGGCCCCGCATCGCTGGGCGCTGGCCGAGGGGGGGGGGGGGAGGAGGGAAGGGACGGGATAAGGAAGGCTCGGGAGGGCGCTCCGAGTCCGGACAGGCGGCTACGGGGAAGCTCCCCCCCCTGCGAAGGCTCCGAGCCGGGGAGGGGGCGCCGCCGAGCAGTGTGAGGGCCGAGGGCTCAATCCGAATTGCCGGCGTCCCGCTCCGGATCGCCGCCGGCCGCCATCTTGTTTCTTCGTCTCTGCCTCGGCTCGCTCCGCGCTGGCTGGGGGAAGCGGCGGCGGCGGCAGCAGGCCCCGAGCGCACCACGTGACCGCCCCGCGCGCGCCCGCCCCGCGCGCTGCCGCCAGGGGGCGCCGGTGCAGCCGCCGCCATGTTGGAGCCCTCAGAGGCACACGCCGGCAGCCGCAGCCGAGGAGGTGCTGCCTGCCCCCGGCCAACCCTGAGGGGCAAGGAGCCAGCCCCCTGGCTCCCCCCGGCAGGGGCTCCTTGCTGGGGTCTTGGCCACCGCCAGAACCACCAGGTCTCCCTCAGGAGAAATTCTACCCCCAGCACGGGTTCTATCTCATCACAGGTTCTCCCCCCAGCAGATGTTCCCCCCCCTTAAGAGAAATTCTCCCCCCAGCTGAGGTTCTGCCCTCAGCAGGGGTCGTCCCTCAGGAGAAATTCTGCCCCCAGCAGAGGTTCTTTCCCATCACAGGGTCTCCCCTCAGCCGAGGTCTCCTGCCGTCACCCAGCACTCTCCAGCTCCCCTTTACTACTGCCACATTTGCCTCTTCATTCTATGCCTTCACCCACTATGCAGAAATCAATGCCTGCTCACAGCTCCCCATTACCTGATCTGGGTGGGCATAAAGCAAAACAAGGCTCTGCTATTGGCATTTTTGCCCATTTAATTCCTTGGAAGTGCTGCCCATGACCAGGGCTGTGGAACTGGATGACCTTTAAGGTCCAACAGAAACCATTCTATGATTCTATGGTGTCTGCAGTTCACTGGAGCACTGCAGAAAATCATAGAATCTTTTAGCTGGAAAAGACCTTCGAGATCATCAGATCCAACCATACACAATTAAGCTAATATCCCCAAGCACCTCATCTACCCATCTTTTAAACAACTCCAAGGATGAGGACTTGACCACTTCCCTGGGCAGCCCTTTTCATTAAGATTTTTTTCCTGATGGGCTTCACGTTTCATATTCGGCCTTGTTTTCCCATTTGTCAGAGACCCCAAAGGGCTGAAATTCCTCATAAAGCAATTGCACTGGGGGATTTCTAATGCCACCACATGAATTCAGGGTATGGGTTTCCTGAGCCAAAGCAGTACAAACTGAGAACCAGCCCAAGGCACGCAAATACCTTGCCTTTCTTACAACCAGCCTTCTTTTTGCGGCTAAATCTACACAGCTTCGAGATCCCCGAGAGTCTGAAACTTAATAATTAGCAAGTAAGTGTGTTTGCTTTATCATTTTCTCAGTCCCTTGCTTACACTTCCGTGCAATGTAAGAACCCCAACACTGGCCATGCCATCAGCGTGCCATCTGTACGTCCCACGTGTAATTTAATCTGTAGTCTTGCATAGTAATTTTTAAAGCACCTTTTGTTCATTAACTTGTTGCTGAGGCTGAGAACCTCATTAAATCCACAAACCTGCCCCAGTGTAAAGCACACAGCAATGTCATCAGGGTTTAGCCCAATTTGCATTCCTAGATCCAGCTTTTTATGAGTGTATCTTTCATATTCAGTTGGGCTCTTTTTATATTCAGAGATAGAGCTGCATAGGTTCAGAGCCGTGTTCCAGACAGTGTATAGTACAGACAGAGCAGCAGACAGCATTGCCTAGCCCCTTTTACACCTTTAGACTCAATTTGGATTCGGAATCTTTTAATGATACTGTCAGGTTCCTTATGTCTGACTAATTTTTGAAACCTCTTATAATGTTGCAAAGGATTATGGTAACTTTAAATACGCTAATATGCAGATACATGTGTTCAGGTTACTTCACAATCTCCCTTTGTGATCTTGGAAAAACCTATGAATTGTCATTGATACCTTCCCTGACAGTCTAGCAAAACAATCTAGTGTATCCTGCTCTGAGCTCTGCTAGCAATACAGTTGCATGAATGTTATTTTTGAAGCTTTGAGGGAAGGGGAGCACAAATGTATTTAGACAATGTTTCAAGAGAGGAGTATTTAAAAAGCTGAAACTGTCATGGACGGACTCTTTCAACACCAGAAACCTCCAGAAATTTCTAAAGCTGAAGTCTTGCAGTACAGTTAATTATGCTGAAATGCAGGAACTCCAGTCTGCTCTGGAGAGCAGTCTCTGCTGGTGGTTTTATCAGATAAGAGATACATCAAACCAGCTTTAGATTGTTGTCATTCAAGATTTTAACTACAGATTGCTCCACACCTTTCCCTTCTGTTTTTGTAAAAGCAACGTATGAGCACCTGGTTAGATGGGAAAGGAAAGCCCAAAGGGTCCAATAAAAAGATGTGATGACACAGAAGAGAGGAAGCAATGTGAATTAGGTAACAACCCTATACCTATACAGTTAAGCTCCCTTTCCTGTTCTCACTTAGTTAAGTCTGAAAATGTCAAAGGCATCTTTGGACAAAGTAAAAATAACTTAAAGATAAAAGTCAAAGAAGCAAACTCAAATGAATTCATCTACAGTTCATAACCTAAGTGGAGATAACAGTACTGTGACCAACCTAATTATACTTCAATTATTAACCAAAAAAAGCAGCAAGCAGAACTGTCAACTCATTTGATGAAACATCTGTTTAAGCCTTACTGCAAATGTTCTACTAATTCTTTGCCAAGAATCACATGGCTTTTTAGGATGTTCTTATGAATCATATAGTCATAGAATCACCAGGTTGGAAGAGACCCACCAGATCATCAAGTCCAACCATGACTGCATATCGCAATTACACATGAAAATATAAGCAAGCATCCAGCTTCTCATCCAGTCAAAAAGAGAGCTTTTAATACACAAGTTTCAAACTTACAACTCTGTAGAGCTACAGAGTAACCGTGCTCCAGCTATGTAGAAAACAACTTTTCACATCCCCAATATGGAGTGCTAATATATCCTTGTCATAAAAGGAATCAATAAAAAATAAATTTAAGAAGTCATTTTAAATTCAAATAAGTTCCAGCACTTCAATAGAATATGTCTGAATGTTTTTCTCGTGGTTAAGTCTTTGTAACTCTTGCAAACTTCCTTCAATCTTGTTGAGTTCGGAATAGAATCGTACCTAAAACCAAGAAAATACAGATATTTACTGTCAAGTAAATTTTAATTATTTTCATACATCATTACATGGCACAACCAGATGTGGTTCTGCAGAATTTCAGATATTTAAACCAAACAAATAGAGTAGCTTTTGAAATCAAAATGCGAAGGATGCGCAACTGCCACTTTAGGCTCAGGAAGGAGCACACACAGCAGAACAGACGTTGTGATTTACTATGTAATTTGTTGTTGCTTGCCCCTTAATTCTTAACACCCACATTCCAAACCCATAACTAAAGAGCAACAATTAACCCAGAAGATGTAACTTACCTGAGCTCTCACAAACCTATGTAGGTTGGAAAGCAACCCTTTCGCTTCTGGCAGCATCACCATTACTGTGAAGTGAGCATCAAGTAACAGGCACATCCAGTCCATAATCTGAAGGCAAACAAGGAAAGCACACTTAAACTTTATGATATGTACAGACTTTCCTTTAAAAACTGCACTCTGAATCATTAACTCCCAATGCAAAATGTGTGGTTTCATATTTTCAGGCAGTGTATTTACTTTCCAGTAGTAAAAATGTTACATCTGACTTCACATGGCAAAAGACAATACTTTATAGAATCAATGTAGGTCTCCACTGATTTTAGATATTCACATCTACTCATTAAGTTATACATCACAGGGACTGAAGGAAGTACAACTCTTAAAACTAGCTTCTCACCTGATTTACAGTTGGAGCGCGTATTCCAGGAAGAGTGGTATTAATTTTTTCACTGCATATCACATGTAGGTAGCATAAATATCTGAGAAATACCTAAAAGTAGAAAAGAAATATTTTTTAAAGGACAAACTGTTAATAAACCAAAGACAAACGATCAATAAACCAAGAAGTTTTGTCCCTTATACTGTAATACTCATAAGGATGTGAAAAAAGGTGACATTTGTTAATATGAAATCTTACTAGGCATTTTAATTTCATTCTTATGCATTAGTTTGAGATTCAGACTCCAGCAAGAGTGGCAAGTTTCTCATATACAACTGAAAAACTCTCTTCCCTTTCCCTCTTCCTAAAATAGCAGGGGGTTAAAAACTTCTTAATTTTAACATACTTACAACAGCTTGCTGAGCTGGAAGGTTTTTCAGATGAGGCAGAAGAAATGTTTCACTGTAAGCTGACTGGAGAACAGCATTTCTGTGCAATACTATTAAGGAAATAAAACAGTGGGAAAAATACCAGTTCCTACAAACTGATGTGAATTCTAATTAAAATATTTCTCCAGCTTCTTTGAGAGAGGGCCTGGTTCAGCTTTTTTAATCTCCTTTATTTATATAATAGAATAAACAAAGCAACTGAAATACCACACCATGGTTAGCATGGACAGTTTTATTTACTGCAAGAATGTAACTGGCTTACGTGTTGCAACAAGCTAAATCAAAATCACTGATGCTATTTTGTCTTGAGCAGACAAAGTTTTATTACACTTTTGCAATAATCTAAGTTTAAATTGGTGTACATGCTGTCTCAAAGGTAATTGTTTCTATTTATATTCCAAACAATTTTCCTAGTGAGTAGGAATTTTTCTTATGGTAACTTCTCAGAAATTTTTCATAATCATGAAAGATATCTCCTTCAGTAATACTAAATATCAGCACTCACATCACATATAATGCACTGACTTGCCTTCATTAAAACATACAAAGGATACAATAATGCTGCCTTCTGTGGTCCAACAGGGCAGAGCTCACCAGCAGCGGTCGGATGGTTTTCCTTTGTGATTTGAGTCTCCCAGTTGTCTTCTTCCAGCTCTGCACTGAAACCATTTTCTACAATTTCACTCTTAACTTCTTTATTGTTGAACTCAACATCAATGTAACCAATTACAGATTCTAGATTCACATCTGTGCTTTCAAGATAGGCTTCACTGAGGCTGTAGAAGAAAATTCCAGACCATTAATACTTAATTATTAGCTTTAAAATCAGCAGTGCCACCAACCCAACAGCAGTGCACACTATAAACTCTCTGAGGCTTACTCTAACAATAAAAGCATACTCTAAAATGCAGCCTTACAGAATAAAGGCCATGAGGGAAAATTAGTATTTTGTAATTATTAACCTTGAGCGATATTTATGCTGCTCTTTTATTCCAACAACTTAAGTTACTCTATTATTAGACATTCTGTCATGGACTGATGTAAATGTTACATCCCATTCAAGACTATTGTTTGATTCTGATATTAGTGGGACTGCTTCGACACAAAAGGCAGTTATGATCTTCCTAATATTTAGTAAAAACTCTTTGACAATTCTAAGGTATAAAATGAACAAAATCTTATGTTTCTAATAATGAAAGAATCCTTTTTGCTCTGAAGGCTTAGAGGAAAATTTACTTCAGCCTTTCTAGGATAGGAAAACCATTTTTGTCATGCAATTTTTTTTTGTGGGCTTCTCAGCTCAGGTAAGCTCCCAATTAAGTCCATTGCACTCAGAATTAAGAATTTCACACACAGTATTAGCTGCTCATCTATGAAGTTAAACAAGACATAGCTTTTCATTAAGGGGCCCAGTTTGTTAAAGAAAATAATGAAAAAAAAAGTGATTCCAACTTACCTTAAAAATAATTGCAAGCAAGCGTAAGTAATTTCTTCAGGAATATCTGGAAACCGCTGCAAGCAAACTTGTAAGAGATGCACATCTTTTTTCTCCAAAGCAACAGCCATTAAATCTGGACATAAACTGTAAGAATACAAGAAGAACTGGATGCGTGATTTACACTCACTGAAAACTACATTGACAACTACTGCAAAAGTATTGATCTTGTTTTACACAAAAATCCATCTACAAGCATCAGCTTCATAAGCATAAGTAAATTCTGATAATTCAAGAGTTGTTTTTAAAGACGAGAACTCACAAACTGAAAAAACGCAGAATCATCACCTGTAAGACAAGTCTCGGGTCTGGACTATCTGTAGCAGGAGATTCTGAGGGTAGTACTTTGGATTTGCTTTACACCTGTCTGTAATGGCAGTCACTACATATCCAATGTTGGCTTGGATATCTGGCGTCTGTGCTTTTGACATCAGTTTTCTCAATCCATCTTCAAATACAGTTGTAGAAGCATCCTGAAAATTACAAATACTGTGCAATTCAGTTGCAGAAGGCATAGGTTTGAGTACTGTTACTACTTAGACCAAAGTAGCAGACTTATTGTGAATTCAAGCTAAAAGAAAATTTACAAAAAAGCCCTCACCACTCCATGTTTTCAGAGGCTCTCTGAAGCATGAAAGAGTCAAATGAGGGTAATTACTCTCTCTGAACTTAGGAAAGCTGTCTCTTTCAATAATTGCGCAGGGACTGCTTCCCTGCTACTTCAGTGACATTACCAAGTTCAGCCACAGCTGAACTACGAGTGCTTTCACCAAGGATGCAACCTGAAGTATCACAATACTTGCAGCCAGTTTTAGAAAAGGACTAAACCTCTCATCGCTATGTTTGCACTGGAGTTCCTAGCATTTTGACTTTCCAGAGCCAAAATGTCTTCAAAAAAATTAAAGCCATAAATAAGAAAGCCCCCAAAAAAGCAGAGTTCAGGTGAAATATCCTCCTGACTTATTTAGTCCAAGAGAAGATTTTCATTAAAACTGAACAAATCTGTGCGATTTTCAGAGCTCAGACAACTACTCTAAACACTGTATTGTACAGTTCAGAACCTGCTCCCGCGTGGATGATCACGGTGATCACATACTATCCTAGCACAATATCCCTCGACTCACCTGCTTAAGGCAGGTTTGTCAACTTGATAAGGGCAAGAGGACATAGGAAAAAGTAATAGCTTAAAAGACAACTAGAATATTCTGAAAGCCTCTAAAACACTGCTTTACAATATTTTGTTTACTTACCTTTAGATTTAGTAAGAGCTGCCCAACCGATAAGGTATCTTGCTGTACTTTAGCAACAGTGCTCCTTCTTGATCTTAACTATTATAAAGGAAAACAAAAAGTTGTTATTATTCTACTCCAAAAAGATGGTTTATATTTAAAGACTTCAAATCAACATAACTAAGAGCTTCATGTGTCAACCTGCTGCACAGATTACAATTAGTAACTGGGTAATCTAATTTCAAAACCAGCATTAGAAATGAGTGACAAAGTGATATTTCCTTCTGGTACAGTCCCTACCAGTAAAAGTAGCATGAGGAAGACCCAAGAGAAACACAGTAAAAATTTCCCATGCCCCTAATGCTACTTACTGTCATTTTGGGCTCGGATTTCAGAGGCACAGACTGCTGGGACTGAGAGGAAGCTGATAGCTCTTCATCTCCAAGGGTATCCCAGTTTATAAATGTAGACACATCTGTAAACACAAAAATTAAACTATATGGAAGTAACACTTAAAGCACATTTATTCAAATGTTAATATTACAGAATTCATTGTGAGCTTTACTTGCAACCACATTTTACCAGTTTGACCAATAAAGACACTGACAGCACAATTTTAAACTCAAGTTTACAAACTACAATTTGACATTGCCCCATGTTATCTTTGAAAATAGGTTTATTGGAGACAGCACTTCATTTTGTTTTCAGTATTCATAGCTAGCATGCCAGTATTTTCAGTAATTCCCATATTTGGATGGCAACCCAGTTTAAGCAAAGCCACAACGAACTCAGACATTTGTGTGCTTCATTGTTCTTAACAGTAAATTTAACAGCTAGGAACAGAATGCAGTTAGGTTACTTAAAGCTATTTGGAGTCAACTGATTTTATAGAACTGTATTAAAGTAATTTTTATACATTTTCAGAAGTTTTCCTTCTATGAGATCTTTTCACTGTAAGTATAAAAATTCTTACCTGGGGCTCGACTGCCCTTGAGCTTTCCCACAGCAGCTGCCAAGGATGAAGTTTCACACTTGTACATAATTACTGTTAGCACTTTCCCATGAGTTAAAAAAAATTTTTCCTCATAACACCACAACTACAAAATATTGAAACATATTGTTAATGAGGATATGAACAGAGACATGTTCCTGCACAAGCTGATGTCTTAACTCCCAACTAAAAAATTCAACTAAAATTCAGTTATTAGATTGCCGTAAATTGGTTTTGGTAGGTTACAGCAGACTGGTCAATATTAATACTGTTTCAGAAGTTGGCATTTATTGCTCCTGCAGACAGAAGCAGAACTCCAAAGTCCATCTGTCTGATCACTGCTATCACACCAAATGCACAAAGCTTACAGATCACAAATTAAAAACTGAGCTTACTTGTCCACTGGTTCCTAGGGGCAGCTCCTTTGAAGTCTGCAATGTCTGAAATTTTGTATTCCATATTGTCAGGCATTCTGGGAAAACAGGAGATATATATTAAAAACCAAAAAGCAACATAAATGCTTTTTGTTAAAAACAATTGCAGAAATAGAAACAACTTTCAAAATGGCTCAGCGAATAATGGACTCAGTATTAGAAATCTAGTCATTCTGGTATCTCAAGAAAAACACACATAGATGTGTAAGTTTGCAAGTGAAGAGTTTTAAACAAGAAGCTGTGGCAAGAGGGACGGCAGCCAGTGGGGCTTCCAGTCAGAACATTTTGTAATAAAACATTCAGTGGCCTCAATTCCAGAGATTGCATACTTCGGAAGTTGAGCCATGAGACTGAAGTGTTTATTTCACTTACTTTAGACACTGATTTCTTATAGGACATTAGGTGTGTTTGCCCACGTAGGTGCCTTTAGTAGTGTCCAAGTCCTCTTTTCAATACCCCTCCACCCATGAGTTCTACTGCTGCATCTTCTCAGCTGTTTCAGAAACAGCATGAAAGCAAACACTGACAGACAGCAGTGAGTGCAGTCCTGCAACCGACTCTCCTGTTTGCTGGTAAGGTTATCTTTCAGCTACTGCTCTGAGCAGCACAGCTCAAGTACCTACTATTTTCAAAAGCCAATTAACATTCTATTTGCACTATTTCCTGCTTAGTGCTTTGCCTATGGAAACGTGAGATATGACAACATCTTAATTTGATTTCTCGAGTTACCTTTGGATTCTTCACCTGATGTGGCCAGACTTCCTAACACTGCGATATGATCTTTATCAAGAACAATGAAAGAAGTGCCTTTTAGAACACTTCCAGACACCAAAAGGTTTAGTAGTAGTGACTTGGACAAAATTTGCTCTTCCTCTTCAGTGTTTTGTTGCAGAGGTATCAGAACTTTGTACACAGCATCATTGGAATCTGTCAAAGAAAAGTGATGACACTTTTATGATCTGTTATTGTCATCTATTTTATAAGATACGATAAGAAGACACCCAAAGAGAACAAAATTCAGGGACTGCTGATAGAAGAAACAATACACAATATTTGAAAGACAAGTTATAATGCAAAGTAGCAAAACAAAAGTATAGCTAACACGAGATCCTCAAAGTACAAGTCAGAACATTTAGGAACATTCAGTTGTTGCAGTCATTAAAGGATCAGAAAGATTTAATTACAACTTCAACAATTAGCTGTTTCAGAAAGTTCAAAGAACTAAAAATATTTAACAGTAATTAAAAAATAGTAATATTTCACATCCTTCTATACAGTTGCTTTATTATCATATTCTGTTAGAAAATATAAAACTTACACAAACAGAGAAGTGTGATAAATTGGTTTTTTATATAGGCTGTGAAATTCATAGGTTTACTCTCCTGTTGTTCGAGCTTATATTTGTGTAGACTGTTCATCTTAACTTTCTGCACATAGACAAAATAGTCCCCATCCTAAAACAAAGCAGAAAACAAAGATTACCTTTCATTTACACAAAGATGATGTAACAAATTCAGATATTAGTACTGCCTAACTTTAAATGTTAAGCTAAATACAAATTTGTGTTTTCTATAGGACATGCAGCCTAATTCAGAAAAGTTTTCAGATTCAAGCATGTAAAGAAAATTCTGATTTGATGAAACAAATGGATTCGCAGGAAGAAGCATTTGAATAAACACAGATACACACATAATTATTATTTTTTTTCCCAAACATATATCATATTAAGTAAGGTATAAACAATAAGCATCTGAGGGCAATGAAGAGTCACGCAGCACATCTACTGTATTTAATCTCAGTTGCTACCTGAAGTTCTAAGAACCAGGCTCCTCAGCTCTGAAAGCAACACCACTTCAGTTTAACTGCTGTATCAGAAACAATACATATACAGAATATTGATTATATCAGGATAATAATTTCACTAAAAGCTCTTAAAATCCAGAGAAACAGATGACAGATTTTAGGAAAAGCACCCCGATTTGCTGCTATGAAAATAGTATTTAAAAAAATATACAACTCACTTTCTCGGTAGCGAAAATTAAGACAGGCTGTTGACCTTCCATGAAAGCTTGACTCCACCTAAAACCAGAAAGCTGCATGAACACAGAAATTCTAGGACTATAACTGAAGTCACATCACTATGCCTTAGGCAGCCTTTTATTTTCAGAACAGCTGTCAAAATAATTTTAAGATTTTAAAAACAGTGTGTTGGAAAAGAAACCCAACCCCAAGATCTCGGTCTTCAGATTTCTTCCCTAACCCCCCAAAAAAGGATCAACTTCCATCATCATCGTCAATTCCGCTGAGCAAGATGCAAGCCTTATGAAGCTGTGCCACTTACTTGATGACTTCATCTGAGATAACGTTTTCAATTTCTTGTTGTGGGGCTTCCAAAAGGACATCTAAAGTTCGAACACCACCTCCTTTGAACAGTACCACTGGTCCCCCAGTGGGTAGTGAATGTATTTTGTACACATCAGCTGAGAGCTACAAAGACAAAAAAAACCACTTCCAAGTTCCTCAGTACATCACCCTGAAAGCCAAGTGTTTTATCTGTGACTTTTTAAAAAGTTATTTCAATAAAGGAGTAAAAGAAGAATGGTTAAAGGGTAATCTTTGATGATCAAGTCTCTCAGTCCAAGTGGATTCCTTGTAATAGTTCAGAAAATCATGAAGCACAAGTTAAGACAATGCTCAGCTAAAATATAGTACTACTTATACTGTGAAAATTAGCATCTCTTCACCAGGATTCAAAATATTTACATAAAAGTAAACACAAGGAAGAGACTTACCGTGGCTTTAAATACTTTGTCCAAGTTAATATCTGTGTTCTTCCATATTCTTAAAACCTTTAAGAGAAACATTGTTCTTTAAGCACATTAAACAGTAAGAGATGGACCTCTCAACATGCAAAATACCAGGAATTCTTTGCCACTGAAACACAGGAAAGTATTCACAGTAACCTTAGTGGAAATCAACCCCGGCGAAGTCTGCAGGGGAAAAAGCTGAAGCAGAGACAATAAGAATACCAACCAAGCTCAGGAATCTTGAATCGAGAAGAAAGGATAGGAGAATAAGGTTAAGAAAAAAAGATACAACAGAATTATAAATGAAAATAGATCCAAGTGTTGGAAACAGATTAAGGTACAGGTGACCTGATCTGGCAGAGACTGTTTCATGCAGAAGAACGCAAGGTCAGAAAAGATACTTCATTAACAACAGTTAAAAAGAAGCCAAAGGCTCAGCACAAGCAGAGCAAACACTACACACCTGCTAAGAGGAAGTGTTTAACTATAAAATATCATCAGAAAACCAAGGATGCAGGCATGAACTGTTTTAACCATTTCAGTACAATCACCACACAGTTCTAAAAGTCAACCAGTCTGCAACAAGAGAAAAATCTCATCCTTAGGGAATGTAGGTGCAAGGTATTCTTCTCTGAGAATACTTCTGTTTATACAAGACCACTGCACAACTGGTGCTCAGCACCGACGATCCCTAACTGTGCAGGCACAGAATTGCACATCCCTGTCCTTCTAAAGAGCAGAGGAGATCTCAACTGCAAGAGGGTGTTCACAGCCCCACACAGTTAAATTTAGCCAAAAGTCTATTGCTGTTTATTTCTTCCCTATCCACCTTAATTCAGACAACTCATGACATCCTGTTTTTCCCATTAAGAAAAGATAAAGGATCTCACCTTGTCATCATGAACAGCTACATATTCATGAGTTTCAAAGTTGCACACAACTGGACACGTGATAATCTGCCCATGTTTAACTGACCAACAACCCAGGGGCTTCTGATCCGAAACCTGGAAGAGTCAGAAGAAATACATTGTTATTAAAATATAAGGTAGTATAGGTTGAGGATTTTTCACATGACAGAAAGGAAATGCAAGGTAGCCACATCTGACTGGAATGAGAACATTAAGTACAACACATGCTTTTCCAACATGACGCTATTACTTGCAATCACCCGTGTCAATTAATTTTTACTCACTAATACAATCATGCACAGAAACACACTTTCTCTCTTCCTATTTCAATGTAAACTACTGAGATCAAGAGCTTCCTGTCCAAACTTGTGTTACGTACGATTGACATTCGTCTGCTGCTGGTGCTCAGTCCCCTTCCCTCAGTCTTGGTTGACACTGGTCATATTTATGATCTTACGTATGGTCTTGGTAAAAGAATTATACAACCAAAGGGGCTGTGTCATGAACTCACTAAGACACAATGCAAATACACAAACCCAAATATTTTCCTAAGGTTTCTTATTCCATTCTACTGAACTAGACAGGCTTGGAGAGTTGGGGTTGTTCGCCTGGGGAAGGCTGCAGGGAGACCTTAAAGCAGTTTCCAGTGCTGAAAGGGGCTCCAGGAAAGCTAGGGAGGCACTTTTTACGCAAGGCGTGTTGTGACAGGAATAGGAGTAACAGTTTTAAAGTAGGAGAGGGCAGACTTAGACTGGCTGTAAGGAAGAAATGTCTTACAATGAAGGTTGTTTGATAGGAATGGTTGGACTCGATGATCCGATAGGTCTCTTCCAACCTAGTTGTTGTATGATTCTATGGCGAGGCAGTGGCACAGGTTACCAAAGAGGGGCTGGGCTGGATGACCTGCAAGGCATTCTTGTGTTTCTGTGATTCTACTGCGTGTACATGAAGAGACACCAGAACATATTTTAAGTGCTGCAAACTCAACTCTTTCACCCTTCAGCCGACAGGAAGGCAGCAGACACCAAGCCGGCGATACCCTGGCTGCTGCGAGCAACGTTACATGCCCCGCACCTTCGGGACGGCAGCGCTGCTTGGAACGGGGGCCGGAGAGAGACAACCGGCACGAGGAGCAGCGCGCAGGTACCCGCCGCGGCCGCCCCCGGTGACAGCGCGGCCCCGGGGCCTTCCCGCAGGCCGGGCCGCGGGCCGGGCCGTTACCTTAAAGAGCGTGGCCGTCCTGCCGCGGTCGGTGAGCAGGACGTGGTCGGGGTCGGGGCCAGGCTCCAGCGCCAGGAGGCCGCTGCCCAGGCCCACGCCGCCGCTGGGACCCAAACCGCACAGCGTGAAGCTCTCGCACAGCGCCGCCATCTTGGCGAGCGGCCGCCTCTCGCGAGACTTGGGGCGGCGCGAGAAGGGGCGGGGCTTGGGCCGGTGGCGAGGCGCTCGGGAGTTTCCGGACTCCGTGGGAGCGGGAGGGGGTGCGGAAAGAGCCGAAGCCGTTCGGGAGTTTCCGGACGCCCTGGGAGCCCCCGGGACAGGGAAACGTCGCATCGCGCATGTGAAAGATCATCCAGTGCCAACCCCCTGTGATGGGCAAGGACACCTCCCACTGGATCGGGGGCTTCAAGCCCCATCCAACCTGCCCTTGAGCACTTCAAGGGACGAGGCAGCCACAGCTTTCCTGGGCAACCTGTTCCATTGCTTCACCACTCTTATGGTGAAGAAATCCCTCCTTACGTCCAATCTAAATCTCCCACTCTCCAGTTTATCCCCATTGTCCCTCGTTCTGTCACCACAAGCCTTTGTGAACAGTCCCTCCCCAGCTTTCCTGGAGCCCCTTCAGGTTCTGGAAGGTCGCTCTACGGTCTCCTCAGAGCCTTCTCCTCTCCAGGCTGAACAACCCCAACTCTCTCAGCCTGTCCTCGCACAGAAAGTGCTGCAGCCCTCGCATCATCCTTGCCACCTCCTCTGGACCCACTCCAACAACTCCATCTCCTTATGCTGAGGATTCCAGAACTGGACACAACAACTCACAAGAGAGGAACAGAGGGGCAGAGTCCCCTCCCTTGCCCTGCTAGCTGCGCTTCTTTTGATGCAGCCCATAATAGTGTTGTCCTTCTGGGCTGTGAGTGCACATTGCCAGTTCTGGTCGAGCTTCTCATCAATCAGCACCTCAAGTCATTTAATTTTTCCCTACAAGGCCCATTCTTTGTGCTATTAACTTTGAGGAAGTGACTTGCAGAGCTGGGGATAGAAGCGGTAACAGATACATTCCTTGCTAGACAAGACCTAGGAAAAGAAAATAGCCACAATTGTAAAGAATAGTTGTTGGTAGTTTATTTACAACAAAATGCAAGGGAAAATACAATATTAAAAATAATAAATAACTTGGAAAAAAACCCAGAAACTAAGTGATATGAATGAGAAATATGACAATCAAATTCTCCTGCTGAGCTCTGCATTATTTAACATGCAGAGCATCTCAAAACTTGGTCCTTCTTTGATGGTAGTGATGCATTATTGTAACCATCGTCGTTCTAAAGAAAATAAATGAATTACTGGACATTCAGAGTCAGGTGGGATTATCACAGAAACGAAATAAAACAATGGAACCTGTTTTAGTGACACCACAAAACTACAGGAGATTTTAATTCAATGACCATGCTGTTCATTTAAAGCAAAACATTGTTAGACTTCTTTAGCAGTTGTAACTTACACATAGAAAACCAAGTCCAAACAATGGAAATAGAAAAGCTGCTATTGACAAGATCATGAATTCTCTCTTACTGCACTCACTAGTTCATAAAAAGCATATACATTTGGCTTATTTCAAATGATAGCACATTGTTTGGAAGATAAGAGTTCAGCGAGCTTCAAAGCATTTTAACAAAATATAGCAGTCTCGTTACAAACTAAAATTCAAGGAACAAATATTTCCATTTCAAAACCGCTACGGCAGCAATTAATACAAATTGGCTACTAGATGTCACGAAGTCACCTTCCAGAATATTAAAAAAAAAAAAAAAAGCCAAAGAATAAGGTCTTTCCATAGGATTTATCCAGTCATTTACAAAATTAACCATTACATTCATAAGAAATCCTATTAAGTATGTGTTTCAGGAATGTGCTCCTCTCAGTCTTTATGGATACCTCCCTTTTCAATTGCCAATTATTTTGAATGATTGTTCTATACAAAATGCATAAAACTATGAGCAAAGCTGGGAGGATATTTTAATAGAAACCAAAACAAACTAATCATGTTATTTGCTCCAAACTGTATTCTCCTTGATGAAAAATTCCTTGTCAAGTCCCAGCAGAGCTGCATCAGATTCTTCAGTCATTGTGGCAGAGAATGGGAACCTGGTTATTGTGCCCTTTCAGCTGTGCTGCCTGGCACCACAGTCTATAAAGATGTACTCAATAAATAATCCCATCATTTATTTCTGCAAAAGAAGTGACGAACACCTGCAAAACACTCTATTTTTCTCCTAATAAACATGTTTGAAAACACAACAGAAAGCACTATGAAAAAAATCAGTAATGAAAACAAACCTTTGCCTCAAGATGTACTGACGCCTTCAGACCTTCCTTTTAATTTAATTTTGATGGGAGTTTTTGTGTTTGTTGGGAATATTCTAGAAAAAAATCATCCTACTTTAAAAAAACCAACCCCAACCAAAGAGAGAAAAAGAATTAAAGACTGTATTGAGCTAAAGGGTAAGGACTGGTGGGGATAGCAAAGCAAAACCCAGCAGAGGGTGCTTACACGGGCGATGAGAAGTCTGGGATAATTATTATCCCCAGCAATGAAACATGACAGATCTTTTTATTTGCTTTCATCAGGAAGCAACACGGAGGCAGCGTGGCTGATGGTGATCCTTGCTGTGGCCAACAGGGAATTCAGGCTCTTCGGTCTGTAAACCTGGTAGCCCCGGGGAACAACACTGCTCGTGCGAACAGAGACACAGCAGTAAGCACTCTGTCATTTTTCAATGACTCAATCAGTGTCTTTTGCCTACATCTCTGTCATGCTGCTACCAAGATGTGTCCTGTTCAGGTATGTTAATCATTTCCATAAATGCTTTATCCCCAAACCTACTTAATATGTGATCATCAATGTATCCACGTGGGATTTAACTCCATCTGTTGACTATCGGTATAGGTATGACTGCTTTGATCTAATAATCTGTGTCCAACCCAGATGCTAGAACATATCTGAGAACAATAATATGTGACCACAAGGACATTTTGACTAGAACCGAGCAAGTGTTTCTTTGACAAGGAAAAAAATCATTGAAAAATAGGCTTTCAGGTGGAGCAGACCCGAACTATTTTCATACAGGTCAAAGTCAGGAAAGGAAAAAAACAAACGATGCTGTATGTTTTCAAAGGTTTCCCTTCTCTGCCAATGTTCCAATCTTGCTACTAAATAAATAATGATGATAAAAAGATTAGACCAGTTATAATCATGAATACTTAATCTGCACACTTTTAAAGCTGAAATCATAAACTGCTATAGGGAAGTTATGTTTGCATCATTACTGCAGATTCTTTTGAAACAAAAAATTCATCACCATTAGTTTACTAATCACACAGAATTACAAGCTCTGAGAGGAAAAGCAAAGCAAAACATGGACAGTAAGTGGGAGAATGCATGAACTCAGACCACAGCTAACCTACCAAGAGCTCTCAGATTTTGCTAGCTACAGGACTTTAACTATCAAACAAATATACACTTGTTTTCAGTGCAGGTTGGCAGTGGAATTACCTCTCCTGCTAGTAAATCTATACTATAAATATCACACATTCAAGGTAACTTCTACTGGATCTACAGCCATTGAGAAGTTCAGTGCATTTAAGCCAGTCAAATCACAGCATTGTGCTGAGAAGATGGCACCAACCTCCCGTCGGGACAGAAGGCCATCCCCAACCTGATTGTTCAATAGCCAGTGACAATTCAGCTCTGGAGGACTCTCCTTTTTTAAATCCATGTACCATGTCACCGCTGGTACAAAATCTCACCCACTTTGATCATGTGATTCCGGTAATAGCTGTCATTCACCAGGAACTGAGCTTATTTAACATCTGCTACAGCTACCACTAGAGACAGGTCCTGACAGCATTCGTTAAGTAGCAGTTTGTAGGAAAGAGAACAAAGTACCCCAAAGCGGGGTCGGTGAGGAAAGATCTCACCGAGTTTACATTTTGAAAGGAAGGAAGGAAGAGATCACTTCTGCCATTTATTTTTCTCCTTTTTCCACAACCTGCATTCCCCTAGGGGGAAACATCCTTTTCCACGTTTTATTTCCTGAGACTGAAGAGTGATTTCACAGGCAGAGCAGAGCGCTTCTCTTTCCTTAAGGTCACACTACACAGGGCTGAGCAGCCCCATGATTCATTTCCTTTTTTAAACTGACTGATTTTGTTCACCTCTTCCCTAGACAGCAGTAACTCCTGAATCCAGCCTTCTCTCAATAGAGATTGTGCTGTTTAGGAAAGATGTGAGGGAGGAAAGAAAAAAAAGTCTCCTATTTTCTTTCCTTTACATTCAAGGTCTTACAGCATAACTACCAGTCTTCTTCCAGCAAGGACAAGATGGAATTCATTTGGTTTGCTTTTCAACTGGCTCAATTTTACTGCTTTTTTTTCAATCTCACACATGGAACACCACTGATGAACACCAATACAGACTTAAGAGATCACAAAAGGACAGGGGAGAGCTATTAAAATACATTATCTACAAGAAATAGGTGGTTTCTTTTACAAATTCTGTGCAAGATAGAAATAGTTCAATGGCCTCAAAGTCAGTATAATTAATTACAATCGGGGCTTCAATACAGTGATATTTTGGGTTTGAAAAGCTTTGTGTTTGTTAGCAAGGCCCCAAATCCTGAGTCATATTGAACAGAATGTGAATCTGAGTGATTGCTGTTGGTGTTCCAAGAACAATGAGTTACAGGTCAAAGGTTTATGAATACACAGGAGAAGCCTGGGAGTAGGGAGGATTTAAAAATCAGCTATAAAAGAATAGGAGGGTTTTTTTTCCCTGTTAACCCTGCATTCTGGTTGGCACTAATTTGGCTCAGAAGTCCTTGGCAGCTTCCCTTAATACCTACTCCTAATTATAAATGTTATGACCTGGATGAGGACTTGTAGGCAGGACACTGCTACAGAAAGATTTATTTTCGGTTTTAGGGTTCCCCTCAGACTGTTTTCTTGTACGTAAGTAAGATGCACCATATGGCTTGAAACACTACTTTAGGAATATATAAACTATGTTCTCTTGCATGCAGTTCTCTGAAGGTCTTAGGGATCAAGTCTGAGGAAAGAAATAATCTTTCCACACCAGTAAGATTATTTTAAGCAAAAGAAAACAACCAACAAACCACCATGACCTTTGTAGAAATTGAGTTATGTCACTCTTGCTGTGGTAGACATGGCTTATCAGGAGGAAACATGCTGGGTTAATTTAAAGGTTTTTTTTCATTGGATCTGGAAGAGTGAGAGTTTCTGGAGCAGACTTTTTCCGAGGCCGGTCTTTGGGAACTGTTAGGAAATCAGGAGCATCTGTGGAGAGAGGAGTTGACGGAGCACTAGATGGAGCACTGCGGGTTGAAGAAGGCATGGAAATGTTAGAGATAGATATTGCAGGTGGGAAAATCCCGATCTTCTTGTTGGTAGCTTCCTGAGTTGCTCGTTCAAACTCTCGGACTTCATCCATTGTCATGTCTTCAACAAGAAGGAAAGAAAGATAAAGGCCCGTTAAAATAATTTCAAATAATCATTTCAAATAATCATTTCATTAACTCAAACTACTTCCATCCCATTTCTAAATCAGGGAATGATTGCTTATCATGCATATCATTAAGCGATTCTCCACACGAATGCCTTCCTATTGTAAGACATTGATTGGAGAACAATAAGCGACAATGTAAAGAAAATGAAGTTAAGTACATTAATCACATACTAATGGCTCTTCTGCCTGGGTCTGAATTGAATAAAGAGTACTACCTCTGTAATTGCTGGAAAAATCAAGCTATTTCACAGGCAATTAAAGAATACGTTTAGATACACAGTTAGCAAGCAGATTTTTTCAGGACTTAAACACAAACCCAAACCCTACTAGGTTGTCTGGGGACTTTTTTTCCATCTAGATGATGAGCACGAACACGTAAAGGGTTGCCATCGGTTTGTTTGTCTCCTGTCAAGGGCTGAAAAAATGCCTCTTCCCTCACGCACGGCTTCTGTTGACTTTGAATTGCAGCTGTGTGCACATCACCAAAGCTATTTTCTTTTCAACTAATCACAGAATCATAGAATCATAGAACAACCAGGTTGGAAGAGACCCATCGGATCATCGAGTCCAACCACTCGATATAATAAAGCCTAATAATAAAGCCTAAAGCTTTCCCTCTCACTTGATAAAGCCACAATGCGCTTTTCAACTTTTCCACCCAGAATCTGTACTTAATAATTTATGGCCAACTGACACCTGCACTGCTTATTTCCCTGCAAAAGAGAGGAAAAATTAAGTGAGAGGTTAGAGCCACTTCGGAGGTGACAACAGTGTCACAGTGCTGTGGAAACCCACAAGAGGGCAGAGCGACCCCAGCATGGGAATGCTGAGAACTGAGCCGTGCAAATTCTTCTAGCTGAAATCCAAAATGAATGACATCTGCTCCAACCCGCTAAGTTGAGCAAAAGATCAGCAAGACTCTTCTGAAGCCTGTTGCTTCACGTCTCCGTTGCCTGCAAGATTCCCGCTGAGCCAACTGCAATAAATTTTATGGGTTTTACCGAACGTCATGTTAAATTTGTAAATGTGAAGTACTTCATTAAAGCATTTTATAGATTCTTTGAGCTCTGAAAGCTCAACACCCCCAAAATAAACACCCTAGCATTTAAATCTATTTAAAATTCTCACACATTTGGGACTGGCAATGGTCCTCACCATATGTAGAGCAAAATCCTCTATTTTCAGTGCACCACTGCTCTTCAGTATTACCCAGCTGCATGCATCTGTAGCCTTGGCTGCAAATGTTATGTAGAAGCTTTATGCTATATTACAACATCTTATTAAATAAAGAGAAGCGTGCATGTTCCCAGCTGCCTTCTCTCTTCCCTGCAAACGACATCCCAGGGACCTTTCCAGCCTCCATTGCTGTGCCAGTTATTATGAGTGAGGACTAAGCGATTTTCAGAGCTGAGACAAGTGCTAGAAATAAACAAGATGGTCTCAGAGGAACTGCTCCTACTGGTGCTGCAGATAGATGTGAACCTGTTCTGCTGCTCTCTGTTTTGTTACACCCTGTTACAGTGCGTGTGGTGCTTCTGAACTCAAAGGGTTTAGAAGCAGCCTGACATCAAAGGGAACCCGTGCACTCATTTCAGCTACCTTCCGCTGAGGACTTCTGTGATACGGGAAACAGAAGTTGTCTTGGATAAATGGAAGTGAAAAAGGACAGGAAGATTGCTCAGTTTACTGGCCACTCAAGTGAAGACTGTTTAAAGTCTTACTACGTGGCATCCTCCAAGACTGTCCATTTGAAATTCAGGCCTGAAATACTGCTCCTTCAGGTGACTTTAAATTAACTTCTCTTCTGATACACACTCAAGTATAATGAACCCAGTCCTTACCCTGAGCTAAGAAGGCTCAGGCTCTCTCTTCTTTTTCATTAATGACAAATTCTGTGCTGATCTCAATGGCAATTTTGCCACCTGGGAACTACAGGTCACAGCCTTCATTCAAAGCCAAATCCTCAAGTGCAGAGCCACAGTCAGAACTAATTCTCTATTTTACCGCCCAGCAAAGGAGTAACCTTTATGTCAGTGGAGCTGCAGCATTGCAAACACAAGAATCACCTTCCTGGTTATTACTTCGACAACGCCTTCTCGGGCTAGTGACAATTTTTAGTGAGTAAGAACAAAGGAAGGGCTGCAAATCCTTCAGGCCTTGCCCCACACTCATTACATGAATCAAACCATTACTGAATTCTATGGTGCAGTTAGTAGAAGAAAAAAAAAAAAGGAATAATAATATTTCAAAAGCAAATATCACCTAATCTTTTCTATTTGCAAATAGCAACAATTCCTATTTTTAGGACTCGACTTGAGGTGCCCAAATTAGGAGTTTAAATACTTCATGGAGTTTCCAGAATGTGGATCAAAGAACCTACACAGGAACCTGCCTTCCTTCAGGAACTGTTGTGCACTTCTGAAAATACTTCTCACCTTGTTGGTAGCTAATCAATGACAACATTCACATTAGTTTGAAAAGACTGAATAATTCATTAGCTTTTTTTTTTTTTAAAACTGGTGAAGCAAAGAATTTTACCAGTCCCAGAGAAATTTTCCACTCCCCATGTTCCTGGCTTTTTGACTGAAGCACTCTGAACTCTTGCATTTTTTCACTATTCAGGTAAGAGAAGGTAAAACTGCTAAATAACTTCCTCTTTACGCATCCAATTGAAATTTGAGAACTGTGTTTTCCTGGAAGACAGGGAGTTGTGTATGAGCCCAACCCCTCCCTTCCTCATGTCAGCGGCAGTTAACAATGCAAATGCAAGGCAGGATTCCGCTTCATGCAGAAAGACTCTTCCTGCTGAAGCAAAGCCTCCCCAGAATTCCACTGCCGGGTCAGCAAGATCAGTTCATTGCTCTTCTCTGATCTGTGCAGGCGTGTGAGGTGAGGATGGGCAATACGCTTTAAAAATCCACATACTCTTGCTGTGGCATGGCTCTCTATTTCATCCACAGTAGATGAATGTTGGTTGCAAACTTTAATGTTGGTTTTTTCATGCATATTTTTCTCGTATTCTCGAACATCATCCATAGTCATATCTGTAAAAAGTTCAAAATTGTTGGCGTTTTCCATTGTTTCAATGCAAACATCATTTATTTTTTTTTTCCAAGGAGAAGGTTCTAGGAACACATAGTGTTTCAGCGGAAGCCAAAAAAGAATTTTTTAAAAAGCGTGGAGCAACTAGCTTTATGAAACTTGACTCATAAAGGTAGTTATGTCAGCCAAGGAAGGTGCAAGTAGGTTAAGTCAAAGGGAGTCAGAGAACAGGAAGGAGTGGAAATTGCTTAGGAGTATGTGTGTAACGTAAGGTAGGTAAAATGTATTGAAGTGCAGGCCTTGGCGAAGGCGAAGATCTTCTAAAAAGGGTTTTAGAAGATCCCTTGGAATAAAGGAGAGATACAGAAATATTACAAATATTTACTTACCTTTCCAGACCCTTTCAAAAAGATTTTATGTTATCTTGGCATAGTACAGCTCATAAACAGCAAACTTTCTTAGTGTTAGAGCACGCAACGGTTTAGATTCCAGAAACTAGCACTTAATTATACCGGTAAGTGATTTAATAGCAAATACGTTAACAGTTTTGTAGCTTCAAGCAAAGTAATGAATTGTAAGAATTAGAAATATTCGACAAATCAGGCTGATTCTGCTGGTAGGATCATTTCTTGTTGCCGAGGCATGCCTGATGTTGTCAAACTACTGCATAATCTGTATGAAACTCAAAGCAATTATTACAGATTCTGTCATAAACTGCACTTCCAGTAAAAGCATAAAGAAGCCAGTTAATTGACTTGTGACCTCACTCTTCGGAGTATTCCCAAGCTTTCAGAAAATCTACTCGAGAGCAAGGTGTAAGTCAACACGAAGGCTGGCGGAAGTTTGATCTGTTCTTTACAAACTTCAGAGTTTCATGAAAATCACCATCGACTTTTTACTCACAAACCTCAAATCGCAGTTTATTAGCACAGTGTACTGGGAAACGTGTGCCCAAAAGGTAAAGTACACTGTGGCTTTGTTCTCGAGGCTATCAATTTTGTTAGGTTTACTATGTGCTACTTGAAAGTGTGAATTCTTCTATCACACCACTCTTTTTTTTATGTGATATGAGGCTCTTGCTGCATTTCACAAGGCAGCTTTTAAGGAAAGCTATAACTTTAGCTGTTAAATCAGCAGCACAATGTCACAGTTCATCAGCGAAATTGAAATGCAGACTAAAGTTTTGGTCGAAACAAAACACTGAATATCTCTAACTCATACCCTTCTCCTTTTATTGTTATCTGGAATGGAAAACAAGCTCATAAGCCGTGTCAGTAACATGCTAAGGATGCAGTTTGCCAAGCAAAGAACATGCTCTTTATTAGTAAATAAGATTGTGAAAATAAGATTTTCTTAACAATAAAGCTAAATACAGTTAGCAAATTTAATGACAAGACACGTTCATACTTACAGTATCAGCAACACTAATCAGTCATTAATATATGTAACATAACATGTTTAATAAGTGGTTTTATTGCACAGATTATTTGATTGAATCTTATATTTGATTGATCTTATATCACCTCCAAGTCTTTCTCAAACTTAGGTTTTACTTCACGATTACTCACTTGGTATCGTTATCAATAACTCTGCTAAAGTGCAGATGACTCTGCTTCCCAGTAACATTTCTTTATGTCTCGCTTTAGTAGATATTTTGGGTAGATTTCAGGCAAATTCGTGGGTTCAATTTTTAGGTGAAGTCAAGCTTCCTTATTTAAATCATCCATTTCTCTGACTTCCAACAGGGAAAATAACAGATCGTTGTATTTCAGGTTAAAAGTAGGGGAAAAAATGTAAAATGAAAAAATACTCTCTCTTGCGAACGTTTTCTCACCAGATACAAAATTTTCTTACCGGTTCTCTTAAAATAAAGGATGGTTTTAATAGATTTCAGTATTTTTATGATCATTACAGCACAGTATTTTCATGCATTATGACATTTACAAGAACACAGTGATTTCAAAAGCATTTTTTCTGTATTTTCTCAAAAGCAGCACAATGAGTTTGTGGTTCGATTCTAGTGTAAAATTATGCAGGGTTTTGAAGTCACTGGAGATGTGTGTGTTTGCACCAGCTGGGGTGACTATTTTTAAGCAATGCAGAATGTTTCTGAGTTTTGATGAGAGAGAGAGGGGTATCATTCTTATCTACAAAATCCCCAGGATGGTGTTTCCTGAAGCTTAAGGAGGGTATAAATAAATGTTCTAACTATATTTCTAAATTCCTATTATATATTACAGGAATGTCTTAGAAACCGTTCTCTGAGTATCTGCGACTGCGGATACATCTCACTGAAAATACATGTGAAGAGCACAAATCCTGTGAGCTTATTTTACAAGATGTAAATGGCTGTTTTGATATTCAGATTACTCTGCACTATTCAAAGTGCCCATTCCTACAGCTGCTTCACGGATTCAGAACAGTTTTTGCATGCAGCTGCTGTTGAATCAGACCCAGTAGGCTTTACATTTATATCCATTTTTCAGAAGGAACGTCAGAGCTCCATCTTTTCTTTCCTGCAATATATATGAACGGCTTAAAACTTTCCTAAAAAGCTGAAATTGTGTTGGATCAGAGGCCTTAGGAGTTTGCAGTATGGAAATGACTGCATATTACTGCAGTCTTAGCAGGAAGCTTTTAGTCAAACCTGCATGAGGTTCTCCATAGAGATGACTCTTGGCAGGGGCAGCTTCTATCTGCCTACAGTGCAGGGTGATGGGCTGGATGCACATACATTGAGCTGCATGGGATGGAAAGGCGTCCCTGTATGCTGCCTACTGCCTGCCTCAAATACAGCCCACTCCTGTGTCAAAGAACCTGCTGTAAATGAGCTCCGTATGTTCCATCCGACTGAACATAGTTCCATCCCTCTTGCAAAAAACTTATACTAGGACCTGATGGTCCATGAAAGCAAATGGAAATCTGTTAATTGTCATAACGTTTGCAGCAGCAGTGTTTAAATGGGTTAAATTTGGAGAATACTTACCATACCACTCATCAACCCAGGCAAAAGCCTGCCGGTGACCGATCAATAGGATATCTCTGACCACCTGTGAGAGAAGGAAGAGGTTAAATAGCTCTGCAGCAACAAAGCGTTTTAGAAAAGAACTGTTGTCTTTCAACAAGATTTAAATTGAAAAATGTTTTGTCAGTTTTGTCTGTAAAAAGACATGACCTAGAAATTAACATGTGCCACTTGAAGTGGATCTGTTGCCAAGCATTAGCATGACTTTGACCAGCACAGGAAGCCATTTAGGGATGTGTACAGAATCCATTAATCTTTGGGCAATTAGACTGGAACTCTTCTTTTTCCTTGTTAGCTTTTTTATATACGTGGAAGGTCAATCACAGAATCATAGAATCACCAGGTTGGAAAAGACCCCTAGGATCATCGAGTCCAACCATTCCTATAGTCTGAATACTCTGAAATACTCTGAAAATACTCTTTTTTTCCCAATACTCTGAAAAATATTATAAATTGGCATGGTATGCCATTCATGATTTATTTTTTTTGGCAGACTGATTGGAACACATTTCCACTACCTGTTTGAAAAAAATTCGGCACATCGTTGCTCCACGTGCGGTTCTCCCATATACTCATAAATACTTTAGCTCATACATTTATTGTTGTATTGAAGAAGTTACTGATTGTTTTACCCAACTTCAGGCCTGAGCAACTCCAGATTTCATCAAGCATATTCTCAGAGATGAACCCTCTAGCTCTGCTGCAGGTCTTTCAGGCCTTGAGAGAGGTCTGAAAGCAGATTCGGTTGAGGTCTCTAGCTTCTATATAGCCATAGCTGCATTCCTGTGCAGGGTAGTACTCAAGTTCTGCTTATGTGAAGGGTAAGAAACAGCTCCTGTTTCACTGACCTTGTGTACAAATTGCTCTACTCTGGTTTGAAGTCCCCAGACTTCAAATTTCACAGTCACGAGTTTGTAGGAACACATAATCGGCTGATGGGTCTCTCTCCAGCCTTCTTTTAACTGGCCTCTCCCAGTCTTCTGTGACTTGAAATATTTAGGATCCTGCAAAACAAAGAACATAGAGTGAGAAATGCAGGAGAGGAAGCCCAGTTTGGCAGTTTGCTAAAGTAAATGTTTTGATAAGACATAAAATATGAAAACACGCTAATAAACATTATGAAAAAGTAATATGAAATTGCCTTAAATAAGCACCAGGATGTACTAAAATCAAATCCCATCTTTTATCCAGCAGCCAGCGAATCGATGGCAGCATATTCTTGGCGATGCTTTGACAACGAGATCATCTAGGACACTTTCTGCTATAAGGAAATACGTTATTGCAAGTCACTGCAATACAAAGCACTCCAAGTGTTATTGATGGCCTTTGGGGAAAAAAGAAATGCTGCTTCTTCAGAGCTTGCTTTTCCACTGCTGTCTTAGTGTGACTTTACTAGTACTTTCTACCCACGCCTCTCTTCCTGAAATCAGGTCCTTTTGGGCTTTGACACAGCAACACTGATGTGACCCCAACAGTGCCACTGTGAATCTTAACCTGACAATGTGAAGCCACGATACTAACTGGAAAATCAAATGAATTGGTGTCAAAATCACAACAGCAAGACCAAAAAACAATTAGGACTTCAGTTCATCTTCCAGGTTGACATTTATCTGTACAGGACACAGTTTTATCTATCAAAGTGTTATTTTCCATGTTGGTATCATTCCACTTCACTTTATGTCCTATCCTGCTAATTACATCCTGTAAAAAGAAATAATTTACAGTCAGGCATTCAAAACTTAACAATAATGTAGTTTTGGTAAATTTGTAGTGGAACTTCTGAAATCTGTCTTTGAGGATAACCCACAGTGCTCATCTGTGCTGCCTTCCCCAAAACTGAGACCTGGGAATATCTTTTAAATCAATCCTTTGTTATAAAAGCAATTAAACATGTAGTTAAGTAGGTGCTTGAATTATGTGCTAAAAGGGAAGGCAATCAGGAGAAAAACTAACAAATTAAGGCTACTCAGATTCTAATTTTCTTTCATTCAGTACCAGCTTATCCATCATTCAGCGTTTGTTCCTCTAATGTTTATAGTTGTCTCCTGACTTGGCTTCAGATTCTATCCACAAGCTGAAGCTCTGTCATTAAAGCTCTGTTAATAGTATTAAGAGGTGAGAGTCTTCCTTCTCTGTGAAAGTCATTGCTTTTATTGCTGACACATTCTTTCCTAAATGGAAACTTTAATCTTGCAGTATAATAAGGTTTCAATGTTAAATCACCATTAGAAAAAAAACCACTTCAGCATCATCGTATATCAGAGCAATGTAGCTCTGCTTATCACAGCTCAGTCACATGCTCCTCACTCAGTAAAGCTTGACCTCAGACTGATCTACATATTTTCATGTCAAAAAAGTGGCCTTATAACCGATTATTACCTGAAGCAATCAATCAACAACAACAATTTAAAAAGGAAGAACTAAGACATAATATTCAGTAAAGGAAACAAAGAAAATCAAAAGCAAAGAGTTAAATTTAAAGAAAGGTCTGGTGCTAGTGTGATAGAGCCATTTTCTTGATTAAGCAGTTCAGGTATGTGCTTTAATAACACTGAGTGTTATGCAGAGATACTTGATACCCCTTCGGTGATAACAAGATCTGTAACAGAATAACTTCAGTGCAGTCCAAAGGGATTTAATGTAATGAATTTGAGTCGGTATCAAGTATTCAGAATTTATAAATAAAAATGAAGTGTCGTGCAGCCGCCCTGCAAGACTGCTCAGTCAGGCCTAAAGCTCATATCTGATTCAAACTGCAAGAACCCTTTGGATGCTGTGAAAATCGTGTTTTGGTTTGTTCTGTTTTTGTGAAGTTAACCCAGCAGAAAAGGGCATTCACAGCACGAACCGTTCTTGAATTGGTGGCCCACAAATAATCCAGCTACTGCAGTGCAACACAACCATGACACTGCTCCTAGTTGCCAATTCCTTTAGAGAGGCACCTTTACTTCCCTTAATCACGTCCATTTTTCTTGAAGGACACGATGGTTAGTCACAAATTGGCTGTACAGTTTCAAGCAAAGAGCCAGGCGATGACAGGCAATTTGGGCAACTTCTACCTAATAGCTTTAATGGAAATTCCTGCCTTTCTGAAAACATTAACATCTTGATGCTATGAAACTGCAGACTGATGAATGGAAGCCAGGAAACAGAAAGAATTCAGAGGGCTAGATTTCCAGATTGCTGTATGAAAGATCAGGGTGTTAAAGCTTTTACTGAATGCTTACCCAGGGGAGCTAAAACTCAAAGACTGGGTATAAGCTTATAGTGGATATAAGATGCACAGCGACACTAAACAAAGCAAACTGGAGAGTTTGATCTCTGGGCCAAAGGGCATGGGAATGTTACAAAGGAGAGTGGTTTTCATCACTAAGTGTGAGGACGGGGAACGGGTTAACCAAAAAAGCTGTGGCTGCCCCATCCCTGGAGGTGTTCAAGGCCAGGTTGGATGGGGCTTGGAGCCCCTGATCCAGTGCGAGGTGCCCCTGCCCATGGCAGGTGGAGTGGATCTGGATGGGCTTTGAAGTCCTTTCCAATCCAAATCATCTTACGATTCTGTGCCCTATGAATCTCTGTATTAATCTCTATATTTTGCATATATTTACACCTTTCCTAGTCCACTGCTGCTGGCCATGGCCAAAGGGAGCACACCATGCCAGAAGGACCTTTGGTGTTACCACACCTGCTGATCTTTTGCTCTTCAATACTGGATCCAAAGCTCACTGAAATCAATGCAAACTTTGACACCAAAGCCACAACCCAGAATTATTATTTTACATGTCTAACTGGTGGCTTCAGATTGTCAGGTTAAGATTCACAGCCCAGAATCCTCTGCAATCAGGCACGTGAGGACTTTCTATTAAAAATAAAACAAACCAAGGAGCAGGGATGCTCATTTTCTATCAAATGCAAGTAGAAATAATATGGGTACACAGCACTGCTTCTCTCCTTGCCTTTCGTGCTGCAGCTCACTGGTTAGGTAAGTCGGACAGAACAAATTAGACTCCTGTGCCACGCTGACATCTCTCCAGGTCCCAGGAGGAAGCATGGAGCACCTGCCTGCACCAGATCATGGCTGATCCTTGCTCTTCTGTGAAAGGCACAGCAATTCGCACAACATACACGAGAGGCCCTAGGCTGGAGCGAGGAAGCGCTCTCTCCAGGCAGGAATTGTGGTACACGTGTGTTTGAAACACTCTTATCAGTGACTGGAAACTGGACAAGCTGATGTTTGGCCTGACCCCATTTTTATGTTATTATTTAGATCATTAATTCTACGTACACCTTATTTTTGCTTTTAGCCACCCCTGCCTTCCTAAAGAAGTTATCGTCCAAAGAATACTGCATCTATTCACTATTTTCCCCTTAATTTATCTACTGGAAAAATCCTCAATCTGTTTTAAATGTAATGGCATAGCTAAAATCCTTTTTGTTTAAATAACCTTCTCGTCCTTTTATCAGGCACAATTTATTAGGAAAGCCCATCTGGCAAATCCTTTTGCTAGAGAGGAGCAAAACCTACTCTGTATTTGCAATACATTATTGCCAGGTGCTGAGTGATTTAAAAATAGCACTTCTGCTAACATAGCAGAAACATCGTGACCCGTGAGCAGGGCTTATTTGAGAATAAAATGTAAAATCACAATGAAATAGAATAAAAGCCATAGTGGTTTCAAACATCGCACCCTCTCAGTCTTTCTTACCTAGGCCACATCTGGCAGGTCCTGGCTCAACGTGTTTATTGTTGGAGATTGCACTATTTAGCGCTGAGCATTTATTTACTTCACCCTCCTCGTGGACATCACGGGCATCAGATGTTTCCAGGCGGCAAACACCAACGTGTTGACAACACGGCACTGGGTTGCTGCAATGCCTTTTCAGATCTAATCCTGAAATGCTATTTTTTCACTTAAAATGAAATAATGAAATACACTCATTGTTTACAGAAATCTTCCAAATCGGAATGGGAACCTTTCCCTCAGCTTTGCTGCGGTATCAGGTGTGATTTAAGGTCTCATGCTATTCTGCAGCTGACAACACCTCCTTTCTCTGCATGGAACATCTTGTTAGCCTCGACACTGATCTGTCTCGAAAATGACTTGCTGCTTCTATGGCCAGTTTAGCACGGAAAAAGATCCCCAAGATCTCAGCTCTGCAGAGGTGAAAGTGGATTGTGCTTGTGCCAGGCAACCCTGTTCTTTCACTGCAATGTCCCAGAAGCAGATTCATTCTTTCTTTCCTTCCCTCACTCCCTTTTAATGCAGCCACTCATTTTTTCAGGCTGCTACTGCAAAAGCACCATCACGCTTTTGAAGTGCAATCAGGGCTTTTTTTTCCCCCTCCTTTAAGCTGAAGACCATTTTGTTTGATCTTGAATTTCAGAACCAATCCTTCATGGCTTTAATACATGCGATCTGGCATTTCACCATCAGCTGTAGTTGCTAGGTTTTGATTTTAGCTTAGGCAGTCAAGGGTCTGCAATGATTTGTAAAGATGTAAAGATGCTACAATGGAGAAATACGTGGAATAATTTTTTTTTAAGATTTTTTTTCCCCCCTGTTGGATTCTCCATCATAATGTGTTTTCTGCAAGAGCCAGCTCAGTATTTCAGAGCTGTAAATAGTGGGGCAGTTCTGAGGTGCTAAAATATGATAATCCAGCCAGCCTTTATGTAAGCTTACACACTTTGATGTAAGGAAAAAAACTTTCATCTGTTTTCGTTATGCCCTGCACTGATCCCCTGTACTGACACGTTGCACACATCCACTCTGGGGCTGAGGCAGCTGTATTATTTTAACTACCATCATTTTCTGGCTCTGTAGAGATTCTGTCACTCTGAAAGCACCTGGACACTAAGCCGGACCTATTATAGTGCAGCTGCGTTAATGCCAAAAAAGACAGCAATTGAGAAGGAACAGTGCAGCAGCCGCATGGAATCTTTCTGCTTGGAGGTAACTTAAAAAGTTTATTCCATTTGTCCAACTCTCAGCTGCTTTGTTATAAACAGGAAATGAAACAACTGCTGGTTTTGAGAACTCAAAGATGGTGGCAAAGAACATTTTGCTCAGTAGCTCACATCTACAATAAATGTTTCATTTCAGTGAATGATTCACTTGAGGCCCTCGCTCTTCAGCACAGCTCCGTTTTATTCTTTTCTATAATTCAGATAAATATATATGTCTATATGGGGAATAGACGAGGGCTGGTGATACATATTCATCGATGGTAAAGTCACAAGGAAATGACTTTACAAAATGTGCGGCTCCTCTTACCTGAATCCTTGTATGTTATTTATACAGAAATATAAATTTCTGTATCCAAGGTAATACGTACAGTTCAGATTTGGAAACACATCTGACTCCTTACAGGCAAACCTGTTAGCCCAGCCTTAGATTCAAGCTTTCTCACCTCACATTTCAATATCTTAAAATTTAAGGATTTTCAGGTCTTTGCCTGTAGAAAGAGCTATATTGAAGATTCAGCAGCACTGATAAGTACTCCAGTGCCTACTTCATAATGAAGTTTCTAGATGGTCATTAAGTTAATTTTAAGTCATTTGCTTTGGGATACCCCTAACTGCTGCAGTTATACCTTCTCCAGTCTTTTACAAGGGCAACTCTTTTGGCAGCAGAAATCAGTTTATCTCCGCAGAAGAGAGAATTGGACTCTGTGTACGTGTTTGCAGTGGCTAACAAAACTCTTCTGATTCACTATTTACTTGGTGATTTAAGCCCTTCTGTGCATACACTGCCAGATAAACCCTCCAAATCTTAAGGGAATTCAAACCACCGGGAGGATTCTGGTCAAGAGATCACTCGGTATTATTGTCAGGGGTTCCTCTAAAGTGTTCCTCAGTGAAACAACAACTCTTCTTAGTCTCCAGCTAACTGTATTTCTTATTTGAACATTTCAGTTAATATATAGGAAGGGAGACAAAGCAAATACGTGGGAAACTGAATTCAATCATTTTTCCTTCAATCATAGTGACATTTCCATGGAACACTTCTTTCTCATCAGCAGCAGCACAAGTCAAAATGAGCTCTGCAATTCAAATGGAGTACTAGACACGTGAAGATGTTTTACACGTATTATCTTTTTATGTGTGACTCATTATTATGTAAGTTACAATGGAAGGAAGAATGTAGATCTGTTCATAAGATTCGTGGCTGGGTAAGTGAAAAGTAGTGTTTTAGATCGTAGGCATCAGGAAGCAGAGACCGGTTGCTTCACTGGTTTGTGCTGAGCTTTATGCTACGGATCCCTTGGGTATCTCCTGAATCCTCCGGTGGTAACTGCGATATCAGCACCTCTATTGATATTGGTGTAATGCACACTCAACCATATCTTCTGTTTATATAAATAAGAAAAACAACAGCTCACCTGCTGCGCTTCATTCTGTTCTATTCAATGAGCTATTTAACGTAATGGCTCGAAGAACGGCCACAGTCAAATTGTAGAAAAGGGCTTTTTGTACAAAGGACTCTAGAAAAACATACGCTATTGACCCAAAGAGCTCATGAAGGATAACTGCGCACCTCAAAGCTAAAAATAACCAAAATCGCAAATACTAGAGCTTAATCACAACTATGTAATTAGTGCTGTGTGATCACATCAGAAACCACCCTAGAAGCAGGCTCATAAGTGCTGACAAAGAACAGGCAGTTGAAGTAGCGTGTGAAAGGTCTGAATTATTTATGCTCCCTCTTTAATACACCGTAATACAACTACATAATGAAAATTACTGTTGAAACTAAAGTATATTTTTAATGGAAGAGGGATGTGCTTTCACTAGGATGAAAAAAGAAATGTAAAGCTAATTTCTAGAAGTCACTAAGTACACCCACCCTCATACAGAACTTGTTTAATTTTAAGCACGTGAAAGACCCATTGAAACGGAGAGATTACAGACGTGCCTGAAATTAAAACCATTCTCCCTGGTCTTTCTGGATTGGAGTCAGAACACTTATCCTGCAGGATCTAATTCCTAAGGACTTGACTTCATTTTTAATCTTTAAACTTAGTATCAATTCAGCTTGAATGATCTAAAAGCAGTCAAAGTGTTGTTGTTAGTGTAACCAAAATACCTTTTAAAAGCTCGCAGTAAGTGGTTTGAGTTATCTCTGAAACTGCTGTTTGGACAACACAGAGCAGTTCTCATTTACATAGAGTTATTTTTTTTATGCTGTTCTGATTTAAAACAGACGGAAATTACATTTACCATCATTAAAAGTCTTTTTATAGCTTCTCAATTATGTAAGAGGCCTCATCAGGAATGGGAATTTGGCTTCGTATTCATCACATGGTAGCATAAAACCTCCATAGTTTGTAACCTTTGGAAGATACTGAAATTCAGCTACTATTAATTCAATATCAACTACAGTATATGCACAGTTAAATGCTAAGTTGTTCTTACTATTTTGCATGAATCCTGAAACAGAATTTGGTAGCCAACATACAAATCATCCAGCAGAACAGAAAAAACAACAGATGCTGGGTTATTTTTGTTGTTTAAAACCATAGAAAATTCTGCTTGGAATCAGGTCTCTAGCTTTGTCTTTGAAATAACAACACAAAACACTGAATTTTTGTTCCTGCTTCATACAAGGCTGTTCTTCTATATCGTAAGATGAATTATACTTCATAGTGGCTATTAAAAATGGGAAGGAAAGCTGAAAAGAGGTTACCTTTATGCTTACAATTTCAGTGAAAAATCTTACATAATTTCTTAAAAAAAACCCCAGTCAAATGCTGACCAGTCAGTACAAGAGCAGCAGCCACTCCTAAATGGAAGCAGGCGACTGCGGAGTTCAGATAAGATGATGGGACCAATAAGCTGTTTCATAAGGTGTTATGTAATTTTTTGGTACCAAACAGATGGGTGTCATTATGTAAGGAAACTAATAAAATTACTTTTCATTCTACTCTAGACCCAATTTTGCTTTATGACCCGTACATAAAATTTGAAATAGGTTCTATAAATGGAAGATAACAAGTACCTGACTTTTTTTAGTCTGAAAATCATACATCCTGTGGTATAAAAATATATTCATTGGCAAATCTTCATTTTCTATCCTAAAAATGATTATGTGGTCTCATTTTGTATAGTCAAACAGCTGCCGTGCTCGTTGCCAGCTATGAACATATACTTGGCTCCAGATGCAAATCCTATCTCCAAAATTAAATGCAAGCACAGATCTGATCAATCCTCTCCAGCTTCCTCTTGTGAACCATCATTTTTCAAGTTTGAGGTTAAGACATTGAGACCTCATCTTCATTTGCATGGCGGTTGCTAATTTCAAAACTGATTGTTTTGACCCGAATGAAACCTGTTCTTGTGGACGGGCACTATCAAATATACATGGAGCGATTTCCAAGGGAATTTTAAGAGACTCAACGTGTCTGCTGCCATTGATGCCTTCTGGCAGGTTTACTGCAGCGTGCAGTGAGCTTCAGTCCCTCTTGGGCTTGTGTCACGGTCGCCCCTGAGCAACTGTGCAAACCCTGTTCTCACTGCAGCAAATCTGTCCTGTGTCTGAGCTCAGACACTTCCCAGGACTTATTATTCATGCAGGATGCAAATAAGGACAAGAGCAATGTTTAAACTGCTCAGACCTGCAAACACTTAACTGAGCTTCAGAGAAAAGTCCTTTCCTACTTTGAATGTATCCAGGTGAATATCTAAGGTACAGAACATGTTCTGATAAGAGCATGAAAGCATTTTAAAAGGCCGGAGGAATCATCTGCAAAAGAAAGTGCCAGGCAATTCCTATCTGTTTCCCGTCTAATTGAAAGCTTTTAAAATATTATTGACCAGCAAGATTTCAAACAGCATTTTTTTGATTCCTTTCAAGGCTTTCCTGCAGGCTTTCACCTTCCCTTCTTCAGCATTTCTCAATCAAGTTGTCTCTTACCTCTGATTCTTTGTAATAGCGCTCAGGAATTTCATCGCTGGCAATATCGATAAAGCAGACTTCTCGCTCCAGGTCTTTAGCTTCTTTGTCAAAAATCTGCAAGAGTTAAAGAAATCTATCATTGTCACAGAAAAACACTGTTAGAAAATGCACTTTGGACGATGGTTTGAATCTATTTTCAAAGACTTGAACGGTATTAGAGGGTTGTGCCAGAGCAACCTCTGATGTACGATACTGACATTTTTTGCAGGGATGCTGCAGGCAGCAAAGGGAAGAGAATGGTTGGTTTTAAGATCCTATTTGAGCTCCTAAAACAGATTAACAACGGTTTGAATGAATGTTGCCCCAGGCTTTTTTTGGGAACAATCCACTACCTCAGATCAAGAGATGCTGGACTGTTAAATTTAACACATGGTGCTCAGCACCTGCTGCTCACACCACTGTTCTTCCTTGCACTTTTTGGAACGGAGACTTTGGTCACAAGTAGTAAAGTCAACAACCAGGACTGGTTTTACTGTGTTCTCTAATCTTTGAACTAGATTTCATAACTGCAGAAACCTGACTTTCTAGACTTGGGGTATTTCTAACCTTTTCATTCTAGGGACGATAATGAACTGTGTGTCACTAAGTTGCTGTTATACCTCAGAATCCAAGGTTTGGTTGACCAGGCCGGAAACTTCCATTATCCATTTAGGTAGACACAGAGCTAATTTTTATTTTAATCCTTTAGGATCTGGTTTTGAACACAGAATCTCTTGTTCTGTGCAAGGCAAATGACAGGTATACTTTGAAAACACAGGTCATTTTTATCTTCAGATGAGCACACCTCTTTCTCTGCATCTATAACTGAATTATCGGGCATCTTAGTCACCCATGTCACTCATGCTATGTCTGCAATAAACTTCTTCTCATGACTCTGGGACTTGGAAATAGCGATGAGTTAAATGTTTATCATGAGTTAGTGTCATAAAATTCAGGGAAGCTGCGCATACACTGTCAAGATCAGCAAGAAGCTAACGATGTGTTTTTTCCTTTGGGGCACAATGTTCTATAGCCAACGTTTCCAGGAAGCATAAATATTTTGTTTTCATTTTTTAAAATAAACGTAGCGAATGCTCTGTTAATTTAATTTCATCTCATTGGAGAGGAACAGCTAAAAATACAAAATGCCAGCATCTATTTAGTAACAAGAATGCTATTTTATTGTGACTGAAACACGGCTGCCCATGAAACGCATTCAAAGTGAGCAATGGACTACAGGGAGCTGTGAGAACAACGCTGCTCAGGAAATCGTCATGCACATAAATGAAAAGCTGGAGTTTGACCCTACAATTTTAACTCCTCTTGGTGGTAAACAGTTCTGGAATAAAATACGCAACACAGAACGTTTACTGAACTGGATATAAAATGTTAATGTGTCTGAAACTGCAGAAAACCAGAAGCTCCAGTGTGTTTGTATTTGTGTGCTTATATTCCTTCTCCAGTCCTTGTTTTGCACAAAAATTACCTTGATTATTTGAACAAATCTGAGCTGAGAGGTCCTTCCTCTGTAGTGCTCCTTCCCAGAATTGAGGTATACATTTTTAAATAACTGGGGGTTTTTTTATATGTACATAACATAGGCTGCTTTTCATATGCTTCCTTGCTTGCTTTGTTTCTAAACAAATTCAGATATACAGAAGAGTTCCTTGATGAAATTGGTTGAACTATTTCTGGAACAAGATGCATTTTGCCATAATCTCTGAGCTTCAAATAAAATAATGGAGATTTCTCTTAAATGGACATTACCAGGTCAGCTGAGGTTCTGAATCAGTACATGGTTTAAGTACAAGCCTAATAAATTCAAGCACATGCTTATCTCTGGACACTTGTAAGGACCTAAATTGGGACTATTACCCAGTATCTGATTTGAAGAACTGCACCCTGCTCTGTCACAGGGTTGATCCACAACTCTCCACCTCTAAGGAATATGGTTTTAAATTCTTCTTCTCTCCTTACAAGGCTTTAATGGAAGTGGAGCTGACACAAGCCTTGGCCAATCTGTCGAATCCAGGAGGAATTTATCAACCATTCCAACTGTGCCTTGTTTGCCCCTTAGGCTCTCTCTCTGACCATCTCCTCCATTCCTACGGTTTGTTGAATGACATTCCCGCTTCCCTGGGCTGGCAGAAGTAGTTGTCTAATCATTTATGCTTCTCCCTTTCTATGATTGTCCTCACAAGATTTGCAGAGAGAGATTTAATCTTCTCATTCTATCAGCAGTAGAAAATGAGAGGTCATTAGACAACAGGACTGATTCCTTTAGTAACTCTAATTCTCTTATTGCCTCTCCTAGCCACATAATCTGGGATTGTCTTAAAACCCATAGGGAGGATGGGTTTATTGCGTTTGTGATCAAAAAGACTAGAGAAATTTAGAAGTTTTAAAGGAAGAGATTAAAAGCCACGGAAAGAAGCATAAGGCTCCCAATCTGTGCGACTGCATTTGCAAATGTGCAGAAAATGAATGGTGAGAACAATCTGTATTCTTAAGAAGATGATGTGGAGAGGCAGAATATTAAATATTATATTGGAAAGGACTGGACAGGCTTTACATTATTTGGAAGCCAAGTAACTGAGATTGAAATTCGCAATCAAGTGGAAAACAAAGAGTAACATTCAGGCTGAAGTGCCCTTTTTGCTGTGGGTTTTGGAGGGATTTTTTTGGGGGGGAGGGAGGGCTGTGACAGCTTTTTTTGACAACAGACAAACATTTATACACTTCCACTTTCTAAGAGGAATGAAAACTCATCCTTATTTAGAGAAAAAGTGGAAGAAAGGTTTTAATTTGTACCATATTTACAATTTTCAACTGTTTCTTTCTGGGAAAAATCTTAAAAAAACCCAATGCTGCCAGCTGATTGTAGCACCACAGGACAGGAGCACAGACAGGGTACTGCAGAAATACAAGAGTTGCTGTATTTAAATATTCCTCTGTAGTTTGCCTAGCATGTACTTTGCTAGTGGCTTCTCCTTTCCCTGTAGCCAAAGCCAGAGCAGAAAGTCAGGTTATGAGCTGACGGTACGTCAACAACAAATTTAATATCTTTTTTCTCCTGGCTCCTTTCCCATTTTTCTTCTGCCTTCAGGCTAAGTTGCTGGATTCAACCTCATTCAGATGCAGCTTATCCAAAATTTAACTTCTGTGACCAATCACCACTGCTAACCTGGCTTGGATATAAAAAGTATAAAGCCAGACTGCTGAAAATCCATTGATTACATTCCCACCGGCAAACTCCTCGCTCATCTACACCAGTAGGACTCCGAGGGTCAAAGTTCTGCTTGTTTGCCTTGGCTCTGTTCCACAACGTATGATTCTCTCTTGTGATGTTTTTTTCTATCGTCCAGAGCAAAGAAGGTATTCAAGGGATTACCGGCTGGAATATTGTTTGTCTCTGTCTTTACTGCAAAATGTCTTTTTTTTTACTAGCCTAGATAACAGGAGTTTGCAGTCAGAGGCTGTAATAAGGCAGTTAATTTGCATTTTCAACACTAAGACATACAGGACGCACAGTTTCCTGTGGAAACAGTAAACTAACAGGTCAACTTCGAAATAAAGCTGCTAGTGATGAAAGCACTAGGGCGATCTACATAGAAAATTCAATACTACAAACAAACAAGTTGAATAATGTGTGCTTTTCTCTGGAAGCTATTTTTTCCATCCCTTTGGGTGAGAGAAGATCTCTCTGTTTTTCTTACTTGTTATGTTAGATCCAGAGTCAGCCTTGCTGAGAAATGCAGCTAAAGCAGAGAAATCGAATGGGTAAGAGCTAAAAGATTTCTTTTCCAAAGAAAATCAGAGCACTCCTAAATTAATTACAGGCAGGTAATAAGCAGGTAATTACAGGCAGGTAATAATGATTATTGTCCATGTACGATGTAATCAGGCACCTGTGCTTATGTATAAGCAGAAATGACTACGCTGTTCAACACACAACATGTAAAAATAACTTGAGGTGAGAATTTCTACTATAAACCACATTTCCTCTTCTATTCTGAGTTAATATGCAAGCCTGAAAATGTTGTTCTTCCCTCTCTGCCTCCCCATTTTCCCTGTCCTGCCAACACAGCCAACAGGCATCCCCACAAACTCATACATGCAACATATATGCTCCTTTTTTAAATTCAAGTATTGACATCTCACTGAAGCTTTTGGGTTTTCTCTGTATTTTCTGTCATCCCTGAGATGCAGTCTCATTGTGCAGGTATCGAGCAATTCGTATGATGAGAAGTGCTTTCTGTGAGGAGAATACAAATATATCCATCATTTATGGTTTAAACTTAGATTTCATAGTATGTGAAAGTTAGAGGTATAACTACAGGACTGCAACAATAAGCTTTTACTCTTTTTTTTTTTTTTTTCTGGTTGAAAAGGGGAAAATCTGGCACAAAACCTTTGTTCCAAGTTGAAATTCTAATCTCCTTAGATTGCCATTGCCAGAGCTCCTGGCTAGGCTCAAGTGTATCAGCATCCTTTCACAGGTTGTATCATCTGGCCCATTTTAAATTTCATTTTTCGGAAGGAAAGTGTAGTCTAAAAACCCTCCACCTACTCAGAACTTGATCTCTGGCATTTTAGCCAGCGTGTCACTTCTCTGTAAGTCATATTCTGACCTCAGTTACCCCCAAAGTCCGTTCATTTGCTTTTGAGATTTACTGGGGCAAAGATGACAGAATTGACCAATTTCAACCTGTTCACTAGCTTATACTGGTTACATGGACACACAATTGGGAGCCAGAGCAATTCTTCTATGGAAAAAGACTGAATGTCTCCCTGAGAGCAGTAAATTCAGCTCACTGAACAGCAGAGGAATATCCCCGTCTGCTGCAGAGTGGGATCCACAGAGGCAGTTACATATTTATCAGCAGCCTTGCTCCCTCCTCCTTTTTATCTCCATGTCACAATTGTGTTGTTCCACCTCTTATAAACAATCACATTTGGCTTTGTGTTTTCTGAGCAGAGAAATGTGTTTTTATGTAAGCATGTAAAAGTAGCTCTGCTTCCAAAACCATAATATACTAATAGTAATATATACTGGGATTAGTTTTCTTACAGCCGCATCACTTCCAAGTGCCAGATTTAATAATTAACTTCAGTAGTTCATTTAGAAAAATCAAAAAGTAGAGGCACAACCATATGACTTGTTCACACTCTCTGTCAGCGTCGACCTCATCTTATGTTCTGCGATAGCCATATGTGCTTGGGACGTACTATTTGTAGTCGTGTTCAACAAAACGAGAGCTCTTCATAGAGAAGAAGATTGGGTGCAAATAAAATTGCCCCTAAAAGTGACCCTAGCTCTGATTTTGCCATGTTTTGCAGCAATAATTCTAGCAATCCCTTAGACAATTTACAGAACGATATCCTGCAGTGCAATGAGGCTGAGCCAGGGCAGCTGAATCCATTTCAGCTGAAATCAGTTTTTCATGGCAGCTTCCTTAAACAGTGAATTTACATTTAATTTACATGTGCTATATTGAAGTTTGTTACAACCTAGTTTTGTGTAACTAAGATAGGAGACAAAACCAGGGGGAAAGCTACCCTAGGAAGAGGAAAACTAGAAATGGCTTTTCTTCTTAGCAGCCCATATCTACAATTTATTTTACTTTAGTCAACTGTTTCACAGCCGACACTTCAGAAATACTAAGGATGAAGCATGATGAATGACCCAATACTGCCTACTTGGTCACTCGCAGCGCTGCAGAATTAGAACTCACTGTCAGGAGAGGATTTTCTAACTTTAAATGATGGCACTGCAATTTACATAGGCTGCATATAAAACAGCTTCTATTAGCTGGCTGCTTTCAGTGTGCTCAAAGCTATTAACGTGTCAAACGATACCGGTGTTAATTTATAACTACACGGAATACAGAACTACCTCTTGTTTTCATTTGGCAAACGGTCATTCTGAGATGTATTCAACACTATATTATCTTTGAAAGGCAAGAAACACGTTGATAATATATTTTTCTCATTTGACAGAGAATTAGTGCTGTAGCTCTGCTGACTTTATCAGCATTGCTGAGACACTTACTGAAATGTACCCAGTGACGCCAATACTTTGTCATCTTGAAATACAACTCTACCTCGAAGTCTTTATTCCACACCTTCATTACTCATAAGAATAATGTTATTCTTGCTAATATCAAGGTCCTTTAACAAAAAGAAAGGCTGCGCCTCTTTCAGATCTTGCGGTTACTCTTTAACAATCAAGATCCAGCCACTGAGTTTTCGAGAGCGAAATGGGCACTTCAGTTTTACATACAGTGAATTTCCATTATTAACAACTATTGGATTATTTTTATAATACAAGCTGTACTTTTCTGCTTTCCCCAGATGCTCTCAGATGGCAAAACTTCCCTGCCCAAATATCAGCAGAAATTAATTCTGGGATCAAAAACCAAAACAACACACCAAAACCTAATCAAACATAACGACCCTTTTGCAACAAATAAGAAAACTGAAATCTCTGTGATTCACTGATTTGCTCAGTGTAGGTCTTCCCTCTCCCTTCACCTACAGACTGCGGCGTGAAGGAACAGAGAGGGATCTAGAGCGTGTGGGATCCCTGGGCACTGATCACAGTGTCTACAAGAGCCATGTGGTGGAGCCTTTGTTACCACCAGAAAGCCACTGGTGCATCCCCCACTAACATTAAAAATAAAGAAAATGTGTATCTGTGGAATTCACTGAAAGAGTAAAAATAGAGATGAGAAAAAAGTGAGAGCAATACACCATTTAGAATAAAATTAGCCTCGTGTGACATAAATACTGACTAGTCAATAGACTATTCACAGAAAATATCTGCCCAAATGAAAAATAGGTTAACAACATCTGCTTGTGAAAAACCACAGCCTGGTCGTCTACACACAGGCAGTACCTCAAACCACTCCTGCCTGTAGTTTCTGACCATTTCATTAATGAGATGACCTTAAGAATCTTCTTGTATCTAAGCACAGTTTTAATATTCAATATACAGACTTTATGTATCTCTATTCAAATTCCCTAATTGCTCATTTTTCTTATGGGAAAAAAGTGCACTGAGTGATTAATGGTCACTTTTATAACTTGTCAGTGTTCACTGAAACTCCCTCGCAGGCACCTGCAGAGGATCCTGCTGCAACATTGACATAAGCAGCCAAAGATGCAACAGGGAAGCAATATTTTCATGTACTACTCTGCAGATACCACCTACGATGCCATTTACATTTTACAAACCAGTCTAATTTTTAGAAATCCCGTTTTGTTACTTAAAATATAAATTAAAATACACCCAAAATTTCCCTTTAGACTGAGAACTTGACTTCTAAAAAGAACCATGAGAGGAAACAGTGAATGGTTCGACTCCTTGGTCTAGTTTCTAACACTGTTAGTGAAGCTATAAAGCTGCAAGGTAGCAGTGACAATATTTGATCTACTAACGTGTTCATTCAGCACTGATTCTGTTTTTCTAAGGACAGAGTTGCCATGCGAACATCTTGATGCGGCACTGAAAAAATCACCTGCGCTGCAGCAACAGAAATAACAGCCGGATGGGTTTATGGTGCCACACAACTACCATCTACTCAATATTTTATCCAAATAAAGGGGTTTATTGTCCATTGTTCTTTCTGGCAATGTTTACATTGCTGCAAATTAAGTGCTAACTTTAACATATTGGAACAACAGTGCTTTGAGCACATTTAAAAGAGGTTAAAATTATTACAAAGTCTAAGATACAGAAAAAATCAAGTTCCAGAGCAGATATCATTATCTTTCACTACTTTCTTCTGTCATGATAACACAGAAGGAAAATCAGGAGGACTTCTGCATCAGGTCATATTGCAATAATTAGGTAGAATTTTACCAGGCAATGCAATGTGTTAAATAAAATAATTCTAATTCTAATAACATACTATCTGCTAAATGACAAGAGGAACTTAAGAGCATTTATATCGCTTTCTTCCACTGATCAATGGAATTTGCTTTAGCATCTTTGTATCTAATTACTGCTTTTCACAGTCAATATCTACTTTATTAGACAGCATGGAAATGAACAACAGATCAGAGTTCAAAGACTTAAAAACCCTATATGATCTCAAAAATATTACTAGAAATAGCCGAGTTAAAATCAGACATGGCTTATTACCCTCATTACTGTAATATTCATTCAGTATATTTTGAATTACGACTGCAAAATTTATAGAAGTATCTTTGGATGAATTATTGGTTCGTGAGCCAAGGTTGACAGTGGCAACGAAGAAAAATATAGTGTAACTATGGAAATCTATAGACATCTGTGTTTCCTGTTGTTTTCTGACTGGGCAAAACCTGACATTTAATCTAAACTTGTCTGATACGAGAGAGAAATACACTTTGCATTTTCTTAAGTGAGGTTGAAGCCTCCCCACTGAGTCGCAGAAACAACATCGACTCTTAGTCCTAGTCCCAAGGTGTTTGGTTTAACAGAAGTCTCTCCACAGGATCAATCATGTCTCCCTGTATTTACTAACCTTCCAGCACTTCAACGCCGTGTGGTGTCACCAGATCAATGCCACTGGATCAACAAGAAGTGTAGATCTTCCACTGCTTTATTGTGTTCAGAGGAGTAAATGTCACAGCACTCACACAAACTCACAGGAACAGGGGCTGGAGTGCAGCCCTCTCATTCAGCTTCTCCTTTTCCTTCTCAGTTCAAGTGAAATTCCATTAAATCTGTTCATCTTGGTAAATACTTGCCTAGTCTGTGACTCAGGTACCACGATGTAAAGGTAACACAATATTATCCCACTAGCACCGTGGTAAGAATTACATTTGAAGAGCTGGATTCAAGGAGAGTGGAGATTCTTTGATTTACACCATCTGAGTATCCTATCCCTGTGTTACTTTCATCTTAAATTCACTGGTTGGGTACTACTCAGGGCTGAATTCATAGTATTTTAGCCACAAGGCTGACACACAGGAAAAAACCTGAATATACACTGATTAAATTGCTTCAGTTCCTCCTCTCTTAGGCATCAGTACAGAATGTGTCTTCTCACTGCTGACATTATAATGTAGCAGAAAACTTGCCTGCACCCTCTCGAAACCAACGGTGTGGGCTTGTTCTGAATTAAAGTGCTGCCAAAAGGCAAAGTGAACATTAAAAAGTGCATAAATTACATAATATTCATCTAGTTGGTAACACACTTCTTTTTCTTCCCTCTCTCACTGATCTGGCTTAGATGAGCAGTGACTGAAAGTTGTTGTTATCTGGTGGCTAATACATGATTTCTGTCATGTTCCCACCGGGAAAGCGTCTGTATGCCAAAAGCATTATTCAAAATTATAGCCTGTTCTTTTACATGTAATTATTCTGCCATAAGCAGTGCAACAGCTGTCAGAGTCATTAACACGCAGGCCCAAGGCGGCTGGGGAAATGTACCTCCCATCTGGAGAACACAACGCTTGAACCACAGCAGGACTGCTAGAGGGATACCCCTAGAACCTGAAAGGCTCCATGTCTCAGACCCCTTAAAATCTGCTTTATTGGCTTCTACAGTCCCAAGAATGAGCTTAAAAGCTCCTTCTTTGTGTTACAGATCCATTTTCCAGACACTTTAACCTGTATTTCATGCCTATAAGAAACTTATTTGCACAAGTAGGCAACAAGGGACCCTGTAAAGCACAATCAAAAGAAACATTTAGAAACATAGAATGATGGAATGGTTTGGGTTGGAAGGGATCTTAAAGCCCATCCAGTTCCAAGTCCCCTGCCCTAGGCAGGGACATGTCCCACTGGGACACTTCGTTCATAGCTTCATCCTGGCCTTGAACACCTCCAAGGATGAGTGGTACGTATTTGTGCATTAATCCAAGGGTTGCCTCGCTTTATCACATGTTATTTTTTTTCCTGCAAGTTGTTCAACTCTGCTTTGCTCCCATCAGGGCAACCAAGCCCAGCTGACCTCTTGCCTTCTATTCCCGAGCATCTCCTGATCAGCAGCTGCTGGCTACTGCTCCCTCCCTTCCTCTAGAGAGGATTTTGCATAGTTAGTTATGCTTTTCATCTCTAAGCCCTAACTCTGAGAACGTTTTATCTTTTGGTAAGTGACTGCCAAAAGCATCACCTTCCTAGCCCAGCTATTGTTCTCCTGAAGCTGTTTACTGAGATCTCTCATCTCTGACCATCGTTTTGTTTCCTGTTTGCTCTTCCTTTGAATTCAACCCCCTTTGCTCGGAGAGAATAATGTGAAACAGATAAAGTAGAATACAACTACACTGCAAAAACCAAGAGGAATCTTCACTCTCCACAAATGTTCATCAGGACTAAATTCACACATGTAAATTATGTCGTGTTTAGAGAAGTAACAAGGAGAATGTGAGATGCAGCAGGGAAGCAGTATGCATGAATCTTTCATCTCGTGGTGCTTTAGAGGTAACCACGCTGCAAGCTGACAAGCTGCAAGCTGACAAGCTGCTCATCAACAGGATACCCGAGTAGGTGCAAAGACAGGAGCCTGATTAAGCCTCTTCCCCAGACCGAAAGACCCAGAGCCCCCAGGTAGGGAACACGACTAACTAAAAGGATTAAGTTAAATTTTGCAAAAGCCATCATACTCACGCTGTCATTGCTTCCTTTGTTGTCCTCGTATTTTGTCTCTATGTGAATGGAGAATTTAGGCAAAAATGAACACTGCAACAAAAGAAAAATATGTTTGACATAAAAATTATGGCTTGCTTCATCAGCTGACATATTCAGTACAGTTTAGTATCAGCTTTCTTATATTTCTTTACACTACTTCAAAAAAAAAGTCAAATGTACGTAGAACATAAAAGCAAAAGTTTTTATGATTCTGGAGGGATGTAGAGATTCTACGTGAAAGCTGAATTTTGAAAAGAACGCATAAATAAATTAGTATGGGTACTTTGGAAAGACTCAATACAATAGTTCTCATGCATAAGAATACAAATGTCCTGAGTGTCGTTACACATTCAGCTCACGAAGACCTTGAGAGCGACTAGATGTTCATCATCACAGATCAGTCTATCTCCCACATGAAATAACCCAAGGACACGTCGCTAGCTGCAGGTGCAACCAAACAGACCAAAGTGCTTTGTGAGGGCTTTTTTTCATTTGCAGTGAGAAATGAATTCTAGCATAATTTCATATTAATGATATTAAGATGGATTATGAGCTGCTGTGGAAAGTCTTTTACACCAAACCCAAATTAGTCTTTATATAATAATGCAAGAAAATTAAGAACGCACATATGTTTTTTTCTATCAAAGATAACATTTCTGTACTTTACATGGAAACACATTTGGTTTTTTCCTGTGGACTGCTTAATTTTACTTGGCTTGTCAAGACTAGAGTATATAACACTAAGCAACAGAATTCCAGTGGAAAATATATTTCAAATATCTTTTCTTTAGCATTTCACAGTTCTTCTTTCAAATTAACTTTTCAGACAGGCAGATAATAGCCAACAAACTCTGAAGGATACTAGTTCAGTATCTTTACTATTAGTCATCGAGTTTTTTCGTGCCTTAACTGCCAGTAAAACCACGGTGCCAGCTCCCTGTGTGATGCATCCTAATACCCTGTGGCAAAGTGCCTTTGTAAAGACGATGACTGTTTCATCCAGATTATACAGTGAGGACATTACAATCCCTCAATGTTCACATTGCTGCTGGTCCAAGTTCAGACTTGATAAAATTTGAAGAGTTTTTCTAAGGGAGAGGCTGATGACTAAGAAAGAGCTGACTTAAGACATCCAGTTGTAGAGCAACAAAATTGAAATGCGAAGCCAGCTCCTTTGAGACTACAGAAAATGTATCCTATTTCCATTACTCAACAAACCACCGTTCAGTCTTCTGAACCCAGGATCTCTAGTATTCGATGAGCACATCTAGAACCAATCTTTGTTGAAAAAAGAGTGAAAGAGCTCTGCTAAAATAAGGTTCTGGTGCCATAGAAGGCTTCTGGTCAAACTGGCTTCCCATTAACAACATCAAATGCTCCCACATAACACATTGGTGTCACAGATACCAAGACCACACAGGCATCTATTCAGATCTTATAAATGTTTTTGCCTTCTATTAAAGATTTCTGTGGAGTAGCACATTTATGGGTTTCAGTTTGATCTGAACTGTGACTGGTTCTTAGCATTATAACTTGTGAACTGAGTGAATATAGAATCATAGAACAACCAGGTTCGAAGAGACCCATCGGATCATCAAGTCCAACCATTCCTATCAAACACTAAACCATGTCCCTCAGCACCTCATCTACCTGTGCCTTAAACACCTCCAAGGAAGGTGAATCAACCACCTTCCTGGGCAGCCTATTCCAATGCCCAATGACCGTCTGTGTGAAAACCTTCCTCATAATCTCCAGCCTAAATATATGCGAGGCAAAAAAAAAAAAAAAACCCAACCACCCCAAATCAGCAAGTTGTGGAGCACAGGATGGGGCAAGTTCAAGGACAGATTTGCTAGCTCCTACTACCCATATTCTGTTGGCAATTAAACATTTCCTACGTGTACATCTCAGGAAGCGCAAGCGGGAAATACACAACATTTATAGGTAGTATGTCAGAACCGGGGATCTTGTAACACAAATTAATACCCAAAATTTCCAGATAATTATCCCAGTCGAGGTTTTACCATTTCTCTTGAACGCTGCTCCTATTCTGGCAGCCATCCAAAGGCATCTGCAAACAAAAGCCTCAGCAGCAAACAGTAGGCACCGCAGGGAAAGAAACTGGGGGCAGGGCGAAAGCCAAGATTTGTCCTAAGGTTCTAATTTGTATCTCCAAAATTAGCCAAAAGGTGGAATGAACATCCTTGAACTATATTAATGGAAGAAGAGATTAATAAAAGGGGTTGATTAAAATAATTCTATAATCAAATGTTCCCAGAGTAGAAAAGTTATAAATGTGATGTTACCAAAAATAGGGAATGACCCAGGAGACACAGGGATGCCAGAATATCCTAAAACAATGATCGATGTCACTAGGGATTTGCATTCAAACAGCATAAACCAACAGCCTAGTTGTTTTCCATATTTGCAAGAGAACACACAGTGGTGAAAAGTAAATTACTACTGGAGGTGGATTATGAAAAGTAGATTTAAAAAAAATGTAGAACAACGACAGACATCATCTACTGCATAGTTCTTAGAGCACTCAGAAAATAACTACATTGGTGCTAGGGTGGGAAAAACATGGGTTACTGAGCTCAAAAATTTAGTATACGGCAGCTTTGTGTTTTACAAAGATGTATAACGCCAGGGTCCAGGTGTACTGAGCTCTTGCTGACAACAAGCTAGACCTGTGCACATGGGCATCCTGCAGGAAAGCATCCTTGGGGAAATGAGAGGAGGCTACTGATGAACAGTTTGCTTTACAAGCAGTTTCCAGCACTGATTACCGAATGCAGAAACTGGTACGGCACTGAGGACTCAGTGCTTCAGTCCAAATAACAGCTTTTAGAAATTATTTCACTGTTAATAGCAGAGATGTATGCCATACTCTTTATGATACATGAATTGTTTAGAACAGCTTTTAGGAAAAGAGTTTACTAGCCTTGTGTCCGCACATTTCAAGGTTACTGCTCTAGGCCACGTTTTACTTACACGTTAGTGCATTGAAAGTATCTGCCCTCTTAACTTGAGGACCAAAATTTAACTTGCTTTGCTTCAAAATTCAACAAAATCAACACCACCTGAATAAAAGCTAACAATTGATAAAAACAGAATCACATATCAAGGGTCACTGGTTTAGTGTTTGATAGGAATGGTTGGACTAGAAGATCCAATCCAAATTGGTTGTTCTATGATTCTATGAAGCCTTGAGGAGATTGAGTATCTAGTTCAGAGCTTTGTGGGCTTGTGAACTTTTATGTTATACAGTCTGAGTCTAATGGTTTGTCAGAAATGCCAGTGGAAACTGCTCTGACTACACTGACCTTAATGGCTCAAGGCAGTCTAGTTCTCTCAGCTCTTAAGAAGCAGAAGGGTCCCCCAGGGGACTTGGCGCTGCGCTCATGGTCCCATTGTCAGCTTCGGGAACACCACTGACAGGAGGAATTTCAGTACAGCATCTTCCACATTTACGGCTAACACAAAACTAACTCACTTACCAAAACAATTCCCCATTCCTGTTTCTGATTAAAGTATCTTTGACTATGATCTAACTACAGAAATTCAGGAACTGTTGGATGGGGTACATTTTTCAAGACTCAAACCCATTTTCTTTTATCAAAATAGTTGCTTTTAGGTCACGGTTTTGGGTACAGTGGAGGATAAAAGTGCAAAATAAGACAATCCTTTCTGCTGTTGATTTGAAGCAGGGTTACAGTTCCATAGGAAATTTTGAATAAAGCCATATTCCAGATTTCTGTTTTATCACGCTGTCAAAAAATCTACTCTTTTCCATCACTGTCTAGAGTTTACAAGCAATGAGTCAGGTCATGATACTCTGAAATGCAGCCATTTCATATATTGAACTTAAGGCTGCATTAAGCTGCCTGTAGCAGTTCAGCAAGCCAGTGCTTGAATAGGGTGGTTGTTTCCTGTGACCCAGAATCTAAACCATAAAAAGAGATCTTCCAGTCTTGTATTTCAAAAAAAAGAAACACTAAGAAAAGACTAAGGCTCTTCACAGCACTGTAGAACTGTGCCATTTACCTCCAGCCACCTCACTGGAGAGCAGAAGTCATTTTCAGCACTGAGCTATTAAAAGTCAGCCTCCCTGTGTATTTACTAGAAAGGTGAGGACCGTAACACTCTAATTTGAGTTTATAAATGGTAACATTAATTTACCCCAAATGAAAACTAAGATTCACCAAAAAGTTCTCTATTGCAAATCTCTCTCCCGGAAGCTGGGCTGACTGGCAGCCCCTGTGTTAGCAGCTGTGGGGGGTCTCGCTGGCTTTCAGGAACACTTAGCAGGGTCCAAAATTTTGAACATTTCACAGAATGTGTCTTATGATTCATCAGCTGCACTCTGACTAATTGGCAGAGGGCTCTGGCAGAACCAGAAAACTGTTTATGCATCATACAAAAGGCTTTATTATGCATCATTAAAAAGTTGTTGGCTTTTTTTCCCCCCCCTCTTTAAGTGGGTGCATATTTTCTTAGCCAGGGATTAAGTGTTACGCAACAGTCAGACTCAAAATTGCGAGCGAGTGGTAGGTAATAAACCTTTTAGGAGGTGATTTTATTTTTTTTTCTCTGAAGCACCACTCCCTTTCTGCTCTGCCTCCCCCTGAGCGTGTGTTCTTCCAGCACAAACCTGGCAGCCGATCGATACGCTGAGCACGCAGAGGAATGCACGGGGCACTCTTTCCAATTTTCCATTTCACTATCTCTACAGCTTGCTAGGTCCCTCTTTGAAAAAAAAGTAGAGCCAAATTGAATCTTTAACTTGAAATTATACTGAAATTCTACATAATAGGACAAAATCTTCAGGGTCTTAGCAACTTCAACGATAAGGTTTCATTGTGTAAAGCTCTCGGAGGAGGCGTCTTTTATATTGCCACCTCCAGATTTTTCAGATGTGTTATCAGCTCCTTCAAAATTTGTTATAACCCATTACAGTTGTGACAAACAAATCAGAAGAATACTCTGGATTTTTTTTTGTTTTCTTAAACTTTCTGTATTTGCACACCTTTGGGAAGAAACAGGAGAGGTTTAAAGCTCCAGAGAGTAAGCCAGTGAAATAGCCAGAGTCTGTAATAGTAATTACAAGGCATAAGCATGGGTATTTCCAGATTAAAATAAAGTGAAATGAAAGCAGCATAGAGAAAACACAGACCGCACTTGCATTTTCAATTCACTACAGATAACCTCTTGAAAAATGAAAGGCCTATTTTTAGCACGATGATTGATTAGTGTTGCCATAGCAATAAGCAACACTTACAAGAACAGGGTAGAACCTAAGTATGCCAAAACACTTGCCAAAGTCTTAAAGAGAAAGCCTAACACACAGTGTTTTACTGTCATTTTATGGACAGGACTGTGCAAATAACCTTTGCATAGTAATTACACTCGAGGTGGCTACAGGAATTGCAAGAGTTGCTAGTAAATGCGCTGGACAGACAGTACCTGAGCAACGTTTCTTGAATGTCTGCATCCTGCTTTGTATCTTTGTATGATTGAGCGTTATTCCATCAATGCCGTTAGAGCTACATTCATTTTCCATGTGGTTTCTTTCTGCAGAATGTTCAAAGAGCTGCTAGAGACCTCATCGCTGCACATCACTTCTCCTGCTCCTTCTGAATATTAATCCACAATCCTTGGGAGTTATTTTTGTCAGTAAAAATTAATCCCACTTCTTTTTAAGCAGTAGCAGCATATTCCTCTAAATCTTAACATAAGAACCTGGAGAGGCAGACATTTCATGTAAATGCTCTCTCTGATCTCCTACCACTTCTCAGACTGATGATTTGGTTTTTAATATGGTAACATATACATTATTTTGGCAACACAGGTGGAACTGGTTCCCTTATGGAGCAATCTCCATGGAGCCTAGAGGTAAAGAACACAGTAACTGCTACAAAATGAGGTGAGACTGGCCAAGTAAAATCTGCTCTTTTCAACAGGGTACCTTCTAGATACCCTTTTAAGTTTAGAATTTTTGGGCAGTGTTTGATAGTCAGTGGGTAATGACAGCTTTTGTTTAGGGAAGACTAAAATCCTGGAGAAGTCAAATGGAGTCACTGCTTCTCATCAATAGGTGAAGGGCAAGTAGGGACTATGGGATCATAGAATCACCAGGTTGGAAGAGACCCACTGGATCATCGAGTCCAACCATTCCTATCAAACATTAAACCATGTCGCTCAGCACCTTGTCCACCTGTCCCTTACATACTGGTCCCCAGATTTAGTGAAGCAGGAGGGAATGCCCAGAACAGCATGAGCCAGGAGGAAAAGGGGCACACAGACCATCCCCAGAGCCATAGGGGTGTTCATAGACAAGGATGGATGGGAGAAGAGATATTACATGAGAGATTGCCAACGCCTTTAGACAATGGTGAGAACAGAACAGAGAGACCTGGATGTGGAAATAAAATCAAAATCACACATAGGTATGGACAAACAATACGAAGTCTTTACAGTCTATAAGCTAGAAGATGTGTGAAGGAAATACAGCGATGACTCTACAGCATATTTGAAATGACAATATCTCCTTCAGCTATTTACAGAAAGGATAAAGACAGTTTGTTTAATTGAATATTCAGAGTTTTTTGGCAAATGGCCATCATGTTATTGACTCCTTTCAAAGCACTCCAGGCAAACTGCATGCAAGCACACAGAGCCACGATGTCATACAGGTTACTAACTACTTAAACCAGCACTAATCAGGATGACAAAGTCAGAGGAGAATAGACGGAAAGGGCTGGGCAGGGCGACGGCAGAGTTTGGAAGATGTGACTCAATGATGGAAAGCAAGATTAGCACAGGACGATGGCAAAGAGCAGCAAAAGCGCTGTTGAGCGGAAAGAGCAAAACAATGCAAAGACCAGGCTTGAAAATAAGCAAGGGAGTTAAACTCTTCTAAGTGAGCTCAGAAAGAAAATGGTTATTTGTTTGTATTACATAGAATAACTTGAAGATTAAACAGTCACCTAACAAGTTGCCTCTAACCACTATGGCACTTGGCATTTCCGTCTGGTTTTGCCTTCCCTTAGGATCTCTTTTCTCTGATATACGGGAACAGTAACCGGTTTATTGAGGAAGAGTGGAGGTGAGAAGTGGCGTGCACAAGTGAAAATGACAACCCATGAATCAGAAAGGGCTGGATTGTTTTATAATAAGTCAGTGGTGGAAAAAGGGAATTCTCCCAAGCAGTTTGATTTACCATGTTTCAATGGATTAAGCTTTTAAACGAGAAGAGAGGTTTACAGCTTTCTGAAAATGTATTATTTGTTCCTTATAAATACCACAGAAGTCCTTCCTTTGCTCAGATCTCTCAAGGAAGCAAATCTGTGTTTACTAGAGTCATGTCTCCAGTCAGCCTGTCTTCTAACCTCAGGGGGAGAAGGGAGGGATTTTGGTAGTGACTTAGTAGCAGGCTCTGATACTGCAACATGGATTCTGCTGCATTTTTGATGCAGACTCTTCATACACTCCAGCTGGAGAAAAGCTCAGGCACTGAAGACTGATGGGTCACATCCAAATTTCAAGCATTGGTAATCAGATAAAGAGAATACAGGAAAAAAAACCTCTACAGATTCCTTGCAGTGTTTATCTGAAACAACTTATCTTTCTCAGGTCATCTCTATTATAAAAATAACAATTACAAAAAGATTCCTTCCAGATAATTTACTTAGTTGCCAGTTTAGCAACCAAGTGAAACACATAACATGCCTCTTTTCAGAGGAAAGCAGAAACCAGCAGGTCAATAACGAAGCATTTAGCAACTATCACTCTGGGGCCTTGACACATACCAGATGAAATAATTTTATTTGCCTCAGCTATTTGCTGTAGAAGAATTAGTGTCACTGTGATAGATCATCAAAGGAATTGCTGTCTCCTGCTTTCTGCTCCCTAACTGGTTTTCATAAATATTCTGAACTTATATTTTATTCCTAAGTTAATTTGAGACATTGCTAGGTTGAAAGAACGTTTTTCCTCCTTGCAGAGGGCAAAACATGCCATTTTAACTTTTATCTTGCTCTATATACTTACAATTGTGAACCTAACAATTGGTCATAATTTACTTATTTTCAAAAAGCTGTTTTTAAATTTCAGCCCCAGAACTGAAATACTGCTTAATAACACTGAAGCTGTTCACATCAGACAGCAAAACCATTTGAAATTATCCCTGGTAAACACTTGAACTGCACCTTCAGACTCGGAAGAATTTGCTTAAATTCTGTTTGTATTTCTCCTGAGCTCTTTGTACTCCAACTTAATAGTTAAACTTTGTTAGGTTCATTTTCAGTGTACTTTGACCATATGAATTTTTTTAACCTGGTTGAGTCACCACATGTATGTGGATCTGATTATTTGTTTGCTTGAGGCTGCTCTCTCTTTGTCCAGAATCTTAACTGTCACTTGAACCGGCCAGTGGATCTTTGCTCTGTGCTGCTTATTGTCTAACAACATCCCAATGCATGTAAAGAAACAGTTCTGTGCAATCCTTTTTCGTTTGGTTTGTAATAGACAGGTTTGTTTTCTAGTTAATTATTTCTAATCTAGCTGGGCAACCTCACAAAGAAAAATAAGAAACCCTCCTGAAAGGTCACTTATTCTTGTCCACATAACCAAGAATAGTATAAACATTTTAGACTAAAGATACATGCTAGCAAATCCTGTGATTAGCTGGTATATAAGGGTTTGTTGAGAGCTGCAAGGCATCTTTCCTCCATCCTCCAAATGAAATAGACTCCAGGCTGTGACTAGCAAAGAAATTCTCTTTAAAACCAAGGAGCTTTCCCATTCCTCTTGTGTAGCTGGACCGGAGACACTCAGCAGTACCCAAGTCATCACTCACAGAGCAGAGTCCCAAGGAGTTTTGTCTACAAGGCTCCCTTTCAGCTGTATCCTAAATACAGTATCCCAAATCTGTGAGCTTAACATCAATCTACTCACCATATTAAAAAGAACTTATAAATAAAAATCAAGCATTTTATCTTGTCAGCTTTCTAATTACAAGATCAAAAGCAAAGCAACTGCTGTTCTAAGTTTAAAAGACATTCTCGCATACAGTTCTTGAGCAATGTCCCAGCCACTAAACCAGGGTTTGACCTTTAGAAGAGTATCCTGTTCTCTAAATAGTACCCCCAAATGTGGATGACTTCCTTTGGATTCAGCTCCAAAAGTGTTTTTTCCACTTCCTCCTCCCTCTTAATGTCAGCAGGAAGCTCACAAGGATCGGCTCCAGCTTTGATACGGCCTTTCTTGGGACGTTACCTACGTCTCATCTTCCTGATAGGAAGTCTTTTGTGTTGCAGTTTTAATGAGGGCCTCCTCCACAAACAGCATCGTTTCCATTTTACAGTGCTCCCCTGACACTACGATACTTCACCTACCACACACCACAAAAGCAGCACTGGTGCAATAGTTGTGTTAAGCTCGTTCTCTCAAGTGTGTCATTCGCTTTACGTGTTATTAATATGGTTGTCAAGACTTGGTAGCAGACAAAGCTGTCATCTCCTGCTCTTTGCTGGCTAATTTAGGGGTTTGCTCTGTGACAAACGCCATTCCTTAAAGCACATGCCATCATAACTGGAGCCATACTATAACATACTGCTATCATGACCCTTTAGAATCAATTTTCCTCAAAATGAAGCTATATTTAATCCTTAGGGTGTCCCACAGACCCTTTGGAAGGAATTTTCCATCTTTAAGGAAAGCGTTTCCAAACTATCTTATATATTTGGGGCAACATCTGTGGATTTATTCTTTCTTTCAGAACTCTCTAATGAATATAGCAGATCAAAAATTAGGGAAATACTCCAGACAAGGATAGGAATTATTCCCAGTAGTATATTTAATATTTCTGTTCTAGATTCAACAGTTTGAGGGAAAGGCAGTTTCTCTATTTCCCCTGAAGGTAATTTCATAGTCTACCAGCTCCATTAAAATATATTTTAGATTTTTGTCTGAAGTACAGTTTTCTTAATCTCATTTTAATATTTCTCGTTCTGTTTCCTTGTACCATGGTGAGTAATTAGTCCCCAGCTCCCACAGGCAGTTATACTGTCACTTAGTGACTGTTTTGCCTACTTTCTACATTTGTAGACCAATTTAATTTTTTTACAAGCCTCTTCAACCCTGCAATCATTTTTGTTGATGTTCTCAAACATGTCTGTAGCTGTGCACCTTCTAGAGACCTTCACCCAAGAGCGTTCCAGGTGTTGTCTCATCGGATCAGGTAAAGATCACCTCCTGATTCAAATTCCATGAGTACAACATTGCAGTTTGGGTTTGATAATGGTATTTCAAATTCAGATACACATTTCTCTCTGCTACCAGCCTTTCAATCATTCTTACTTGTTTCTTCCAGTTAAATGAAAAAAAAAAAATCACATAACAAAGTTCAAACTGGTTTTCACTTGAAGAAAACATACACAACAGAGTATAAGTAACAGGTATTGGTGCAACACAGCACATCATCTTCTCAGCCTAAGATTAAATCTGCTATCAAACAGTATATTCTTAATTGATCTTAATTGTGTTTGATCTTAATTGTGTTAGGTCACACCAAACACATCTTCTGACAGAAATAGCTAAGAATATACCCCCTCACCACTACTGTCTATTACAAGACATCTGGATTTCTTCTGACAATCAAATGAACTTTAACCATGAAACAAAGCAGAATATGTAAGAAATGTCTACAGTACCTATTGAAAAGCACAGTTTGTTACTTTGGATTTTCAAAGCTGGTCATCACAGCATCAACTCTAAGTCTTCACCTTTCTGATCTGAGTCATTAAATCACTTTGTCTCTTCTCTTTCACATCTATCACATTAAAATCTTTTCCTCTACTTTAAAATCCGTATTCTTTACTGAATCTAAAAAAAAAAAAATCTGCACAAACATTTTGAGCACTGCAGAGCTAATGAAAAAAAAGCAAGTGGATTATGTTTTATCGGCACTCAGAAGATCAAACCAAATCAGCTTCTGAAAGGTCCTTTCACCTGGAACTTCCTCACCACCTCCTCCTCATCTTCCAAAAGCTGCTGAAAGCTTACTGTACATTATTGAGGCCGGGACATTTAAAACAATTTTCCTCATGATTTATATGTTATATTTTGCCTTAGTTCTACTAGAGGGAATAGCTGATTTTTCTGGGCGCTGTGCCCAGATTATGTTTAATTTTGTCTACAAATTGTACAGTTTCCCAGATACTATATCAGAGATGAGCATTTTATAAGTTAATAAAACAATAAATAAAATAAAATCTGTTCTTGTGTCTCCACATAATAAGTGGAACCTTAAAAACCTTGCCCTGTTTTATAGAAGCTTCTCTTTGTTACCATCAGTGACTAAAAATATATCAAATTATATTGAAGTGGTAAAAAAATACGATAAATTATTTATGGAATCATCACGGAAAAACTTCAAATTTAAGCTTAAATTTCTTCAATAAATACCTAAAATGTGCACTATGGAATGCATTAGTTATATTAAGAAGAAATAAGTTTGGGTTCCACTACAATATTTCGCAAAATTATTCCATCTTTAAGAATAAAAAGAGGAAGAAAAACTTACTGTGTATTCTGATTTCCAATTGTCCATTTGTAAAAAACAGAATGATGAAGAGAAAGGAAAAAAAAAAAGAAATGTGAAATAAAATAATGATGCAAGAACCTTACAGTAAACACACATTAACAATTAAAACAGTCTATGGGACAATAAAGGGTATGTGTTAGCACAGATCTAGGCACTTGATGTTTGCTTTGTAAGGAAGAAATGGCACAGATAAAATGCTCCTGATTTTACCTGTCATAGAATCGTAGAATGATTTTGGTTGGAAGAGACCTTTAAGATCATCCAGTTCCAACCCCCTTGCCATGGGCAGGGACACCTCCCACTGGATCTGGGGCTCCAAGTCTCATCCAGTCTGCCCATAGTCTATTATCGTTATATCCTGATATCAGACAATATAAGATGGGAAAATATATGCATTTCAGCAGGAGTTGTTAAAGTAACTTGGTAGTGGTGGCTCAATATGTAACTTCATGTTTCTGAAGACAGGTTAGGCTATCTAAGTACAAGTCAGTAATAAACTCTGCTTTGTTCCTTACCTGTGATTGTATAAGGATAATAATTCCAAGCCTTCTCTGTAACATAAAATATTTTGGGAACAACTGCTCTAGCCCAGCTAGGCAGTTTGCTGAAAATAAAAAGAAAATATAAAATTAGCATATGTTATGATTTATGAGTATTGAAGAAAAGAAGATACTTGGACACAGGATGCAGCAATACCTAGACTTGACAACAATATTTTCATCTCATGACTACGCCTTCTGTCTCGGCTCTCTCCGCAAGCACACAGGAAACCAAGCCTGTCGGTTTTCATCTCAAAGTGCACAATATGGTGCAAAACCCTCTGACTGGATTTAAACTGAATTTGCAGATTTCAAGAATTTACAGCCTAAGTCTTTGGTCATGGAGGAACTCAGCATGTTAGCCTGTGCCATACAGGGTGTATCTGTCTCACAGGATCCTGATCCACAGGGAGGCACTCTCTAACAAGAGGTCATAGAGGCAATAGGGGATGTCAGTCCACTTGGATCCCAATTCCACTGTTTCCTCTTGGTGATTATTTCTTCTTCCTCCATATTTTCTGCAGGCACGTAAACCCTTACGTTTAACTCACCTCGCACACAGTTCTTCCCACACTATCAACACCAACTCCTGAGTAGGAAGCTTTTATATTAAAATTAACAAATCACTCAAAACACCTCTGCAAGACTGGTAGGTAGGGTTACTCCCATTTTGCTGATGGGAAAAGTAAATTGGAAAAGTGAAAAGAATTAATGGAAATGATGCCATAGTTCAGAGCTCAGTCCTTCAAGAGAAACTACCAATGTGGTGGCACAACATCAGTGCAATAAGAAATGAAAGATGTGGACACAGCACATGGAAAGATCATTAAAGGGTAATTAAATAATACTATGGAAGAGTGGGAGCATTTTCTTTATCATGGATCTTGGGTCTTTTATTTCCAGCACTCTGGTCACTCAAGGTACCAAAGAAGTGATGAACCAACATACATTTGAAAAGGCAATTCATAAGAATTCATCTTTCAACGCTTTCTTAATGACATAAATTACAATTGCTGAAGCTGCCAGGAACAAGGATGGAGTCCTAGTCCCTCACAGGAAGACAGACCTCTGGAGACCACAAATACCCTTGTACTTTGGGGACTCAGTCAGTCTGATGATGGGCTGAGCAGATCATGCAACCTCAGACTGAATCTTTACTGGACTGAAGTAGAGGCTTTCAAACTTCAGCTTTTCAAGCATAAATGGATGAAACAGCTATGTTTACACAACTGTGCACAGAAAGTAAATTAACTTTCCATATTAGCAAATTTCTGAGGAAAATACAGAGTTTGGATCATTAACCATGATCTAGCTAGACATAAATATTGTATTTGTCCAGAGGCAAAATGCAAACGTTACGACATTATCTGAAGAGTCAAAGTCAAGTGCATTGACTTTTGCTCTTCCTTGACACTGCTCAAAACCAGACTCTTTTCTTTACATAAACCTTTCTTGTGTGCAGTCTTTTAAGCAGCATTTTACATGCTGTGTAATAGACTTCACTGTATCAGATCTTTTGTTTATTCTGTCAGCGTCTTTTCATGACTCTGTCTCTGCTCCCTCCCTTATCCCTGCTAAACTTTACTCTGATGCCTAAATAACAAATACCAGAGGATGCAGACTTTTAGCTCATGAAAACAATGCTCCAGTGGGAGAGAAGAGGCAGTAAACAAGTCTTAAAGCTTACACTGATACCAGAAAATTTTACTAGCAACATCTTCATAACATACAGCTGCTCATTGTGCTTTGTTGTTGTTTTAGCACATATGCCTGTCTACCTACCTGTGCAGGTACAGCACATCTCCAAAACAAGTAATTTTATACACACTGCATGCAGAGTTTCCAAGTCAGTCACTGACACATGTGAATTGTTCTCAATAAACTCTTCGAGCCTGACTTCAAACATCTACTACAGCTCTAGGTAAACTTCCCAAGTTGTTGCAGGCACGAGTATATTCTTTATCTGTTTCACACCCATCTGAGTGAGAGATCCCTTGTTCCATTGCCTGCAGTACCAGAAATTAGATGCTTTCCCAGTATGTCCTGTATATGCTCTCTAGGACACAATCCTTGTAGTTATTCTGAATTACCCTGAAGTGTTAGCTCTGAATATGCTTTTCAGTGCATAAAGCCTTCTCTCCTCAGAAATACTCAGAAACATAAAATCCCCAAACTTCTGGGAGCTCTACCACAAGAACACATTTATTGATTTTTCCCTGAGTCCTGCATCTCACCTGTGAGAGGACAGAGTTACAATCACAACAATATTGAATGCTGATGAGATATCTATATGTTATTTGACTCTGTGTGTGCCCAACATTACTGGTGATTCAATTTAGCCCGAGTTAAGGTTAGATATGTCAGGATTGCAGTGGAGGAGTAACTTGCAATGTAGAAGCAATAGCTGTAGTGTTTCTGTGCCCACTACAAAATTTTGCAGAGCACAAGTTTAATAGAATGAAACAGGCTCAGGAGAATAGAAGGACATCAGAAAAGCAGCAGTAGTAAATTAGATCAGCAGTAGTAAAACCAGGAACAGATTGAGCGATATATTTCATAGAACACACGGACACACACACAAATATATTTTTTAAAACATTTCTGGCCTTTGAGTGTGGCAGCATTGACCTTCAGCAGTATGAGTTCACCATAGGAAAAGACAAACTAAGAAAGGATGGAACATTTGGGAAACAAAAGCAGTTTTTTCCATGATGTCTTTAAGCTTATTATTTTGGTTCAGAAAGTCATGATTGTCCAAGTCTAATGGTCATTCATAATGTCAATTAACTTTGCTGAGGTAAATAATCTGTTACCAACCACAAAGTATTGGCTTTGTGACATCATTATGAAGTAAGAAACCCTTAAATCATTTCAGTTGGGTTTTTTTTCTTGGTTTTGGTGGGGTTTTTTGCAGGGTGGGCTGTTTGTTGCTTTTGATTTTTAGTTTGTTTCTTTGTTGTTCCACAATTTTGAGAAACAGAATAACAAATTAAGTGTAAAAGAAAACAAAAAGTTCTGATTACAGCATTAACTTCAAGTTAGAATTCTTTCTCTTGGAGAAGATGCTCTAGAAGAAATGACAACTAAACTCTCTATTTCAAGCCATTGATCTATAATGCCACCTTCCTTCTTCCTGCAGTGACCAGGAAGTGACACGTATTCATAGGAACACGTTCTACTTGAAACAGGTAGGCTATGGGCTGGAAGGGATATTCCTTGCCAATTTTATTACAGTCCATACAGAAAGAAGCAGTGTTATTGCACTTGCCTGTTGAGATAGACTCGTTTCTCTGTTAGCTGACCATTACCGTGATGCGGATCTTCATAGGGCTCATTCTGCACCACTTCCACACCCTCACCTCGGTCGCTCTGCTCATGGCTGTGCTTGCTTATCATGTACAGCTGTCCAATTCTGTACTGCAAAGCAAAATCAAGGACAATGCGTTAGCTTTATGGAAAACACGTGTATTCAAAAACCAGTGTCAAACAATGATACAGTGGTATGTGTAAATAAAAGGTAGTTCAAGGGCAAAAAGCAGTATTTTGCAGTTTAGACCTATAAGTCAGGGTCCTCCCATTATTTTATAAAGTCTGGGGTGTCACTTGTGGAAAAAATAGCAAAACCTGTATGTTTATGGATGTAGAGAATCAGGCCAGTCCTTTATTTGTAGACTGTATTTGTAGGTATATAAGTTAAAGAAGAAATGAACGATTAATCTACTGCTTTCATGTGCTGACATGTGAGAGGATTTTAACCAGCAGGTAAACTCTAAAGATTCTGTAGGGGCACAGGACTCTCCTGTCATTTCAACAGGGGACAGGACAAGAGGGAATGGCCTCAAGCTCTGCCAGGGGAGATTTAGGCTAGAGATTAGGAGGAAGTTTTTCATGGAAAGGGTCATTGGGCATTGGAATAGGCTGCCCAGGGAGGTGGTTGATTCACCTTCCCTGGAGGTGTTTAAGGCACAGGTAGATGAGGTCCTGAGGGATATGGTTTAGTGTTTGACAGGAATGGCTGGACTCGATGATCCGATGGGTCTCTTCCAACCTGGTTGTTCTATGATTCTATGAACATGATGCCAACTAACGAAGCCCTGAAGAAAGATTCAGGATAACTATTGCTAATTCAGAGAAAGAAGGATGCCAGCTCTTCAGAAAAACACCCATACAGACTCTTAAGTCCTTCAAGAAATAAGTTTGAGATTAATGATTTGGCAACTATATTAAAATGAAATTAAGCACTTAAATGATCCTTTATCTGCAGGCTCGCAAGTTACTTATGAAGCCAAAACCCAGGAGGGTTGACCCAATATCACTATCACAGAAAAATAAATTGTTGTAGCAGCAATTGTTTTTTTTTTCCCTCAATGTGTCTGCATCTACATCAGGGCTTTTGCCTCCAGAGAAATGCAACAAAAAGTGCATCCTTGGACATTCATTGGCAAAGACGTTAGAGGAAAACTACTTCCTCATATTTTTTTCCTGTCTGAGATTTTATTCTCACTTGAGTCCTTTCCACATTCTTGAATGTACCATGGGTCTTAAAACAAGCTGCCTGTGGATCTATCTAGTTTTCTCCATTTGGATTCCTCTCTCCCTCAAAGTAATTTATTTAGGCGTGCTAATCACTTCAATCATATCAATCACTTCAAATACAAAGAACAATCTGTTATTTTAGAGAATGGCTGAGCTACTACACAAGCTGCCAAGTACCAGCTCAGCAGAAGCAAACAAAAGCATAGTGACAGTCTGACCTCAGAAAAAAACTCTATGAGATTCTTGTGGTCATTCTGTATTATAACAGAAATACTGTCATAGACTTCAAACATCCAAAAAGCCCCAGTCAGAAGAGGAATCAGATAGCAAAAAAATGTCAAACCCACCACAGACCTTATTAACAACTGTTACCAAACAACATGATAAGGAACAGGATCACAGAGGGCTCCCTACACAATTTCTTTGTATTCCACATAACCCCATTTCATTCCCCTGCAGCAGGAAGGCCACAGCAAGGTAAAAAATTTAGAACTTGCATCTTGCAGGATCACTCGCTTAGGAGACAGGAATTTCCCTTCTCCTGAACGGACACCTCTTGCTTCCCTGCCAGTCACATACTACAAGAGCTAAGCAAAAGATTTGCATCAAGAAGTCCCTTTCTGCTGATAATTCCAAAGTACTAAGAATGCCTCAAGTTTATAAAAAGGTTCTTTAAGGGCAAGAGGTTGCTGAGGGGGTGATGAGGTACCTTGGATTTATTTTCTTTTGTTCTAATCTAATTCAGTAATTTTAGTGGATTTTTTTTCCCCTCTTACATTTCTTCAAACATCTCCTCAGTGAAGAACATAAACCTCTCTTAAAACTTGTTTGAACTAGGGAAAAAGAGAACTAGATAAAAAAAGATACAGTTGTCATAAAACTAGTGAGTGTCATATAGGTCAGGGCAATTAACTGTGAAAATGTGACCCTCGCAACATCTGAAAAAGATCCAGTAAATCTCCCCAAGGGCTGGCTAAGCAACTTTGAGGTGCCCGGGAACTCCAGGGTTATGCACATAAAGTTTCTTCCTTTCCTTTCTCCTCTTTATTGGTGAGAGCTGATGGTCTTTTTTAATTAGCATGATCATTCTTTCTCTTTATATCCTATTTAACTTTGGAGAATCTACTTTCTCACTATATAGAATGTTCCTAAGATAAGCTGAATAAGGGTCTTTAAACAGTTTGTCACTGGCACTCTCTCCTGCCCATACACGCAGCTTTCTCATCTCTGGTACCTCTTTCACAGAAAATGCCCCTATTTAACAAATAAGCCCTAAAATTATCTTTCTTGCACATCCAGTTATCTACGTTACTCTCTAGTGAATCCCTTTCTTCTCTACCTCATCTTAATTAAACATTTTGTCCTAATCTGAAGAGCTGCAGTCCTCACATGTACCTTTAAACTAGTTCCACAAAAAACTCTCTTCTCCACTAACAATAAATAAATGCACTGGTACCTAGGTAGGGCAGAGATTCTGGACAGAAGTGGTATTTTTTATTTGATCAACTAATACAGTTGGAAAAAGGCCAACTTCCAGGTACACAAAGATATTCTTCAGGTCGAAAATCAAAGCAACATCCTTCAAAGCTGAATGCAAGTTGAGAAAAAAAATGCTTTGGCTTTAATTAGATATGTATCAATTAGACCCCCTGAGAGTAAAGATGCTTACTGCCTGTGGAGCGATAAGGATGTTATAAAAGAGGAGAGGTGATAAGGTGTTTATCTTCCAGTGGAAAGAAAGACAGCAGTAATTTATAGCCTGTGCAACATAAAGAGATTCAGTGGGTAGACAAGACAGAACAATTTGCCATAAAGCCAGTATTTCTACTGAGTTCTACTGAAATTTTTGTTATCCCATAAACTTATGACTTTTAGGTGCCACCGACATCTCTGGAAAGAGTTTCATGATTGCAAATACTCACTGCATGCTTTGATTTCTTACTTCCATGCAGTCCTTTGCAATTTTGCTCTCACTTTTAATGGTCAAAAACAAACACCTCAGCTTCTGCTGGAAATACTGGCTCAGAAACTTGAAGCCAGAAGGAAGATTCACTCTGACAATTAACAATGGGGTTGTACTAAAACATTCATTTGCTCCAGCACCATGAATCAGAGATATCCACCTATGAAGACACCATATGTTTTGCTAAAAGGGATTGTTGTTCTTCCACGGACACATACAAAGACTGCAGATCAGTCCAAGTATGTGGTTAAGAGTAGTTAAGCTGCATATCTGCTGCACTCTTCAGATGATGATCAGTGTTATCAAGTAGATAATTGCCTTACAGATGTTGCAGTCAGCACTTGAAGAAAGGTTCCAATTCCCTAGTGGGACTCAAAATCAGACATACTCCAATTATAGCTAAGATCTCACAGAAGGCATCCAAGACAGCTCAGAGAGGTGCTTCTGACTAGGGAGAGACTGAAGAAAATGGGAGGCACCACAAGTGGTGCTGGACATCTCTTCCACAGGGATTCTACGGCCACTCGCCTCTCCCCAGGCAAGGACTTTCCATACCTATGGCTCTGACACCAGTCAATTCCCAGTACTCAGCTTTTCTAACTTTTGAAATGACTGTGTGGTCCTGCTAGAAAGTAGCTCTATTATGTAAAAAACCCCATACTTTTACATGTACTTCAAAGTAGCTTAATTAGCCCCTTTGTGTGCTATTTCTTTATTTTATCTGGTTTATAAAATTGTGATATCATTTCAGAGTAGGAAGAAAAAAAGAGTTAATTTCCAAAATTACAGACCTTACTAAATCAGAGAGCATACAACTACTATTTCTGATAAAATAACGTCTTTAAAAGTCAATGTTTATAAATACACAAATAAAATTCAAAAGCAAAGGTGTCTTTTGGAACGTGCCAAAATTTAAAAGCCTGGGGAAAAAAAAAAGGTCACAGTTTTGATATTGTGGAGAAACATCACTTACGACACATTTTACAGCATTAAACAATACTCATTATTCCTGCACGGGTAAACCAATGTGCCGCTGTTATTCATGTTGTTATTCATATCACAACCTGAGCTTCTGTGTTCTTAACTGTAAGATAATTTTCCAAGATAATACACTGTTTGAAGGAAGTCAGTAAAATTTCACACAGCGGCACCTGATCTGAATTTGGTTCTGAAGAAAAGACCTTGTTTGAAAACTCTTCAGTTTAGTAGATGAGAATTTCTTCTACACCAAAGGAAGAGCTTCAACAAACAAATGCACTGAATATGGAGTTAGAGATTTCTAAGGATATTGTTATGTAGATCTGTAGTAGATGATGTTTCCTAACTCCTAATGAGTTCAGTGCTGTCTCAGTGGTGACTTCTTTCCTTCAACAGGCAGATGGTGTTTGCCTGCTGCGAGTTTAGTCACACAAGAAACAAGACACACAAGAAACCAGGTTTATGTTAGCAACAGCATAATGATGGTCATAATGATTTTGTTTAAAATTGAAGGTGAGAGCAGAATCACTTCTTTGTATTCTTGAGATGGGGTGGGGAACGCAGGGAGGATGTCCAACCTACCTCTCTTTCATTTGTAGAGCTCCCATTGCCTTCAGCAGAAACTGCACAGGAAATGTTTGTTCAAACAGGTCTGATTTTTTTTTTCAGTCTCACTGACTACTACTCAGTTTTTGATCTAGTCCTAGAGTACAATTTTTCAAACTTCAAGTGGAATGCAAAAAGTAACATTCTCTCAAAGGAGAAATTATGCCAAAGCTATCCATAATCTGAAATTTTTATACCATTCTTTGAAATTCTTATCTGAAAGCTCACAGAAAATGTTAACCACTTATCACTGGCTTCATCTTATATGGCAATTCTCATATTCAAAAGAATTGTTGAACTCTTTCATCTACTTTTACTTTTCTATAACTAGATTTCAGGGAAGGTGCTGCCATTTCAACTTATGCAACTTCTTGTTCTGAGTCAGTAGAGAGATTCCTCCCTGCAGTTAGAAGCTGGAGTCCATAAGATGCTGAATGTTTTTTATATCTCTTAAAGGTAAGGGTTGTTCAGCACTCTACATTTTCACAATGGAAAATGTTTCTCACACAATGATTCATGCTAAAACGTGTCGATGGTTTCTAGTCCTGTCCTCGGAAAACTGCAAAGGTAAAACAGAAAAAAAGAAAACCAGCAACTGCTAAGCTGAACAGACCTGCACTCATGCACAAACGTGCTCTTCGCAGAGAGAACTACAAAATCCTGACTCCACTGATGGCCATAGGTCTTTTGTCACTGACTTCGATTTGAAGATTTACTTCTAGCAAGAAATATAATGAGTAAATATCTTTGTTTAGGAGGATACACTGACATTTCCTACAGTATGTTTTGTTTTGATGTGAGAAAGCATTGTTTTAAGGTTGCAATCAAGTCCTATGCCCCACACTGCCATAAATATGGAAAGTTTACAGATAGATATTGAAGAGAGGTAAAGCAAGTATTATCCTTTTTTTTTAGATTTGATTAATTGGAACAGAAATTAAATTAATACCTCAACCTCAAAAAATATGTCTGTGACAGAACAGGGAATTTAACCTCCATCTAGTGATTTCCAGTTCAGTGCTTTTACCACAAGGCATACCTGTAATTTTTTTTTTTTTTTTTAATTCTAAACTGTAATTACTTAAACAGAAGTGGTTTCTCTTATCTCACCAACAGACTATAAATCCTTTATCCTCTTATTGTTATTAGACATCTTCCTGTCTGCCTTCTGAAATGGGTGAAGCCTAATAGATCCTCACACTCAGGTGGAGGTTAAAGCAGCTGTAACTCAGGCTGACAACACCACGATTGTGCCTTCTGATCCCCATACTTGTGCAGATGATGATTCATAGCTATTAAGAACAATTAAAGAAAATCTTTTCCATGATACAAGCTCCAGGTTCTGACAAGGTAATTTGTTTTCCTTGTGATTAACATTCCCAGATTGGTTTTAACTAGCACAGAGGAGTGTACAATGTGCTGGTATCCACGTTTCATGCACTGGTGGATTCCCCATGGATTAGTGATGGTGGCCGAGAAGCTTGCTTTATTAAACCAGACTGCAAAAGCTCTTATGTGTTTACTCATTAAAATAAACAAGATTGGGGGGGAGGGGAAAGAAGAAACCAAACTTGTGTCCCATGCATATTAACGACATTTATGTTATCTAGAGAAAGGAAATGCTGCGGACAGCAGGACATCAACACATCAAAGGGCTTGAGCCACACACAGAGTTTGACCATTAGGTTAACTTCTCCAGTAGGCATGATTTTATAAAATAATGTATTTTAATTCAACTCACTTTAAGGTGGAGGTATTCAGAGTTGCATGAATCCTTCGATCCTTTCAAAATTCATTAGAGTGTGGAAATGGAGTTGGGAGCTAGGTTTATCTTTAACTATAAATGAACCAAACGTGTGCATCTATTCATACTTTTGGAAATTATTTTTCTGTTTTGCAAGGCTAACGGTACTTGCTTAATGTTTAAGTAGAACTTCTTTCCCCTTAGGCTACTTTTCTCTAATTACTCTTCTTCAGTAATTACTCATTCTTGTGACTTACAGAAATGTCTCTCGTATCAAAAACATCAGCTTTCAAGTACAGAGAATTCAATGCTTTCAGAAACAAAAATTGGCCTGTAAAATCTGACTTCAGAAGCACCAAACAAACCTCAAAGGATTCCACAAACTTTGTCAGAATAGCAGAGGGGAAGCATTTCACAATTACATTTTTAGGCAAGTAACTTCCTTACAATGTACTGTGGGCAACCAAATTCTGCTTATACATACGAACAAGAGAACTTTCTTAGGATATACAATATCAGATGAAAAAGACTGAGTATCAGAATTTAGTACATATAAGATGAATAACACAAACCCAACTTGTATTTTGTTATCTTATTCAGAAGAAAATGAAATGTTGTTTGCCACTTGTAATGAGACAAATATATTCGCAATCCAGTATATTTCATTAAACTATCACAAATACTTCATCATACTTTCTGATCTAATAAAACAAAACTGACTTCAGCTTGACTTCTAAAATTCACTCATTTTATGCCTGCATTTTGAAGATAAAAAACATGAGAGAGGCAATTCTGTGTCTGTAAATGGTTGAGGTCACTCCTGCATCTCTGCCTCTAGCCCAGGGGTTAGGGTGATGATGGTATTGTCTTGTTCATCAGATGAAAGGAAGTACGTGAGAACAAGACTTGAATTGTCAAAGAAGGAAATGAAGGCATACTTGCCTCCTGGTTCTCAGATTGATAAGATGCACTGAAACCTCAAATCTACTACCAAAAGGAGATAAAATCTTTCTATTTGAGTTCATTAGAACAAACATTTGCCAACTAAGAATCTACTCTGTAACTCTGCAGAAGTGCCCATGCTGGAGTAAGTCACTATAGCAGCAACTCACTGCTTTTGCATTGATGCCTTTTGACATGTATGAAGTCTCTAATAAAATGTAGTAAGCATGGTTAGGATGGAAATCTCTTTGCTTGCTACTGACTTACGGAAAATCAAAACTGCAGCCGAACAAACTCTTGGGCAAGAAACCTGAAGTTGGCTGCAGGACACAACCCAACTGTGACATCTGTGGAGTACACGTGTTGGAGAAGAGAGGATGCTCGGACAATATGTGCCTGCCATTTAATGTCTTCGTCTAGGCTAATCACACAATACACAACCTTTCACTGAAAACTTCTCCACCTCAAAGGCACAAGTACTTTTACAATACACAGATGAGCAGAATTGCTGCTTTCCAGCACAATAGAGAATGGAAGCTCTTATGTAAGCATAAGTGAAGCTTCCAGGAAGGAGCACATTCCTGACCAGCTAACAGACTCCTCAGCTTCCAGATCAGACATTCTTTCAATACCACACATAGAAAAAAGGGAGGATGCAGGCAAAGAATTACTGCCAAAGGATTCCACAGGCTTGATTCAATTTTATCATAAGCCAGCAATATGAAGCTATATGGTTTGCAGATGTTTTTGAGAGATGGTGTCACACAATAAGCATTCTACCAGCGCTTGTCTGTTTTCACTGATCAGCCTCAGATCCCAAAATCAATCCTGTAAGGAAAGCCTAGAACATTACAAACACAACCAACATCTCCTCTGGAAAACTTGGAAACAGGAGAGAGACGTACAGAAAACTACAAACCCGTAGACTTTAACCAATACAGAAGAATTACACAGGTTCATCCTACTTACAAAGATTAGAGAAATAAAATCTTTTAAAACGTGTTTTATCTTTAAAGTGCATGAATTTTTAATATCCTGATACTGAAATCTCAAATGCAATGTTCTTTCACATGCACTTTTAATCACCATATCTGCAAAATGCCAGTGAAAATTTTAAAGCTGATATAAAAATAACATATACTGTCTGCCATAATATACTATAAATAATAGAACATAATTATTCTGATGAATCCAGTAAATTGAAGGACCGCAAACCAACTTACAACAATTTAATTAAAAACTCAAACATTTATGAGCAGCCAACCGTAACCCCTCAAAACTTCACATGGCTGAAATACATCATTACAAGCATAAACACAGAGAGGTAATTACCTTCCTCTAAGGAAGTTACCCATAGTAACAGAGTTAAAGCGATGATGCTTGGGTTAAACGATACATAATTTCTCAGGTTTATACAGCAAATAAATATCTCTATATCCTGCAGAGATACCTACAGTCTGGTTATACAGGAGCAATTTATCAGTGAGGACATGCAGCATGTAAGAGAACCCAGTGCTACAAATGGAGTCTTGACAATATACTAGAGAACTAAAAAGCTCTTCTAGGACATATATTCCTGTTCTACCTCTGCTGGATACCAGCAACAGCAACCAATCACCAGCAATAACAGGAGAATTAACTCCTGGTTCTGTGCTAGGCACTCTTCTGGAGTACTAGTATACCACAAGTAACAAGGCAATTTCTCAATACTTGCAAGTGAGAATCTCTTTCTTTCCACCACAAAGCATTTTCTTCAGTGTTCAAACTTTCTGCTACAGAGAAGTTTGCACAAGACCACTTAGGGTGGAACAGATTCTGTCAGGTTCCATGGAAAGATTCTCCTGGTGACTCCAGAGAGTTTTGTACGTAAGTGAACAAACAGCTGTCCTCCACTTTCTACTCCCGAGTTAACCACTTCCTCATTAGTCAGAGCAAGCTGCGTCACTGGGAATGGATCCTTTGGGTATGAGAGTTCATGGCGTACAGTGCACTAGGGAATAAAGCTGAAAACCATGTATAAATAGATAAGATCACTATAAAGAAAACCTGGTTTTCTTCCTCTGGTTCTTTGGACCTTCAGACCAGTGCTCTACCACACTCATGTGATTACAGTTCATGCAAGTGCTCTGAGCTGTAATCCGTTATCAAAGACACACATTTAAAATAGGAAACACACAGCTCACAGACTGCAAATGCACACACATTAGGAAAAGCTGGTTTTGTACTGAAGTCAGAGAATTAATCTAGAACATTCTGCTGTAGACTTCGACAATGGAAAAAGCAAACAAAACCACACACACACAAAAGCTAAACAAAAACCCCTCAGCGTAGTCTAAAAATACAGTTAGAAAGATATCATTGCTTCCTTTCCTGCTACCCCATCGCTGCCTCCTACCCAAACAACAAACTCTCAACAAGCCATTGGTTCAAACTCAGCGAGAGGAAGTGGTTGCTGTAGCAATAGCAATGCAATGAGAGCCCTTTGTCCAACACGTTTCTTATTTTTTACAGCACGCAGAAAGAGCTGACAGCAAACACACAGATTTGTTGCATGCCAACAGAGTTAGACCTTCCTCTAGTTTGACATCTGCTTGTTTGACAAACTCGTTACTTTCCATAGAAATATAGACTTTGGAAAAGTTTCTAAGATTCTTTTAGTAGGAGGCTGTAAATTATTCCTCAAGAAACAAAAAAAGGATGGAAGAAAATATTAAAACCTGAGTGAATCTCACTTAAAATGTCCTTCCACAGGTCAGTCAGTTACCAAATTTCAGTTTAAAATACTTGCAAGTGTATGTGGTTCAGTCAAACATTCATAATAACACATAACAGCATTACTTTTCAGTTCAAGCACTGCTTTTTTACTGTTTTGGATTGTTTCTACTATTTCTACAAGTGCATGACAGTGAAACATTTTTATGAACAAATTTTTTATCTTAAAAACTTTATGAACTCTCAGTTTTGTTAACTGGAGAACATGAATACTCAGTGCTTTAACTTACGGCTCAAAGGTCAGGCAAACACATGTTAAGTGCTCCAGTGCACTGGTTATCTGTTTTAATGTTAATCTCTTCCATGTTTGAAAACTTTTGGGGTGGGAAGGAAAGGAGAGGGTGTCATGCTACCTCTCAGATGTTCCCAAATCAGGGAAAAACGCAATGTGGTGTTTTACTCAGGGCTTGGGGTCTGGAGCTTGTGTAGGAATATTTTAGCTGGGTAATTCAGAGAACTAGTTTAGAGGGAGCTCACAGCAAACTGTCACTGCAGGATCCACGTTGTTGCTTTCCTGCCACTTGTTAATCTTTACAACATTCTCTTCTCCCCTCTCTCCAGTTTACTGCATAGAATGATCACAAAGAAGGAATGTTAATGGTTAATTATCCAACTTTGAAACCTAAATTCCCTACTTCTCTTTTTTTTGTTGTTGTTGTTTTGACTCGTGCTCCTGTGGACTGCACAATTCTCCTGAGAAGCAGATAATCATCTGGGCAGGCAGTGCACTCCGAATTCCTTGCTGCCATGGCTGAACTGCTATCCAGCACCTCAGACCCATGAATTAAAGCTACAAGGTGTCACAGCAGAGTAGACACACTCTTCAACTGCATCTTCCTTGGTCACAGGGATCTGATATATCTGCTCCTCAGTCTTGGATTATCAAAGTTATTCCCTGCAGATAACCAGGTTAAACAGCTCTCCTTGAATCTTTTCATAAATCCAGGCTGCATAAAATCAATTAAAACCAGATAAATTAGTGCATAGCGTTCTACCCCTTGATTGAAGTGCCGGTAATGAGAAATTTGCTGTCTTTACTGGTCACAACTGTCGCTGAGCGCCAGCTATCAGTTTGGCTCTGTGGGAAGCTTGAAGCGTTACTTCTGTTGGAGCCAAATGGTCGTCTTGCTGCAAGCACAAACGCTGACAAGTAGGGCAGCGTGTGGGAAGAAATCTGGCATTTCCACTGGGATGTGTGCACACGTACAAGCAATTAGGGGGTTATATACTGAAAGGTTCCAGCAGACTCTACTAAACCCGGAGTGTGCCCCTTCTCTCATCGTGATTCTGAATAGCTAAACTGCTGCCTGGTATAACCTGGGTGTCCAAACAACTCACACCAAATAAACAGCTAAGATAAATAAATGATGTTACTTTATAAAGGAAAAAAGCACCTCAGGTATTATGATAAAGTAGAATAGATAGTGCAGTGGTCTTGAAAACAATATTCAAGGCTAAAAGGGGAGGAAAACTTTAAAAATTAAGCCACACTTCATGATTGCAACTTATTTCTTTAAATTTAAATTGAAAAATCAGTGAATACTATTTAAAAATATTCAAGATATTTCAAGTGAATCCTGAACAGGGAAGAGGACTTAGTGCAGCAAAACAAAGTTAATTTAGTGAAAGGAAAGATGGGCAAGACTGCATTCAAGGCTCCTGGATGACAACACGATGTTTTAATGTCATTTTCCCACAGCACTTAGTGATATTAAAACTATAGAGTCTGGAAAGCATGACTGATTATTGCTTTATTTTCTTATTCTTTCAAAAATTTCTAGCACACAAACACATTATGACCATCAACATAGAATACAAAAGCTTAGATCTGACAACACAGTAAGCCTTCCAAAAGGGCAAACAGTGTGCTTAATTAAATTTAACTTAGTGAAGGGTCAGAGCTCTTCTTTCACAACTCAAAGGATTCCCAACCCAAAGTTCCTTCCGAGTTACTGAGAACAAATAGATTTGTATTACAGCTCCTGAACTGTAATGCGTGGAAGAGAGGGATGAAATCAAGAGTGTCAGCCTCGGATTCATCTTTGCTAGTTTTTCCTGTACTGCCTGGCTAAGTTGCCTTAACGGATACCAGAGAATTCCACATAGAGCAAATACAAGCGTTCCCTCCAGGTGGTGCAAATCCAGCCAAATCAGCTCTTCTATCAGTCTGGTAACTTCCTTAACTTCTTTAGGTTCAAAATAGGGCAGAGAGAAAAAGGATGACCACATAGTATTAGAGATCTGATGGCCTCCTAAACAAAATTTAGCAAACTTGCTGCACTGACAACAGGACTGGGTTTGGAACCCACCACCTGCAGTCAGTCCTCTGAAAGTCACTTTGCTGTCCCGGACAGAACTCACACAAATCTGAGAATCACCCTTTCTGTGCTCTGCCTTGAATTACTAAGGCTGTTTCCTTAGAAAGACTTTATCTTATAAACCATGAGGTGTGCTACAGAGACACAATGTTCTCTTCTGCAGGCAGAGGGTTAGAGTCTGAGGGTTGCTCTTTACACTGTATTGTAGTCCTGTACGTTGCCACAAAGCCCTGACAACCCCAGCTACTTGACAAATTACTTCACTATCACAATGAGAGCCAGAATGACTAAAGATTCGTTCATGTGAATCAACGGATCAAGTTTCCTAATTATTTTTTTGACCTGCAGAAATCAAAGGATAACTCGCTACTTCATTATATGAGCAAGACAAAACTAGTACTGGTTTTCCATTTACTAGTCAAAGTAATCAAGAAGGGTTGGAATACTATACCATTCCTTGCCATCCCAGTTTTAGATTATTTTCTTTCCCTTTCTATCTATTGGTGAGATTTATATCAGAAAACTTCTACACTATTTACAAAAAGGATGCTTTATCTTTGCAGCTAAGGTGTTTGCAAAGTCAGTGTGATATGAAACAGCTTTCTACATTAGAGCACATCTGCCATGTGATTAACTGGAAGACGTCACTGCATCATTTTACTATTTCATCTCTATGAACACATGCATTCAGGGCGACAGAGCACAATACACACTTTCTCAAGTACAGAAATGCGAGCAATCCCAAAGAGAAGCTTGCAGAGACATGCTTGCCTTTCCATTCAACCCTAGATCAAATGTTTCATCAAAGCCATCTGACTGACATTTCTCCTTCCAGTGACATCAGAGGGAAAAAGCACCATTAAATGAACTCTCAGTTTACCATCAGATATTGGCTTCAAAATAATTTTCTAGATGTCACAAGAACCTCTTTGAAATTCCTAAAATTGCAATTGCCCCTACAAGAATACAAAACCACGAACATAGTAGAAATGAATCTTAGCCTCTCAAGAGCACTGTCAGCTTGATGGCTGTTCGTACAGATCTTTAAGTGAGAAGCTCAAAGAAGAAGAACCTTAAATTTTCTTGAAATGAAAGATTAGAGGTGTTTTTATAAGCTTCTGTGAAGAGGATGCTGAAAGATGAGATTTAAGGGCCAGCAAATAATTCACCTGTGAAACAATCCAAAAATAATAAAAAAAAATAATACAGACATTTACTGCAGCAAAAGCTCAGTGTGGACTAAATGGTGTAGCTGAATTGCGCTCTGCTACTATGCCTAAATTGTTTCCAATAACCAGGCTAACATTTGCAGATAATTCAGGTGTAGAGAACCTACCGCACTATTGCACTCAGAAGGCTGCCTGCCCTCTGAGCTCCTTACCTTTTGCTAAACTTCGACTTTTGTTTTATTATTTGGAATACAAGATAAAGGAGGTTAAAACTGTGGCCAAATACTGCTTTGCAGCTCCTGCTGACCTGCATTTGACTTGAAGGCAGCCACTGCCTTGATGAATCTAGCCTAAAAAACCCTAAGCAGCTGGCAGTTTCACTGAATAAAATATTGCTCGGATAACAATTCCGACGGAGTCTGTTTAGTGAACGTGTTGTGTATTTACTAGCTGTACTGTTTATATTACTAGCAGCGATGTTGATAGTGTGGCAGGTCATTGCCAGTTAAGTGTAACACAAGTTTATGTTACCATCAACTATTTACTTTAACATGGACACAGGGAGTGTATTGTGTAAATAAGTAACAGAATTTTTATGTTAACAGAATTGTATTTAAAATTTACGCCATCAGTAACAGTAATATGAAAATGAACCACTCATACTGAAGAGATATATATCTAAAGTATAAGCAGAGAAAGTAACAGATTACCCCTGCTGACAACTTCTATCAGAAGAGACTGTTCTCTTGGTAACAAACTCTGCGAAATTTTAGTTGCATGAATGTTTTACCTTAGGCTTAGAAAGCTGCAGTCAAAATGGTTCAGGAATGCTTCAGTTGCTGGTTCAGAATAACAGCGATTACTAAATAAAAATGTGTTGTCTTAGAAATAAATGCAGTAATTTTATTCTTTTGGAAGGCTCTAATGCCTAGAATGGTCTAGAAAAAAAGAGATTTGAAATTCAACAGACGTAGTCTTTGCATAAATACCTATTTTATTCTGTTCACATGAAAATCTATTCATATTTAGCCCCTTGGCTAAATATAAACCTTCAATTTAAGCCTCTGCAAATACAGTTCTATATTTTCAACAGCACCTTTTTTGAGCTTTCCAGATCAATTATCAAAATATGCGCTTACTGCACACTCTCAAGCTTTCCACAGTTCCTGCTATATATAGGATGTTTTCCTTGCATATTATCACTTATGTCTATTGTTTGTTCTCTTCTATCATATGTCATCATGTACATTGTGAATTATTATTTTATCCATCACCCTCTGTTATCTCAAGTGCAGAAGTCCGTGCAGTGCATTTCAAGGTTCCAACACTGACGATAAAACAGCAAGCGGTTTGCATGAGGCCTCACAGTCCAAGCTTTTTATCCTCAAAATGGTTTAAGTGCCTCCAAAATAATTAAAACCAAAAGCTATACTCAAGGAAATCTTGTCAAGCTTGTAAAACTAGACAGTCGAGAGCTACAGAAAAATGACAGATGGCTTATTGGATATTAACGCGCTTGTGTGCATAAACACTGCCACAGTTAAACAAGCAGGTACCACTTTTTCTTCCTGTTCGAGATGGTTACATACCAATGTAGACGTTACATAGGGCTTCTGCTTCATTTGCTGAAGAGTTGAAAAACATACTGGGAGAGGGAAACTGTGCCAGCTCAAGGTCATATGAACTGAAGAATCCACATCAGCACATATCCTCTGGGCATCCCCAGCACTACAGTTCTCAGCTGTGATGCGTAAGGATGAGAAATCACAGAAACAAAGAAACCTAAGGTACCCCAAGACAAATTGTTTGATCCCAAATGCATCACAAGCAATTGATCTCTCCTTGTTCCTCATTATCTAGGTACTCCACTAGACACAAGAGATGTGATTCAAAGATACGTTAAGTATTTACCAGCTAAAGCCGAAGTGGCTAAAGTCAATGAGAACTGTGTTTTAAATAGGCTCTATAATACCATTTTGAAAAATCAGGTTCCAACTGTTAAATATTTAAAATAAAGGGATATTTTCAGCTTCCATGCCTCTATACAGATACTTGTCACCTGTAAAATTAGAAAAAGGGTCCATCTGGCAAAAATGTAAGGAAAACATTGATTAATGGTGAATAAACCATTCAGACGCTTTAATGATAAACATCATTGAAAACCATGATAGTCAGTGGTTGCAACTTCAGAGATCAGTAGTAAGTTATTGGAAAAGAAGACAAAAAAGTTATATAATGAGAAAGCAGCGCTTCCTTGAGCATCACTCAGCTTTTCCAGGAACCAGTTTTACAGAAAATATATTCAAAAAGCAGGTAAACAAAAACTGTATGGGCAATGTTGATTTTGGCACCTCCCAATTCTTAGCCCTTTGTTTCTCGAACCCTTACAAAATTATTCCTAATCCAGTCTGTGCTGATAAATTATGAAATTATGATTTCAATGTTGTTTCTGAATCTGTGAAAAAGGACATAGGTTACTTAAATCTTTGCAGACAGGTTGCAAATGACGTGGGTATGGGCTCAGTGTGGCAGCTCGCAGATGTACTTTTTCCTGCTTGTGCTGCCTTTTTTTCCCCTTTTTGCAGTTAAATGAAAGTGTTCAGCTTTCAGTTCTTATCTTTTGGATGTTTTACATTCATGCTACAGGAAACAAACATCAGTATTTTGACCCTATGGTTTTTTTTTTTCCTGAAAACAAGACATTAATACAGGGTAGAGTAAGCACCAGCAAAACTTCATTTTTTTCAAACTGGAAAGGCAGCAAAACGAATTTTGAAAGTTTCTTTGCTCGAGGCTGAAAGCCTTTGTACAAAACTTAATCCTGGAGTGGTATTTTCTGCTGTAATATGGGGGTTTGTAATGGAAATGCTGACAGGCCCATAATTACGGAAGCACTAGCGGGCACCACTATAATAGTATATCAGATAGGCATCCTACTTAACTTCGATACAAGGTATCAAAAGATGTTAGCATCTGTCCTCATTAAAGCAGCACTTAAAATTCCTTTTAACCTCCATGACTCAAATGATTAATTTGATGTTCAGAAGGACATATACACCACAATGGATACAACCCCTTTAGTAATTTGAGCTGAATTGGTGGATCACCCTAAATGTCTGAGCTAATGAAAACTGCAAAAGAAATGGTAAGAATAAGAATATTATATTTTATTTTATAGGACAAAATGAAGCCCTATAAATTAACATAAAACTGACACATTGATTCCTATGTTCTATAACATTTTAAAGCTTCTTGTTATATCCAAATATGAAATTATATATCTGTGACACAATTAGGCTTCTGAATACTAATGAGGGAAAGGTTTATCACCTCTGTTTGCTGAATCTTTTTTGATAGTCAGTTCTAGATGTCTCGATGCCTGAACAAAGTCCATGCATGCAGAGAAAAAAAGATCAAGGCTGAAGATCCAGGAGGGTAGCTGGTTGAATAATATGTTTATAGCCTATATAGATTTTAATTTTGTTAATCCCACCATAAACACGCAATAAATTGGCAGCACGATTACAATATGTACAGTATATTCTATTTCTATAACATATACACTTTGAAATGTCATCTAGGAGTTGTGCACCATTATAATGTTCCTTTTTTCCAACGGACACAGAAATATCACTTGGAGGTTACTTTTGAATTATCTGCAATCATATATTCTATTGTATTTCATTACTTCAGACCCACTCCTATTAAGGTGCTCAAAAAACCAAAAACAATCCAAAATAATAAAAAAAGACAATAAAGAGAGTAAATCTACCCTTCCTGCATCTAGCCAGAAAATCAATTTTCCAGGGCTAAGATCTCCCGAACAAGCCCTTTCCAAGTATAAAAAAAAAAAAACAAAGCCAAAAAGAAGTATGTGTTCCATGCTGTACAAGCCTAAGTATACAGCTCTTATCAGGTAAGGGAAATAACAAATGTCACATTCCACAGAAGCTTGCCTCACTGGAAATGGGATTGATGGTGTTTTTGATGACTAGGTAGAGAAAGAAAACATCTCACTGAACAAAAAGTACTTTCCCATGGAAAGCTGGAATGGTACTATTTTGAGTAATGCCCTATTTAAACAGAGGGACACCCTCACTCTGTCACTCACCAACCTGATTTGCATGGTCTGGTGGCGTGTAATTCTGTCTCTACTGCAGTAACACCTTAGAACAGATGATTCAGGAGATTATTATATTTGCACATTTTCCCTGTTACTGACAGTGAAGGCCTCCATGGACCATCAGTGTCAGGACTGCAGCCACTAAAAGAGACCACGATCAGCAAAACAAAAAGGTCTCAGCATGTACTCATGTCATTTCTATTTCAATGTCGAGCATAACTGAAATACTTTTTTATCGGGGGTTTTCTCCTGAAGAGGACAAGTTTTAAGATTTTTTTTTTTTTTTTATCATGAGAAACAATGAAATTGCCTCAGTTGCAGAACAGAGGTCCACATGAAGAATTATTTGCTATTAACTCACTTGCTAAAGAAGATGAAGCAGTAAAGCAACAAGTGGCAGAAAAGAAAAATGTATTAGTGCTAACCAAGCTGGGCTTACCTCTCCCAGAAATCTACCGACCAGAAAAAAATTGGCTCACCTTTTATCAATTTGTCATTTACCAAATGATCTGTTCAACAATTTTATTACGAGTCCCTAGGAAACTCTTTGAATTTTCTAACATAACTTGGGCCTCTGTCAGAACAAGTTAAAGAACACAAACGTCAGCGTCGTATGCAAAAATGACTTGTTGATCTTTGTGGGAAAGTAAAACAAAGAGTACTTCTTGAATCACAAAGCTGGTACTGTGTTACACAAATAGTTACAGGAGGTTCTTGAGCATTTCAGGAACAAAATATAAGTATGAGCAACCTAGAAGAATACCCCCTCAATGCAAGCCTTACGTTCTGTTCAAACGCAGGTTTGGCTATTGTGTTGCCATCACCATTTGATCGCACACTTTTATTTTTTTCTGATCCTGCTTCTTTCTGACCATTACACTCAACCTCCTCTGTAAATGTGAAAGATGGAAACGGCAGAGAAAGTTTTGCAGTAATGTATTTGTTTTTCCAGAGTCACAAGATTTTGACATGACAGTGGCTGGCAGTCCACAGAAACACTGCTCCCTTCTCTATTTTAGATCTTACCTTAGAAAATTTATTTTCAAGTTAGTTTCTTCTTACTACAAAACTACCTGTCTCAATTATAATGTTTAACATAACTGGTATTAATTTGGTACACTGACTATATTGCAAACGAATTAATGTGTTACTGCAATCCAAAGACACCAAAATTGAGGAGAACCTTTAATTCAAAATTCACAAGCCTGCAGACATCATCTTGATTTCCCACTGACAGATGAATTACTACAGAATCACAGAACAACCAGGTTGGAAAAGACTCACCGGATCATTGAGTCCAATCATTCCTATCAAACACTAAACCATGTCCCTCAGCACCTCGTCCACCCGTCCCTTAAACCCCTCCAGGGAAGGCGACTCAACCTCCTCCCCAGGCAGCTGGTTGCAGTGCCCAGTGACCCTTTCTGTGAATTTTTTTTTCCTTATGTCCAGCCTGAACCTTCCCTGGTGGAGCTTGAGGCCATTCCCTCTCGTCCTGTCCCTTGGGAGAAGAGCCCAGCTCCCTCCTCTCCACAAAATCCTTTCAGGTAGTTGTAGAGAGCAATGAGGTCTCCCCTCAGCCTCCTCTTCTCTAGGCTAAACACCCCCAGCTCTCTCAGTCACTCCTCATAAGGCCTGTTCTCCAGCCCCTTCATCAGCTTCTCTTCCACTTTACCTAAAGCCAACGGAGTCCTACAGAGTGCAGCTCAGTGCAGATTTTCTCTGGTACTTCATACACAGCTCCTCCTCATCCAATTAATTCTCTCTTGGGATCATATATTTGCATTCTTAATGCAAAAGAAGGGAAACTCCCACTGACTTCACTGTGAGCAGAAGTGGACCTGAGCAGGGCACTAATCTTGTTTATCAGCATACTATAGGAATGCTGTCAATTAATTACAACCATATCAAGCGCTTGGCCGCAGACAGCATACACGGTGTGCTTTTCACGTACTGATTTACAGTCAGTGGAAGGCAGTTATAGTAAAAGCATACAAACAAATCAAAGTTAAACACGGACATGGAAATTTATCTCTGTTTTCAAGTCTGCCAATTCTGTGTGCACTGGGCATGAACTGGGACTGTGGAGATGAAACAGCAGCAGAACAACGTTTGCTACTGGCAATGACAAAGCCCAGATAAACAAAAGAATCATGCCTTGTAACACACTATCCCATTAGTTTAAATTGTACGCATCCTACAAGAGCTACTAACTAAAATAAAGCAAATATCAATTCCTTTCAGAGATGAAATGATCAGAGAAGTACTTGTTTCCAAATGGAAACTAAGGAACAGGACATACTGCCAACCAGCACTTGGCAAAGAACTGGTAATGTAATATGAAAATAGTGGTGCGCACCACTAACAAATACTGCTTGCCAAAATATTAATAAATCCCCAGAAATCCTAAATGTTACTGTTACTGCTACCTCTCTTAGTCTCTTTAAGAAGCAGCCTCCAAGTCAGTCAATCATTTCAATGAAGAAGCGTTCAAGGAAGGCATCAAAAATCCTCTGCCAAAGTTTTGTGCCTAAGTGCAATAAAGTAGGACAGGCGTTGTATTAATTTGCTTTTCATATGCTTTCCATTTGCTATCACAAATTCAAAATATTGAACAGAAAAGTGAGTAAGAGTGTATGAGGGTGATTCTTTTTTCTCAAGGGGAAAAAAAAAGGAAAATATGTTAACATCACAGCTTGGATGCATAAATATAGAGAAAAAAGTGGAAATGCTAGCACAGCTTTAGTGATAAGAAAGGTCCTTATATGGATAAATCATTGTTTAAAAGATACAAAGAAAAAGAAAAGTAAACAGACCATTAGTTTTTATCACCGGAGAGAAGATACCAGAGAAGTCCCTAAGGAATTTGTGCAAGGTGTTGAAGTGTTCCACACACTCATTAACGACAGCAGCATACTCATCCACAATGTATTAAAAAAAAATCCCCAATGAACAATATATAAAAAGAACAAGTGATAACTTGAACCCAACAAGATGGAAAGCTACATTTTTGTAATTAACCTCCTACAAAAAGGATTTAAAAGAGGGAGTGGGAGGCAGATTATAGAGTACAAAGAGGAAAAAAAGAGAGAATGTAGAGCAGAGAGGATACAGAGTTACAGTGATCACTTGCAGCCTGCAAGCTTGGAGAGCAACTCTTGATCAGACGCAAAGCTGAGAAACAGTATCTCCTTGACCCCAGTGGCAATGAACACCTGGAACACCAGCTTAAAATTCCTTAGCCCAAATTCACCATGGGGTCACCTCAGCGCATGACAGATGGAAGAATACAGGGACAAAAATTTAGGTTTCACCGTGGTCTTCTATAGAGGAACCAAAGAGCTTCGAACTCACCACTAGTTACTCCTTATCATGCCGCTACTGCCACTGCTTCTACTTACAAAAACCTGCAAATGTACAAGGGACACAAGACTTCATAGTGTGGAATTACAGAGAAACATCTCAAAAGACGTATTGAGAGGAAGTAAGAACTCCCATGTGGCCAGTGCATGGTTCCTGCTATGTTAGATGAGATTTAGGTAGCTCCAGGGCTCCACAGGTTTAAGAAAGGATTCTGTGACTTTCAGACTCTGTGCTAGCACTGAAAGAAAGCAGAGCTCCAACATCTACAAAAAGACCAGGCAAAGGGCCAGCTGAACAGGGACAACTCAAAAAAACCTCAAGCTTGATAATGAACTTCAGTTTGGATGAGTGGATCTATGACAATTCTTAACAGATGCGATCTACTAATCTATTTTAATCCCCTTCACAGCTGCATTTTTTATTTCATCAAAAACATCCGGCAAACTGAATGTTTTTTTTCTTAACTCAATGTTCTTATTAAAGGTTTGGACTGGCTGTAACACAGAGTTTTCTTCTTGCCATTAAATATGCATGAACACTTCAAAGACTAGTGCTTTACCGCATACTTACTGTTACTTGGAAGTTTGTTGGTGGCCCTAGGGAATGTCCTCAGCTTTTCTGTAAAAAATAAAGTCAATCAACTGCTACCTAGCAGGTAAGCCAGAAAACTAAAGTAGCTCACTTAATTTGCAAGTCTAACTTCCACAAGTGCTACCTGTGGAAAAGGCCTACAAACAAAGATGTTCAGTACAACAACCTGTGGGAAGGAATGCAACTGCTAGAAGCTTGTAAAAGGCCTTAAGGACCTCCTTGCAAAGCTTTAAGATATAAGCTGTGACTCTTGGTCTCGTGTTCACAGGAAGCGATAGTGGCTTAAATAACATCAACATCTCAAGCCAACGTAAACCAGCTTAAAACCAAAATACGACAAGTCGTACCGCTTTCTGAACCACAATTTTTTTTTTGGCTTTCCTTTACGCACTGGGTAAAAAGAAAACTGAGGAACCACCTTGAACTGAGTTGAAGAGAATATCTATGTGCATGAACCTCTCTTGCTGCTGCAAATTAATTTTCTAGCCCACAGCTATATGAAAAATTGGAGGACCCAAATAGCTTTGGGTTAGTACAAAACTTAACAGAGTAGATGGGAGTCTGACAGCTGCTTCTGGAAAAGGTACAAAAATCCTCAGGAGGAGACTGCTGTGCAGAACTCGGGCAAGTCTCTACTCTGCACTTTACTGTTCATATAATCACACTAATTCGGTACCTTTTGTATGGTTCCATTAAAATGTATTTTACCAATGCCTTTGATAATAACCATAATAACCTGACTGAAGTGTTCACACTTGGTTACTTATTACTCTCGGGCATATGACTTTTTGCAGTAAGTAAAGAGTGTAAAACAACACTGCTGGTTTGAATTGTTTAATTTTCACATATTTCAGAATATTCATGAGAGAAAAATCCACAATCTGTTCTTCCCTTGCTTAAATATTTAGGAAAATTTAGGATAATATCCATGCATTTCTGTCCTTTTACCCTTGAGAATGGAAAAAACCCTATTAATATAAAAACATATTAATATTTTATATGATTCGTGTATTACATATTATACATATGAGAGTTAACTGATTTTATGTAAGTTGACAAAATTCAATCAAAACCTATTCATATGTTTGCAAGAGGAGGATGGTTTTAACAGGTTTGCCAGTAGGATGGGTGTTACCAACACCAGGAAGGTACAAACTAAGCCACATAATACAGCACAGACCTCAAAAGACTTCCAACTCCTTACAGCAGACAACTGAAGGAAATTAAGGGATGAAGTGAGGTAAAAGGGCTAATATGAGGAGATCACAAAGAAAGAGCAATCGCTGCTCCTCAAATGCTCCTAAGGAATTAGAGTTTCACCCAGGCTATGGTCCTCAGAAGAAGGACGAGATGCAGACCTCCCCACTGTAACACAGCATCTCTTCTCCAGCATAAGAACAGCTGCTTTCTCAAGCCTGAATGGGAGGATATTCATTGATTGCCACTGGTGTTCCTTGGGCTATCACAAGACAAATCACTCACGTCGTTTTCTCCAGCTCTGGCCACTAAAAATGAATCAGCATGTCTGAAAATGTCCTAGTGAAAAGGCAGGGCTAGAGGTATCCACATTTAACTTGTATTAGGCTTGCAGTACGATTAAATAAAAACATAACCACCTGTTACCCTTACTTCAGTGGGAGTATCTATTTTCAATTATAGCATTTACTATCCACCATCAAGCATGGTAAGTAATACCATGGTAACATAAACACAGACGATGTTGCTTAAGAGAGTTAAATTATAAATAGCAATGTATAGCTCGTGAGGTCCTGGAAATAAACTAACTAATCCATAGGCATTCGTTACTATGACATAGCAGTTCCACTAAAATGTTATTTGCCTTATCTCAAGCCCAGTCAGAATAGATATAGAAGTTCAGCATCACCTGACTTTGAGCAAGTTTACATTCAGGCACGAAAAAGCAGAGATAGTGGAGAAAAACTATAGCAGAACAGTGCAAAATAAATTAAATTTAAACAATCCCCGTAGTAGGTGTTATTCTGCTTCCACTGGAGTTAATGAGAAGTCCCCACACACACTGTATAACAGAGTTCCCTTAGTATATGGAAACATGTTTTTATATCTAATCATTCCTGGGAGGGGGTTAGAAAAAATAAAGGGAAAGGGGAAATAAAAAAAATAAGAAAGGGAGGGGAGGGGAGAAGAGGCGAGGCAGGGGAGAAGAGGAGGGGAGAGAAGGAAAGGGAGGGAGGGGAGAGGAAAACTAATAAAGAAAAAAGAAAAAGAAAAAATGAAAAGGAATAAAGAAAACAAAAGAAAGAAAAAAGAAAACAAAAAAAAAACCTTGGGCTTAACTGATTACCAAACAGTTTGGAAATGCAAATAAACTTAGCAACCCTCTAAAACATCTGAGAGATTTCTCTTCAGCTTCAGTCTGCCCAAAGATCCATGGCAACTAAGGGAATACTGGGATGGAAGCCTGAGCTCAGAACTCAGAGGGGAGCTGAATTCTCAATTGTTTCGCTCTGCTGTAGAGTTCCTTCTTCCCCACCAGACGGAGGCAGAGCCAGAGCAGCAGAGCTGTTCCCAGCAGCAGCTTTCTGCCAGCTGGCCGCACGCCTGCTGGGGTTGGCTGGGCTGCCTTATTTGGGAGCATGACCAAGGGCTCAAAAATGGGATAAAGAAAAGAGAATCAGCACTTCTACAAAGTTAGGACTGAAACTTGAGAGCGAAGATGTTACCGCCAAGCTTGGCAGTGCAAGGACAGCAATTATTTAATCCTCTGTAGGCTCAAAGACATTTTCACAGGTTTGACACCAATCTGGGGCCTTAATCTAACTGTGTGAAAAAGTCTTCTTTTAGTTTACAGCCACTGGTTGAAGCCTACTTCTGATTAGACTGATAGAAACCTGGAATGCATCTACTGAGGTCCATGGAATTATTTCACATTTGCACCATGCAACTAAAATGGAATTAAAATTCCCAACACTTCTATTCTAAAAATACGCTGTGTTTTGTCCTACATATTTGGTGAAATCTTGGCCTCTCTGACATCAGCGACAGAACTCACTGGTAGTGCCGTGGTCTAAATTCCATTGAATGATTTTCCTTTCACACAGAGCGAAGCAAAACAAAAGCCGATCCACTGAAGCAAGATTTAAATAAACTTGATATCAAGTCTACGTGATAAAGTAGCAGGCAGGTTACTTAAGACCAAAACCATGTGTACTTTTAATATGTTTCATTTGGCTTATTTCAAGTCGCTATTCAAATAATTTATTAAAAATATGACTTACAGCTCAGCTAATTTGTGCTTTCAAGGAAAACCTGACAAAATCAGATAAAAAGCTGGATAGATTTGTCAAGCACCTTTCAGCAGATAAGATTAAACATACTAGGATCAGTATATTCCATGGGCCTAACAAGTAAGACTACTTAAAAAATATCTATCCAGGGCTGGGAGAAATAGCAGCTTGGGGTGTGCAACAATAGGCAGCATGAGCAATCTCTTTATCTTTCTCCTAAGTACAACTTCATAGAATCATAGAACTTCATTGCAGTTCACAGTAGACTTCAATATTTTCGGTAAGCTTTCAAGCAACACAAGCACAAAAGGTTAATTTTACATTTTTAAATAACTTCTACATAAAACAGAAGCAAAAAAGCTGAAAATATATTCAACACAGTTATTTTTCTGACTATATCAGTGAATGAGTGTTAAGCAACCTAGCAGCAGCATGTGTTATACTGAAGTATCAGTATCACAGTTATTTTGTCATGCATTGTAATAATATTTTTACCAAAAATACATTAAATGTAGTCATTAATTGGCCAACACATTAAACCTAATATGACATTTAGTGTGATTAAATGGAAAATAAGGCATACTCAGCATGGTCATAGAAAACAATTCCCACAGAGCCTAAGGATTCCTAAATCTCTTAGGCAAGGCTAATCTTAGAACAGACATGTAAAAACTCCCAAACAGAGAGCATGATTTTTCTGGTGAGCATATGAACAAGCCTTTTACTCAACTCAGTCTACAAACATTTATGCATGTGACTCATGGCATGTGACTACTTCTGCTTTAAATTAATATGTGCACAAGTTAAACACATGCAAAAGCTAAGAGAGTGCACTGTAGAACCAGCTTTAGAGCTGTAAAAGTACAAAACTAATAGAGCCCAAAACTGCTTCAGCATTTTCTAACCACAGACAGGAATAAGACAGAAGATTCATATTTTTTTCCCCAAGAAAAGCCATTAAAATGTCATTCCTACAATGTAGCATCCTGCATTATGCTTCATAAAAGTAAAAACAGTATTTTAATATATACCCAAGTATTCAAAATTGGCTGATCACTCCATCAAAATTGGGAAGAAACAGTGAACTGAGGAGGAGATAAACAAGACTGAGACTAGATTAAAAGCATTATATATACACACGGGTTAAGTTCAGGTCTAGTTTCCCTGACACAGAGACTATAAACCCATTTGCTAACCAAACTTGAAAACTAGATTATCTTTTCTCTACTCCTTTTTAAACCTAGTCAATAGTCTTGGGGAGTACCTTTGTCTTTGCTTTCTAGACACATGCAGACAGCGGTAATTTCACTTAAATAAGTGCACAATGTGCCTACACAAAGTTCTCAAGGCTGTACTGGAAACCTACCAGAGCAGATTTGTATGAAATGATACCGTTTGCTTTATTTTGCTATGAAGGTATCAAGTCTTACAAAAGAAACTATTAGTCATGATAGATGCTCTATGAACCAAAGATGATAAGATATAAGGAAAACTATTATTACTTGGAAAAGAAAAATATTCAAATACGTTTTCCATGAGCAAAGATACAACTATTCCTCACCTACAATGATTATATTTCAACAGTTTGCATGTGTGCATAACCTATATCCATCCTTAGGGTATTTAATGGTTGCTTGTGTGTTAGGTCAGAAATTCAGGATGGAGAGTCTGCATGCATTTCAGCTTCCACAACTGACACCAATCTGGAAGGACAGCCTGGGGAACATATTTGTCAGCTCACTAGTCAAAAAGAAGAATAGAGTGAATGAATCATTGTTACAAACAAAGAGTTTCCCATTACCTGGCTAAGCAGCCTTTTGTACAAAACAGTATGAACTCTAACAGATTTTAACAATACAAATGCCTATCAGACTAAACTGAATACTTGCTAAGGAAAATATAATTTTTAGCCTTTCCTAGTTATCACAGAAACCTTTCCTTTCCTACTATCTAAAGGGCTTTATATTCTTTAAGGGCTATAAATCACCTAACGTATTTTTTGACATACGCTGTCAGGCAAAAAGGACAAGAAAATTGGTTTAATTATATTATTTCTAACCTTACAATTAGACAAATGAGGAAATTAAACAGACTGGACTATGGGAAGCTGCATCTGACGTAGCAGAGTACCAAACTTCAAGGCGATAATATTGACATCTACATTCATTATGGGTTCATAAACAGAAGTGGCCATGATTTCAGAAGTACTGATCACTCTGCGTTCACACCACGTCTTATGAGAGCTTCATGCTCTCAGCAACTCAAAGTTCATCTCAAAAAGAAAAAAACAAACCCAGAAAACAGTAAGTTTGGAAAGCCAGTATTGACATCCTGTGTCTTTCTCTCCCTGTTCTTCTGTTTCCAAACCTACATTATGTTTCAAAGATAAACACACTTTGTGGAGTTCTTGACAGCACTGAAGCTCTGTAGAATGCTTTAGCTAGAAAATGTCCTAAAACATGGACAAGCTGCATTTTCTCTTACGGGAAAATGCAAACTGGGGCCCTACATTTTGCCAACAAAGCCTTCAAACCGAGTGTGCAGTATTATTCGCTATATATAGCTTGGAGAAAACAAGTGTTGACAAGGAGAGGCAGAGCAAGAGAGATGAAGAGAGACATATGTCAGAGCCTGGAGTTCTTGAGTAATGTCTAATCCCTTCCACTGAAAGATTTTTTTAATGATTTACACTCAAACGTTAAGAACAAAGGTTGTCTTGTTTCTTTCACTGAGTCATATTGAAGTGTGTAAACAGAAGTAAAGGAGAAAACTGGATATTTTTGGTCTTATGTTTGCAGAGGAGTTGAATAAAGATTTGACATCTGTGTTGCTTTGCTGTCACAGCTCTCTAGGTGACTGCAATCTGTACAGGAAGGTCAAGTTAACGCGAGGTATTTATTTTCTTCCCACGGCAAAACACAGCTCTCACTTTCTGGTCATTCTCACAACTAGGTAACAGAATAAAATTAAATAGCTGTCCTCCTCTGGTACTGAAAGCGAACTTCTGGTGCTTTCTCTCACCTTTTTTTATCTGTCAGATCACTGCAATGATTCTTCTCAGCCCCCAAGCTCCAAGGTCAATTTAAGGTCACACTGTATGTACCAGGGGCCTTGTGATGCCCGTAGACATCACCGCCCACAAAAGGCCAGACCGGTTCTGTTTGCTAACGAGAATCTTACATAATAATTCCTCTTGAAGGGTAAAAAAGAAGTGCAGAATGGTGTAAAGAGCTGTTCTAGATTAATAATTAACTCTGAATGCTCCTCAGACAAATGTATCAGTGCCTCTGCAGCATTAATTGCAAAAAGAAGGTAAGGCTGGTGATGTTCTCGTAACGCACATCCAGAAAGAATGATTAACTGGAGTGAAAAGCCCTTTGCTTCTCATAGCACTCTTGTATCTTGTATACAACTCAGTGCAAGACTATCGATGCATCAAAGCTGTTAATTAATTAGAATTGCACAATAAATCTCCATCTTTGCTGGACAACTTCAGCTCAAAGCTGACAAATAAACTTTTTCTGCAGAGGTCATGGCCATGACATGGTTCAACTATTATTTTACTTACAAGTAATTAAATTAAATTAGAAAAGCTGACTTCACCTTATGTTTGCTTATAGCTCTCTTGCTTACAACCAACACTGCTTTTTAAGTGCCCCAGACATTTACATATTCCTGAAAATATGTAATAGCTGGGAAACTAAAAAAAAAAAAGCATTCATTATCCATCATTATTTAATCCATCTGCATTGAATGCAGGACGAGTATGCGTAGTTTGTGCTACAGCTGATAACTGTAGTTCTGAAAAAAATGTATTTCACACTTTATATCCTACTAAAGGCCTTTCTGTCCTACATACACAGTTACATCTAAAGAACATAACACCTGCTCACTCTCAGGGCATAGAAACACAGTCTCAAATGCTTTCATTGAGCTTGAAATCCAGTATCAATGAAGTGTGTTACAACAGGTCGCTCCTTTAGACATAAAACTGCTTTTCTAATGAAGAAATATAGACAAGATTCAGAGAATGCAAACACTGGTTATACATGTTGGTGAAATAATTTCACATAAATAACCCACACTGGGAGAATTCACGATGTTTGAAAAAAGGAGCTAAATAAGGGATATTTTTATAAAGGAGTAAGCACAACACCTGTAGAACAAGAATTTGTTAGTGTTGAGAGGATTTTTTTGTTGGAAAATCATGATCTACATTTACGGGCATTTTGCAGGTCTCTGCTTGTTTGTATTCCTCACAATACAGCTGTTCCTGCACTTCTCATGCAGGCAGCGCTCCTCACAGATCAAACTTCACTTTTATCTAAAGCACAGAAGGGCAACAATTCCACCAACCTCAGCAGAGATAATCTCGGTTGGAATAAAGAACAAAGGAAAGGAAAATCTACTAGGACTTCAGGTACCAGCCACATAAGCATCACTCAGAACAAACAGAAACTCTAATGGTCATCTCTGTTTCCAAGGAAAAAAACCCTATGGTGACTACTGTATTTATTTGATATTCAGCTTTTAAATATAAACAACCCAGCTTCATATCTTTCTTAGCATTTTACAGCAATGACAACTTCATTTTCAACGAGATCCAGCAAAAATGTCTTTCCACTCATTCCCCTAGAGAATAATCCCTTTCTATAGAAATCATGAACTTCACTGTACTTTGTCTCTTCTAAAATAAAAGTTCGGTCACATGCTAACACGATTTGTTTTACATTTTCAGATAAGGGCATCTCAAAAGCACAAACCCATGTAATCCTTCCTATGAAGAACTGTGGGATTATGATTTGCAATGAGACTTAAGTCTACGAATCATCTAGCATCTCCCCTCTTTTCAACTGGTGTTCTTTTAACTTGTTTAGGAATACATTTTTTTAACTGATGATATTTAAAAAGCCACAATGTGGCCTATTATAATAGTTTTTCATATAATGCAACAAACTATTTGTAAGAATGAACTAACACATGGAAATACAAGGAGGAAAATAACCAAGAGTCATACTCATTTATTAATTGCAGCTGGGGATGAAGATTGGTAACATATTCTAACCAAATACTGCAACAGATTTTACTTGTTTTATGTATGAATGAAAAGAAATGGCTTGTTCTAATTTCTAAGGTCTCGATGTTAACAAAAGGACTGAATTTGCATGCATGCCTCCTAAAATGCCACAAATGCCACAAAGAATAACTTCTAATAGGCAATCAAATTGGCTTTGTCAACCAACAGCTATGTTTTGACCTAAACTGCAAAGCTTACAGTAGTTGTTATTATTTTGTTTAAAAGTCAACCTGGTATTTACTTTCTCAAATTATTTTAAAGCTGATCAGGCAGCTTGCAGCAATGTATATGTAACAGTCTTAAGTAAATGTCAATTAAAAGTCAGTTTCGTGAATTGTCCTCAGCTTGGAATGAGCACCATACTATGGTGCCACAGCACCTCTACAAGTGTTCTTGGAACAGCCTGTCTCTCCTGGTGCTTGTGGACAAGGAACTAAAAGATGCGCCTCCGATTCCTGTATCCTATCTCAAAATCCACAGGAAGAGAAGTCTGTAACAATCAATGTTTCTTCAGGAATGTTTGACTTCCAAGCAAACATTTGGCCTCTAGGCTGACAGGTAAACAAACAAAACTCACATAAATATTTGGGTATCTTATCTACTGATCAATGAAAGAACGTCTCAAGAACGCAATCTGCCGTAGCTAAGGAAGACCAACCATACAGAATCTCCTCTCCAGAAACTCTTCAAATCTGGAGACGACGTTGCTGTTACAGTGACATCTATTAGTTTTTCATTCTTCTCTAGAGATAAATTTAGGTCTTAATGTGCAGTATTAATTGCTATACTGCTGTGTGCATATTCATTTGCATGCAGAAGTGATAACTTCTAGATATTAGTGTAGACAACACACCACCGACTAAAAATGGAATTCTTCCTCATTCATGTTGTGAGGCTTCTATCTATGGGTAACTGGCAAGTCAGTGCTACAAAATAAAACTGTTCAAGGAAATGTTTTTGAATGTATGTATAAAGTGCACAGGCCAAAAGCCAGAACTTCCAAAGAGGGGAGAAAACAGAGATGCAAAGCCTGAGTCAGGAAAACCGCACAAAAAGGGAAGCTATGCAGCTGCGTAATAACTGCATTGTCCATATACCTGCTGAAATGGACAACCTCAATAATATCCAGGTGCTTAACTTCCACTGATCTCAACTCCAGGTGGGTACCCGCGCACCACTGCAGATCAGGGTCCAACAGCCCAATCCTCTAAGCAATTGCATATCCTTTAGAAATGGCATTTCCACCAAAGTACCTCATGGAAGTCAGTCTGGGCCTTTCAGAACAAAAACACTCTCGTTTTTTGTAGGGTGAGCATTACCCTGCGATGTTCTCCTACTGACTGCATACCACCTCACCTTCTTATTCTACACAGGTGAACTATGAGAAATACAGTGCAGGGCATTTTAGTATGTAAATAGCATAACAAAAAAAAAGATTTCTCTTAATTTCAATTTTATTGTAGTTTATTCTACAATGAATAATCAAATTAATGTTAAATACCAGACGCATTAGGCACTGGAACGGCCTGCTCAGGGAGGGGGTTGACTCGCCTTCCCTGGAGGTGTTTAAGGTGTGGGTGGATGAGGTGCTGAGGGACATGGGTTAGTGTTTGATAGGAATGGTTGGACTCAGTGATCTGGTGAGTCTCTTCCAACCTGGTGATTCTATGAGTCTATGTTCTAGGTCTCTCATTTAGGCATCTCAGCTCCTGCTCCTTGATTCATCATAAGAGAAACTTCAAAACTTATTAAAACCTTTACTAATTCTGTTAACATTCTAGAGAACAAGGTGCTTCCTATGCCGCCTTCTGCCTCACTGTGCATCAGCCATTCCTCTTTCAGGAGACTTTTTAACTTCTCTCTATCTGGAAATGTTGTTTGATGATAATATCTCAAAATAAATTAGATCTGCTCCCTTCTGATGACATAATGAACTGTTATTAACTAAATGTGGTAGTCTGAGGACATCAGGAACTGGCTTGGATAAAATGTTGTCTACATTAGGATAACACAATAAACAAATAAAATTATGTATTAGAAGAATAATATCACGCAATATCACGGCATACTTTATAACGGGGTTGGAAAAATACTAGAATTAAACCCACGCCAATTTGCGTGCACGAATGTGGTGGGTTTAGGTCCTGCTCCCAGAAGGAGGAATTTCCTGAGCAGCCTGGAATAAATATTTGGCAGCCGGAATTCTCAGTTTTAAAATACAGTTCATCTGCCAAACCTGAAGATACAAAGAACCCATTGAAGCGACTCCTCGATCACAGTCATAAGGGCTCCTCTACCAAAAATAAGATCGAATTGTGCCGCAAAACACTCACCTGGGGGTGTTTAAACCAAAAAACCCACCCGCGCTAACTGATGCGCAGAGTCAGTGTTGTGATAACCTTGGGAGAGGGGCCGGGGGGACACGGACCCCGCGGGGCAGCGCGCCCCCTGGCGGCCCCGCAGCGAGATGCGCGGAGCGGGGACCCCGCGCAGGGTGCGCGCAGCTGCTCCGCGGGTTCGATCCCCGCTTCCGCAGCAAACGCGGGGAATTAAAAACAAGCTCTGCCTTCTTCTCTTCCTGCTCCGCCGAAAGCGCCACCTCGTTCGGCCATGAGGCCGTTAGGTACCTATGGCACCATAAACCAGCGCTATTTATAGGCACAGGAACTATACAGCACGTGTTGTACATGTAGGCGTTACTATCGCACTTAAAACAAGGAGCAGGTAGGTTGTTTGCAGATAAATAAAGCCATAACGTCCTTAACAGTTGGGAACCTCCACAAAAAGCAGTTTGACTTTCAAGCGTTTCTTTAAACGATAAAAAAAGTTTTTCTGATAAATGGTCACCTACCTACCCTACCTGTGCCAGAGCTGCAGGGCCATCTGCGAGGGAGGGTGTTTTAAGCAAAGGTGAAGATATATTTAGGATCTGAGGTTTGGATAAAGGTTTAACAGAGATTGCAGCATATGAGGAGCTGCTGAGGGAGCTGGGGGTGTTCAGCCTGGAGAAGAGGAGGCTGAGGGGAGACCTCATTGCTCTCTGTAACTACATTGAAAGGAGGTTGTGGAAAGGAGGGAGCTGTGCTCTTCTCCCAAGGGACAGGATGAGAGGGAATGGCCTCAAGCTCCACCAAAGGAGATTTAGGCTGAACATTAGGAAAAAAAAATTCACAGAAAGGGTCATTGGACACTGGAACAGGCTACCCAGAGAGTGGGGGTTGAATCACTTTCCCTGGAAGGGTTTAAGGGACGGGTGGATGAGGTGCTGAGGGAAATGGTTAGTGATTGATGGGAATGGTTGGACTCAATGATCCAGTGGGTCTCTTCCAAGCTGGTTATTCTATAAAGCATTCTCATGCAAACACGCGCCTTAAAAAAGTGCAGTTGGAAAATCTTGATAACCCTCACTTTGACGACACGATGCTTTCCATCTGCTTAAGTTACCGTCGTTCCAGTAGGCTTTTCCAATAAAAACATCCCTCTCCGAGCAATCATCTCCGGCTAAGTCGATTACCCGAATTAAAACCCGCTCAGTTAAGCAAACGCGAGCTCCTGGAAGGAGAAGACCCCCGAGCCGCGGGGAGCTCACCTCTTCGACTGTCAGCGGCATGCAGATCCGATACTCCTTCATGAGCATATTCCTCCTGCCTCGGGGCTCCAAGCGGGGGAGAAGCGGCTCTTCCTGCGCGGCCAAAACCACTCAGGGCGAGAAACGATCGAGCGGCTCTCGGGCAGAGAAGGCGACCATCCAGGAGGGCTGAGCCAGGCAGAAGAGGAAACCGGCGCGATGTGGCGTTTCTTCGCAGGTCCTGCTCTCGCTCGGCCCCGGTTGCGGGGACCCCCCCCCTCCCCCTTCCCCGGCCCCCCCCGCTGCGGTTCTCGCCGTTGGACGCTCTCGCTAACCCCCGTGGGCAGCGCGGGGGAACGGCCGGTGCTGGCGGCTCCGTCAAGACATGCCTGGGGCGGCGGAAAGAACAAACGAGGAGAGAATGCGGTTTTTTGTTGGTTTGGTTTTTTGTTTTTTTTTTTTCCCCTTCCCCGCAGGCGGGGAGGGGAGACGCCGAGCGCCGAGACACACAGGGGAAAAAAGCCCTCGGAGAGCCCCTCGAACGCGGCTCCCACCGCAAGGCGGCTGCGGGCGCTCCCGCCGGCCCGGGGGGGCGATGCTGACATCAGCGAGAGGCAGGAAGGAGGGAGGGAGAGAGAGGGAAGGGAAGAGGAGAGAGAGAGAGGGGGGCGGGCACGGCCTCAACCCGCCGCCCCAACGGGCTCGGGACCTAGCGGCGGCCCCCGCGGCCACCAGCGCAGGATGAGGAGACCTCGCCCATTTACCCCCTGGGCAGCCCGGCTGCTAGCGCTTTGCAACGCAAATCGAGCCCCCTTAATCGGTCCTTTACTTGCAAATGCCACGCGGAAAGTTCAGCGGGAAAGTGCCTTAGAATCATAGAACCACCAGGTTGGAAGAGACCCACAGGATCATCGAGTCCAACCCATTCCTATCAAACGCTAAACCATGTCCCTCAGGACCTTGTCTACCCGTCCCTTAAACACCTCCAGGGAAGGTGAATCAACCACCAACCTGGGCAGCCTGTTCCAATGCCCAATGACCCTTTCTGGGAAAAACTTCCTCCTGATGTCCAGCATGAACCTCCCCTGGTGGAGCTTGAGGCCATTCCCTCTTGTCCTGTCCCCTGTCCCTTGGGAGAAGAGCCCAGCTCCCTCCTCTCTACAACCTCCTTTCAGGTAGTTGTAGAGAGCAATGAGGTCTCCCCTCAGCCTCCTCTTCTCCAGGCTAAACACCCCCAGCTCTCTCAGCCGTTCCTCATAGGGCCTTGTCACTAGCTGAGCACTAAACCCGCAGCCCTTGCTGGCAGCCCTGTTTGCTTTGGCTCCTCGGTGTGCAGTGTGTCAGTTAAATCGGTTTAATAGGTGTGGGGGTTGAGTTTTGCGTTATTAATTGCAACCTGATGCACACAAGGACCCGGTTCTGAAAGCTCCTGAGGAGCCCGAGCTGTTACACAACTGCAGGTAAATGGTGACACGTTCCCATCTCCCAAATGGCTGTAAAGTACGAACCGCAGAGAAGTGCTGGGACAGGAATGTGAAAATACAAGGCACTGCATGGATAATGGTCAAATACACCTCTGCATTTCAATATAAACCGCTTGCAAAAGTACAAATGATGAAATGCCGCATTTGGGACAATTAAAGTGAATTTAAGACTACAATGAAATGTGTTTCATAACAAAAAAGAACAAAAAAACCCTCTGATTTTCATTGGTACTGAATGTACATTTCATAGAATCATAGAACAACCAGTTTGGAAGAGACCCATGGGATCATCGAGTCCAACCATTCCCATCAATCTCTAACCCATGTCCCTCAGCACCTCATCCACCCGTCCCTTAAACCCCTCCAGGGAAGGTGACTCAACCTCCTCCCTGGGCAGCTTCTGCCAGTGCCCAATGACCCTTTCTGTGAAAAATATTTTCCTAATGTTCAGCCTAAATCTCCCCTGGCGGAGCTTGAGGCCATTCCCTCTCGTTCTGTCAACCTGGGAGAAGAGGCCAGCATCCTCCTCTCCACAACCTCCCCTCAGGTAGTTGTAGAGAGCAATGAGGTCTCCCCTCAGCCTCCTCTTCTCCAGGCTTCACAGCTCTGTGTACAGTTTTCAGCCCGGAGAGGACACAGTGCCATCTCCTGGAGCTAAAAACAGAACTTTTCCATTCCCTGGAATGGAATGCACAATATTTCACGCACCCTGCCTTTCCAGTGAAGTGCAAACACCTACACAAAGAGATAGAAAATGGGAGAGCTCTGTTAATAGGCTGGGGGTTTGACTGAGGGATGAACAATGCGGTTAATGAGCCTTGTATCTCATATCTGACAACAGCCATTTCTAAATATCTGAACTGTAGCTCAATCCATAACGTTGGTAGTGTATGTTCCTGAAACTTCTATGGAAAATAGCACAAACAAGGCAATACCATGATATTACCTACAGATGAGAGAGATCCAAGTTCACGTCTGAAACATCTATTTGAATTTTAATTGATTTGCTAGTTGTTTCATTCACTGGGAACAATATCTCTGGATTTCTGCTGAAAAGCAGTATAAAAAAAATTGAACTATTTTGCATAGGGACTTGATGCTGCTGATTTATAGGCAAAGACACTCATTTCAATAAATACATGAGAAAAACCTAAACTAGTTTATCACCTACTATGCATTTCCAGCAGAAACCAAACCTTACAGGTCTAATATAAAATAACAAAGCATCCAGATCTATGTGAAGTAGTGTGTCAAATCCAGAAGCTACTGAAAATGGAGATTAAAACTACTTCCTACATCTACAGGAAAGAATTCTTCAGTCACCTCATGCTTATTGCCACAGACACAGCTCCATCTTGTGCCATTTGCACATATATATGGGAAGAAAACAGTGACTCTAACAACATCCTTTATGGTTCCCTGCTGTGACTACTGTCCCAGGACTCTCTTAGAAGCATGCTCAGGGGAACCTGCCAAGAGAAAACTTCTAGCTCCAACAGACAGGTAGTTTCTGCCACGCATGTCTATCTGAATGTTGTTTGTTTTCTGTGAATTGTCACAAACTCTTACCTCTGCAACATGCTCGCTGTGATCAGTTGTAAAAATAAGACATCTTTCAATCATTTTTGACCTGGGGGGAAAAAGCATACGTTAAACCATGCTGAACATTAACTCCAGATGGACTTGTGTCAGCAAAATGTCCTTTAGCAATAAGAGACACTAAAAGTCAAACTACTTCTTCAGGTATTATACTGAGGACTTTTGAATAAGAATTTACGTGTTTTTGAGCCATTCAGGAAGTCTACATTGCAGGCATAAGCTGCTTCCGCATCTTCCAGCACACCCATGCACGCAAAGGAAGAGAACAGTTGCAGTATACATTCGTTTTCTTCCTCTTTCACTCACTGTCTGAATCAAAATTTTCTGTTTACAGGAATATGTTCCATTAGGTCATTAACTTCCCTGAAAGACGTTGCTGCCTGTCCATTGATTGTAAAATTATACTAATATTATGACGAGCTAAAAGTATGAGATTTTACAATTAAAAATAACATGAGCTGGCTGAACATGAGCCAGCAGTGTGCTCAGGTGGCCAAGAAGGTCAGCAGCAGCCTGGCTTGAATCAGTAATGGTGTGGCCAGAGGGAGTAGGGAAGTGATCAAGCCCCTGCACTCAGCCCTGGTGAGGCCTCACCTCGAATCTTGTGTTCAGTTTTGACCCCTCACCACAAGAAAGACATTGATGGTCTGGGGTATGTCTAGAGGAGGGGAATGAAGCCAGGGAAGGGCCTGGAGCACAGGGCTTATAAAAAGCAGCTGTGAGGGAACTGGGGTTGTTTAATCTGGGTAACAGGAGGCTGAGGGAAGCCCTCATCACTTAATTGAATTACTCTTAATTTACACCAGTGTAGCAGATGTAGTAACTCAGTTTTAACTCTTTAAGCAAAATGGAACAGTTATCTCCAATACCCCACTGCCACAACTTGTTTCTAGGTATCCACTAGAGTTACCATGAAATTACTTTGACTTTTTCTGGGAGTCTTGCTTTACAACCAGAAATGGAGGGCATTCACTGATCAGTATTTCCTTCAGAGTTTTTGCTTGCAAACACAAACAAGTCTCTCTGAATTTCTTCAGTAAGTGGGACTTCTGTAGTGTATGAAATTCTGCATTGGAATGGGAGATAATAGCAATGAACAACCACCCAGTGTGGCGGCAACATCTCCCAACAACTGATGGTGCAACACTGTCTAATATCAGGATTATTTATGCTCTTAAAATTCATTGTGCCCCCTACCTTGCCTCCACCTTTCCAGCTCTGCAGGATGATTAAGTGACTCAAAGCTGGAACATGTTGAGATCACTGCGGTGAAATCACCAGCTACTGCACACCAAGTCCTCCCTCCGCAGAGGCCAGGCCGTGGTACAGCCTGACACGTCAACATAGCGTGTTCCTCTCCAGACGCGGGGAAATGGCATCAAACCACAATCTTCCTGACCACCATCCACCAGTCTATGGCAGTATCAAGGCCTCAAGCTCTTTACACACTGAAGTCCATAGGGAAGTCACTGCTCCAAACTTGGTACCACACTCCCCCTTCCTGTGTGGCTGGGGAGTCTCTTTGGCCCAGAGTGTGGCCTGTGGGCCAGGGGTTGAGGTTGTCAGAGCTACTTCGGGCTGGCGGTTGGGGTTGGCGTTAGGGCTGCCTGCACATCAGAGGCAGTGGAGCTCCCACAACCCATGGTTAGCAGCAGCTGCAATGCTGACCACAGCCTTGGAGTCAGGTTTGGTGGTTGTGGGGCTGCCCATCAACTAGTGGTGAGGGTCATTATCAGTGGGGTTGCCTTGTGGCCAGGGGTTAGGGGCATCGGAACCCACGGGCTGGGGATCAGTCTTGTGGGGGTGGGGGGGCAAGTTTGGTGGCAATGGGGCTACCCCAGGGGTCAAGATCTGCAGCAGTGGGGCTGCTTGTATGCCAGTGATCAGGGTTAGGCTTGGGGTTAGCGGTGAGGCTGCCCGTGGGCCGGGTTTGGTGGCAACGGGGCTGCTCCAGGCTCAGGGCAAGCAACAGCAGGGCTGCCTACAGGCCAGAGATCAGGGTCCTTGTCGGTGGGGCTGCCTGAGGGTTGGGGTCAGCGGCTGCAGGGCTGCCTGCAGGCCGGGATTAGCAGGGTCAAGGCTAGCAGTGGGGCAGGTTTAGGGTCGGATCCGAGGTCGAGACGAGGCCTGAGCCGGCCAGCGCTGCCCCCTCCCGTCGCCGTCCGCCCCCGCCCCCTTGGGGTCCTCAGGCTGTCGGGGCTGCCCCCGCATCGCCTGTTTGGCGCAGCGCTTGGGGTCCTCGTCGGGAGCTGTCTCGGCGGCGCTTGCGCGCGGGGTGCCGGCGTTTCCGGTGCGCGCTCGCGAGGGGCCGCTGCTTCCGGTGCGCGCGCGCGCGGAGGGACGCGGGGCCGGAGCGATGGCGGAGGGCGGCGCGGAGCGGGCCGACGGCCGCATCGTCAAAATGGAGGTGGATTACAGCGCGACGGTGGACCAGCGGCTGCCCGAGTGCGAGCGGCTGGCGCAGGTGAGGGCGGGCGCGGGGCACGCGCGGCGGCGCGGATGGGCTGAGTCATGGCGTGCGGCGCTAGGCCGCGCTCGGTGAGGCGGCCCCGTGCGGCGCGAGTGGCAGGCGATCCAGTGCCCGGGGGCTCCTGTCGGGGAAGGGGAGAAGCAAGGGCTCTGCTCTGCTATTTAATTGGCAGCATGATGGGAGGAAGACGAGAGGGGGTGTCGGGGCGCAGCCCGAGGCTGCTGGAAGGGAGCTGGTGTTTCCCTCTTGCCGCTTTTCCCAGGCCCTTGTTCGTCCTGGGAGTGAAGGCTGAGGCTGCCCCCGTGTCATTGTGTCAGGTTAGACAGGCGGCGCTTTGCGTCACGGTGTATCCGTGCCCCATAAGTCTGGTATGGAGAGCCAGAGCCCGTGCCGGTCGTTACTGAGCGAACTTGTGTGTGCAGCCAGCCACAGGCAACAGCAGAACGTCTTGTTGGTGGGATCGTAGGTAATCTCATGTGTGGTGCATCCTAAAGACTTTACATGGACTTGTTCAGTAGCGTAATGATTCTTACGCATCTCAGATGTCAAACCAGCCTGCTTGGATCGGGTGTTATGTGCTGTCCCAGTAGGATGGCATCTGATTCTCTACATGCTGCAAATCCTTTGTGTCTAGTTGTGATAGACACATTGTACTACGTAGCAAACTGTAGAATTCTGAATGCAGTAGCAGTAAGATGAGTAAATTGTACCTTACGCTATGGCAAGTGGACACAGGTGTATTATCCCGTGGGTACAACTCTGCATTGGCACCAAGACCATGTTCTATTGCTGCAGAACATGTACACGAAGTATGCACCTTGACAAACCATTGTGCAGAGCTTAAAACATTTCAGTAGGGTAGGTGCGTTTTAGAGACAAATGTTACTTTCTCCCGTTTTTATGAACTGTCTAGTTTCTAACTTTTTTGCAGCTCTGCAGTTGTGCACTGTTAGAAGTTCTCCCATGGTAACTTTTTTTACAAAGCATTTGCTAGGAATTACAATTTAGGACTGAAAGTATGTTTTCATGTCCCTAACCCTTTCAAACAAAGGCAAATGTTGTTCTCAAAACAGTCCTATTATAATTCCGTGCTTAGACTGTGAAGCATGTAGTAATATGCTGTAATTAAGATAATGGATGAAAGTAATAGCATAACAATTTTTGGCCAAGGTGTCTAATTGTATATGTAAGAGGAATATAGAGAGTTTTATTTGTCTAGGAGAGAAATGAGTCTTCCATCTAGCTTGGTGAGAGTGAACTGACCAAACCGGTCTGAAATGTGCTGGTTTTCTCGCACTAGACAGACAACTTAAAGCATGCGTTGGGCAAAAGAGGCACTGGTGCCTTTCCGGTTTAATCTCTGTAGAACTGTGTATTTAAAGTTAGTGCTACGTCTGTTTCATTTTTTTAAGAACTAAAAAGCTTAAAAGCGAGTGTAGACTAGTCTTATGTTTTTTACTTACCTGAGAATTGGAGCTATTCTCAAACTGAGTTGTGTTCTTCACTCATGCTGATTATTCTTTGCCTACTACTTTAGGAAGGAAGATTACAAGAAGTAATTGAAAACCTTCTCTCCTTGGAAAAACAAACACGAACGGTAAGTAGCATGTGGTGTGCATTTATGCTGAGTTGTCCTATACACTCCAGTCTTCCACTGCATTAAAGTTGGGAAGGAAATTCTTTTGTCGTTCTTTTCCTTAAATATAAAATTAACGAGGCTAGATATAATCATTTTTTCCCCCCATAATAGAAGTGCAAGTGGCAGAGGTCTGTGTGTCATTTATTCTGTCACTAATACATTATTCATTTGTTACAGGCATCTGACATGGTTTCCACGTCTCGTATCTTAGTTGCTATAGTGAAAATGTGTTATGAAGCTAAAGACTGGGATGCTCTTAATGAAAATATTATCCTTCTGTCAAAGAGAAGAAGTCAGTTAAAACAGGTGAGCTTAACCATTTGAAACAAAAAATAAAATTTTATTTGGAGCTCATCTTTCCACTCTTCTACAGCCTGTGTTGTAGACATAGTCTTAATTTTTCATGATCACGGAGTGTACATTAAACAGGGTTACTTCAGGTTTTTGTGATCAAAGATGGTGTATGCTTTCCATGCTTTTTTAAAATTTATTTTTAGAGGTAGGTATTTTAATAATAATTGTAACTGTTTTGTCAGTGTTGTTACCAGAACATGTTCCAGTGTCTGTGGTTGCTACTGAAGGTGCCCAATTGGGAATATGGGTCAGTCAGAAATAATTACCTCTCTTCCTTCCCTTCCTTAAAAATCAACCTCGCCTGAAACGAAGGGCTAGTGCACACGGTTAGGAGAAGATGCGCCTCCCCTTTAGCCATGCAGGCCTTGGGACAAACAATAAGTTTTGCTTGTCCATGTGAGAATGGTGTGGGTTTGGCAGGAGGGAACTGTGTGGGATCATATTCGAATAACATTGGAAAAACAGGTGAAAGAAATGACAGACACATTGCATTTGACTTTTACCATCAATCACTAGCATAATTTTAAACTCCTTTATGAATCGAAGTGATTAGGTGTATCTTTCACGCTTTTTGTTGAGATGGGTCTCTAGTTTGATACTAATGTATTTGATACTTATCTCCAGTGTTATAGTTTGAATGCATTTGAGAAGTCTAAACCCTGTTTTCTTTTTTTGTTATTGTACTAGGCAGTTGCTAAAATGGTCCAGCAGTGCTGCACTTACGTTGAAGAGATCACAGACTTGCCAGTCAAACTGCGCTTAATCGACACGTTGCGAATGGTTACAGAAGGAAAAGTAAGATTTTGTTTTAAGACTGTCTAAAAGGTAGAATAAAAGTGTTCACCTTCTTTAAAAGCATAGCCTTTTAACATTATTTTCCAGTCTTGTTCGAATAAGAGCAAAAGTATATTTTTAAATTAACCTGAGAAGCTAAGTGGTGTATTTATTTCCAAAATACTACAAGTATTTTCCACGTTTCATATTTAAATAATTTGCCGAAGCGTTGGTCATATTTCCATGATGTAGATGTTTGGGCGTATTACTAGATATAATTAACAATACATTTCAGAGGTCTAAAATGCCATTTATTTTTCACTTTTTAAAGTATTATGTATTTGAATTGGTTAGAGCAATGGGCAGGCTTAGTTTAATTTCCCCTTGGCTTAGCAAGTTGTCATTTACAGTAACCAGAAAGTGGTATCAAAGCATTATACCAAGTTATTTATTTACAGGGTGTTACTTTTACTTCAAGAGAATAAACTACTCTGTATTAAGGCAAATTTGTGTTAATGTTACAACTTTTGCCTTTTCAAGTTTAGTCTAAATTGTTTCTAATCCAGTATTGTTGGTTTATAGATGGTTAGGAGTGAGTTAAGTAATGCAAATGTGTACTTCTTATGCATCTATCAGCCAAGTCAACTTCTGCCTGTTTCAGTCAAAGCAAATGAAGACTAAATATCTAATCATTCACAGTGCACATCCTTTTATGTTTGCTTAAAGAATGGTAGACAAATTTAGCCATTATTTTTTGGATTAAAACAGTCCAAGTACTTCCGATGTGTCAGCTATTGTTGTTATCTGTGTCTCTTGTGGATAGTATCAGAATAGGGTGTGGGTACACAAGGAATTAATTGGTAGTATGAACACATTAAATGTGTGTCTTACTGGGGTTTTGGTCTTAGAGTTTGTAGTCTTCTTTAGAAAACTCCAACATTTAAACTACTGCTCCTGGTTTCAGATCTATGTGGAAATTGAACGTGCTCGCCTGACAAAGACGCTTGCGACAATAAAAGAACAGAATGGTGAAGTCAAAGAGGCTGCCTCGATTCTGCAGGAATTGCAGGTAGTGCCATGTAACTCAAAATTGCGTCAGCAATAAAAATTAATTCTGGCTGCTCTTAGATTATTGTTCAGAAACTTAATCAGGTACTTCTGCAGAAATGCCTGGAATGAGATTAACTGTTATTAGTGAAAGTGTAATTCAGTTTTAACTGCTTGTGTTAGTGTCATGGTTAGGTTGCATAGACCATTTCCAATTTAGAAGAGAGATTTCAGTTCTCTGGGTAATGCATCGGGTTTAGTGGATTCTTCCTGTGTAAGTGGGGGCTATAATTTCAAATTGAATAACCTTTTCTCCATTTTCATTTGTTTTGGAGTAGCTGTGTTTTCTGTCTTTTTGTTTTGTTTCACTCCCCTTCAATAACCTCCCATTCTTCTTTCTCAGTTAAGATTTCACTCGGTTTTCCTTTGACAGTGTTAAATAGTTACATTTTCATTTTAGGTGGAAACTTATGGTTCAATGGAAAAGAAAGAACGTGTAGAATTTATCTTGGAGCAGATGAGACTCTGTCTAGCTGTAAAAGACTATATTCGGACTCAAATTATCAGCAAAAAAATTAATACAAAATTTTTTCAAGAAGAAAACACAGAAGTAAGTCATTGGAGGATTTCTTTCTTGCCCCTCTGCACCATTTCAATTTTCATCTGACCTGCCTTTCTTCAGGTCCAAATGTATTTGAATCCCTGTGTTTTCTGGGATGCAGTTGGATTTAATTTACTTAAGGAACTGTAGTAATTTTACTTTTTGGTACCTTTTCAGAAACTAAAGTTGAAATATTACAACTTAATGATTCAGCTGGATCAGCATGAAGGCTCCTACCTCTCCATCTGCAAGCACTACAGAGCCATTTATGATACACCCTGTATCCAGTCTGAAAGTGAAGAGTGGCAGCAGGTAAAAACAACACAGCATACAAAACGTCTGTATTTCCATGTGGCAAATACCCATTTCATTACCTGATTGATTCACTGCAGATTAAATAGCTCATCAATCTGTTGTTCTTAGGGTTTTTTAGTGGCTATATTAACAGATCGGTTAGTTGAAAACACATATAATAAAGTTGATTTCAAATGAATATTTATAGCCAACATCTTCATTATATTGTCTTTGAAAGCATAAGAATGTCTCGTCTGTTTTATACAAGCACAGAAATTAATACCAGCTGTGCAAGTATCATCTCAATGACACTCTTGTGTGTGCAGAACAAATGTTACGTATTTGAAAAGGGTTTTTTTCACGTATTTATTTTAAATATGAGAATTTCTATTAACCGGAATATATTTAAATCTGTCACTGTGAATGGGGCTTCATTTCTGCAAGGTGGCACCGATTTCACCCTAACTTCTTAATAGACTGAGCTAAAGCCTTTTTTCCCTGTTACAATTCTAAGCTCTATGGGCAGTGTTTTCAATTCCTCTGTTTAATTATGGGGAAAAAACCACACTCTTCCCTCTTAAACAGGCACTGAAGAGCGTTGTTCTTTATGTTATTCTTTCACCTTATGACAATGAACAATCTGATCTGGTGCACAGAATCAGCAGTGATAAAAAGCTAGAAGAAATCCCGAAGTATAAGTAAGTATTCTTCTTAATAAACAATTCTTAGGCAAAAAAAGTGTGTCTCAAAATAGCTGTGCAAGTGAAATCTGCTTATGCTGAGTCTGCAGCGAGCATCTTGCACTCTAACGCTGTATGAAAAAGTACTGCAAAGTCTTCATGACTTGAAATTCTACATTGAAATGAATGTCTCTTTATAAGAGAGAGATTTTCATTACGAATACAATACCCCAATAGCGTGAAGTATTACAGAGTATATTCTTGGAGAAGAATGAATATTAATGGTAATAAAATTAAAACATTTGAAAGTATTTATTTGATCTTTATAAGCATGAAATGAGCCTTATTAATACAGGATTGTAAATCAACTTCACTAAACCATTTAGAGACCTCCTAAAACTATTTACCACCATGGAATTGATGCGATGGACTGCCCTGGTCGAAGAATATGGGAAAGAATTGAGAGAAGGATCCCTTGACAGTCCTGCAACAGATGTTTTTGGCTGTACAGAGGAAGGTGAAAAGAGATGGAAAGATTTAAAGAACAGAGTTGTGGAACATGTAAGTACTGCTCTGTTTAAGCATTAACTTTGTATTCAGTGCCTCAACTAAAAGTACTTTTTGCTTGCCATATTTTAGTTACAAAGAAACAGAAAAAGTAGGTAGTAAAGCAGCAGATAACTTGCCTTTTTCTTTGCGTTCAATGTATTATTTGCTTGTGTACCTTTATTATAGATGGGTATTAGGCATAGTTTCCAGGAAAAAAAAAAAAGAGTGTATTGCACTCGAATTTTAAGATTTAGCATTCACATTTCAGAGTAGAAACTTCAACATCTTGCTTTGTATTAAATTCATAACGAATTGATTTCATTGCTTAATAATTTGTCACGTAGAGACTTTTATGCCTTTAACAAACAAAATAACTGTTTCTTCACAACTCCCTCATGTACCTTATGCTGGACTGCTGTTAGAACTCTCCAGCTCCGAGTCTGCTTTTAACATTGACTATTTTTGCAGCCTACTTCAATTATTTTTTTGGACATAACCCTCTCTTCTAAACACTTCTATTACAGAATATTAGAATAATGGCTAAGTATTATACCAGAATTACAATGAAGAGAATGGCACAGCTCCTTGATCTGTCTGTTGATGTAAGTGTTGCTTTGCTTTATCCTTCTTCCATCGAGAGCGTGAAAGTGTACATGCACACATTTGTGGCAGAAATTTAAGTATTCAGCAGAGTAATGTTCTCTTTGAATCTGAATTAGAGCTCTCTCTTTAGCTTAAAAAGAACACACTGCTTGGTACAGAATTCTATCTGTTGTTGAATCTTTATGTATCCATCTTTGTATTATCCTTGCAGCTCTCCTATAGAATTCAGTATAATTCTGCTGTTTCTATTACCAATGATGTTCATCTCTAACCAGGAAGAACATAGTGTGCTATAGAGATGGACAGGGAGTGTCAAGTGAACTGTATTTCATTGAGTTCTTATTCCCAGTGTGAAAGTCCATTGCCATTAATAGTATTAATTTGAATATTTGTCACTTTGCTAATCGATAGAAAGACTTGAGTGTAATTTCATACCTTCATAGGAGTTAGAAGGCTGGTTTATAATTCAGGCTGAACTCAGTGTCACGATGGGTGTGTCCATAAGGCAAAAGCTGCTCTTAAAAAAATAATTTGTGTTCTCAATCTCATTTAAATGCTGGAGCTCCTTGTCTTGTGTTTCATTGTTAAAAAGATCTTGTCAATGGGTGATTAAAACTGACTGAAGATACAGGGATTTGCACCTTTCAGTGTCCCTGTTGATAGGTGATTGTGCTTTGGGAATAGAGGGTGGAGTTGTCTTCCTGTCACACCCCCACTTTGTGTTTTCAAGAGCTTCCCAAAGAGATTCACACATCAAGGCATGTTGGTATTTCAAGTGCAAATGGAAAGCTTTACCCTACTGTTATTTATTTAAATCTCCTTCCCACAAACTCAGAGTAAACCTTGACAGTGGTCAGTAATTCACATGGATTTTCCTGTGCCCTCCTTGTCAGAGGGCTTGTTCTGTTGCTTACGAACCCAGGAACTCCAATGTGTAAAGGTCTGTTGGCATAGTATATGAAATGTTTAATTAAATGAAAGACAAAAGTCAAGTTAAAAAAATAAAGCTTTGAATAAACGGTGCTAATAGCTTGCAGTGACAACAGATGTAATAAAAAGTATTGTGTGATTTTTAAGTACAGGATTACTTCAGCTGTGTTTCTTTTAAGTATAAAGAAAATCTTGTTCCCTTTTCTTTAATGCTGTTTGACAGGAATATCAATGCTTTATAGATAAAAATGCTGTTTTCTTGACTTAGCGCTGTTTGTCTTTGCAGGAATCGGAGGAGTTCCTGTCTAACCTAGTAGTTAATAAGACCATCTTTGCAAAAGTAGACAGGCTGGCTGGAATTATCAATTTCCAGAGGCCGAAGGACCCAAACAATATACTCAATGACTGGTCGCACAAGCTCAACTCACTAATGGCCCTGGTGAACAAGACCACGCATCTCATTGCCAAAGAGGAGATGATACATAACCTGCAGTAAGGTGCCTCAGTAATCTCAGTGCTTTTAAAGAAGGCATTAACTCTTCATAATAAAGACTTATTACAGTGTGTATATGGTTTGTTTTCTCCCTGTCAAGCCTTCCTGGTCTAAAATTTAGAACATAATTCCGAAATTCCCGTTGATAATTAAGTTCCCTTGATTATTCATTCAGTTGTTCAATGTTTTTGCTACAGTTGCTGAAAGAACATAATAAAACTGTATTGCCTGTATAATTATAGTTTTGTGATTTCTTCTTTTCTGTGTATACCTTTGTCTAACATGTAGTTCTGTGGTTGCTCTATCATAGGAGTTTTTAAGGCTGTGATTTAGAGGATATACTGTAAATAATAAAATCCTAGGGTTTTACAGTAACGTGCATTCAGGTAAATTTACAATGATATCGTGATGTTTTGTCAAGGTACTGTTTGAACAAAGTTCTGGATGATCATGCTTAGAAATAATGCTGTTTCTTGTCACTTGGGACTACAGATAGATTTAATTCTGAACTGACTGAGAAGTCATCTGAATCCTGTCTGCTTGGTGCAAGTCTCTGATTTTCACTGTTTTGTCATTGCAGTTTGTTGTGGTTACAATAGTGATTATGCAGTTAGCTAAGATAGTACTTCAAAGCTGCTGCTTCTCATAATTAAATGTGTTAATTCAGACTAGATAATGTCCTATCATTTGCTTTAACCTATTTGTAATGGAGGGAAACTGTAGACTTTTCCCCTTGTCCCTGCTCTGTTTTTAAGAAAGTACAACTGTAGCATAAATGTAGTAAGAATCAATGGAACTTTTATTGAACTTGCTCTGGGTTTTCAAAGCTAGCCACAACTAACTTGTTAATTTCATAGGCTGTTTTGGGATGTATAAATCCCGTATCTTTAAATGCTCACTGAACTTCATTCAAACTAACAGAGGTCATTATCATATGAATACATAGCAAGTCAGGAAACTTTAGACAGTGGGTTTGAGTGAGGGAAGTCTGTGAGGGGACAGGAAAAGATGGAAGCTTCTAAGCAGTGATTTGCATTTGAAATGTAGACTTTGGGCAGAGAGGCTTTTAACTTTATCAAAGCCTTACCAGTCCAGCTCACTGCATTTAAGCAACAAAAAGCTGAACTATCAGCAGGAGAAGGCAGAAGGAGGAGCAGACCGTTTAGAATGTGTAGAACATTTACCATCTAACTTCTTAAATTGTATTGTGGTCACAGTTTCATGGCTTGTTTCAGATCTTGTCACAGCCCTGTCTGCGAATGGGAGGTACTAATCCTTGCAAGGCTACCCTTAGTAGCATCAGCAAAACTCTCTGCTGCTAGGATAATGAACCAAATAACTTCTGTTTTGGCCTTTGACCAGCAAAATTAAATCTTCTTGAAGCAGGCAAGAGGTATCAGAAGAGGGAACTTGCCTCTTGCTGTTCCTCTTACCATAAACCTCTTTCTTCTGTTTGCATATCTGGTCTGGAAACTACAATCCCAAGCGTCTAAGCTGAAGGGCTCTGTGACTTACACCAGAGGAGAGATAGTGGACCTGTTTCCACAGCCCACTCTTTGTCTTGGAGTGGAATGGTTCACTGATTTCCTGGCCCTACTTTCTGGGATTATATGTTGAATATCACTCCTCCCTGAGCAATTTAAAGCTCAACATACAGGCATGCTGGCTTCTTAAAAAAAATGCACTGAGACTGAAGTTCTTTGATCAAACCATTACATTAATGTGAACTTCACGGTTCCTATCTCCTCAAATTACTCTCAACATCCCCTTACTGCTGTTTGCTTCTCAACCCTCTCACTTTGTGGATCAAAGGAAAAATGAGTTAGATTGACTATTATTTGTGCTAGAAATTTTGTGTTTTAAGAGTCCATGTTGGAGAAATGTTATCCTTGCATAATTATGAAGTAAGATTAAAGATGAGATCATCTGTTCTTCAGAGGACTCTGGAGGAATTCCAGGGGAATTTTCACGCTGGAAAATCAGAACTTGCTACTCTTCAGGCTAATAATAATAATGCATTAAGGGCTGTCTAGAAACAGTTTGCTTTGTTGTTTAGTAAGGCTGAGTGTTGGTATCTAACTTCAGGTCTACCACTGACTTGCTTGTGGCAGATGGTAAACCACTTAACTTCTGTTAGTTTCCCATGAGTGCTGCTTCTGAGGGAGTTAAAAAATTTATAAAAGGCCAGTGTGTTAAGACAAGAAAAACATTGCTTCTATTGCTGCAATCAGTCTGGAGCCTCTGTTTAGAAAGGCCTCCTGTTTTGTTTCTCAGAGGTGAAAACTGCTCAAGATTCTTGCTGGGATGTTAGACTGCAGGGTCAGGGAGGCAATTCAGTGCTGAATGTATTCTATGTGCTTATTACTTTTACATGTTGATAGCGATGTTTTTTTTTCCCTGTATTCTGAACTTAGGCATGAGTGGTGCTGATTGAAAATCATGTTTTCTATATTGGATTTCAAGAAATCCCAGTTACCAGAAACAGGATTATGAAATAGAAATTGATTTTCTGAATTTCTTGTGAATTCAAAAGTCTGAGAAGAAAGGAGAAAAAGGAGCAGTGTAAGTTTGAATGAATTAAAATAGTTTTGTGTTAAAAATGCAGAAACCAAGCTGGAGCTGCGATTCTAAGCGTGCAGCTCATGGGCAAGCTGGGACCTGCACTGCAGAGTCACAGCGTCTGCTTTAGCTCACTGGGATAGGGTCTGAGGTGAGCAGCCAGGACCAGCAGTGCTAGCCAAGGGCCAGCTCCACTGGACAGCTTTTGTCTTCCTGAAATGGCCTTTTTGGGGCTGGGACCGACCATGCTTCCTTCTGGCAGGGTGTGGAAACAATTAACTATACTCCCAACTGTATTTATAAAGTTGAAATAAAATGATAAAAGTCTGAAGCTGCAAATGCAAAGGATTTCTTTACTCTTATTTCCTTCTGCATTTACATTTTTAGAAGGAGCCGTCTTTATAAATGATGAATATTGAAAATATTCCTGGGTGCAAGTATCTTCTTGCAGGGGCAATGCATCACTGGCTCGGCTGGTGGTTACGCTTCAAAGGGTGTTACATGCAAATTTAAATATAAATGTATTTAGGAAAATCCAATACTAAAATGATCTGGATCTTTTTAATTAATTAAAGTAGAAGGAAAAGTTTCTGAAAAACACTGGAATCCTGTTTTGTTGATAAACTTCATTAAGATCCTGAAGCGCTACTGGCATCCCTAGGGAACAGCACAAAGTGTGCAGAGCGTGGGGGGCAAGGGGAGCACTCTCAGCCTGGGCTGCAGCAGGGCTGGACCCCAATTTAGCCAGTTTAAGGGAGAGGAGGCTGAGGGGAGACCTCATTGCTCTCTACAACTACCTGAAAGGAGGTTGTAGAGAGGAGCAAGCTGGGCCCTTCTCCCAAGGGACAGGATGAGAGGGAATGGCCTCAAGCTCCACCAGGGGAGGTTTAGGCTGGATAATAGGAAAAAAAATTCATGGAAAGGGTCACTGGGCAGTGGAACAGGCTGCCCAGGGAGGTGGTTGAGTCACCTTCCCTGGAGGGGTTTAAGGCACGGGTGGACGAGATGCTGAGGGACATGGTTTAGTATTTGATGGGAATGGTTGGACTCGATGATCCAGTGGTTCTCTTCCAACCCGGTGCTTCTATGATTCTAACAAGTTTAAAATAAACAAGTACAACGGCAGAAAAGCCTCAAAGAAGGGGCAGCCCAGCCCGATGGGCTCTGCCCCTCCGCGCAGAGGCGGCGAGAGCGTCCCGGGAACGGAGGGAAGGGAGAACAAACCCCAAATAACCCAAAAGGAAAACCTCCTGCCGGTTCCCGGTCAGCTTCCCGTGGCCCCGAAGGCCGCTGCGGGACGGGGATGCTGCTGCCGCTGATCCCATTCCCGCTCCCGGGGCCGCTCCCATCCTCATTTCCACTCCCTCTGCCGTTCCCAGCCCCATCCCCGTCCCTATCCCGCCGGTCCCGTCCCGTTGCCCCCCAACAACGTCCCCCGCTCGGTCTCGATCCCATCCCGCCCCCTCCGCCAGTCCTGTTCTCGGTCCCGTCCAGCTCCCATCCGCGTTTCCAGCCGGTTTCGGTCCCATTCCCCACCTCCCGTCCCATCCCTGTCCCCCCGACTCCTCCTCGTCCTCGCTCGGTCCCGTTGCCCCCCGTCCGCCCCTGGTCCCAGTCTCGCTCTTCCCCCTCTGTCCCGGCTGGGCCCTGGTCCCCTTTCCCTCCCCGGTCCCCCCATTCCCGGCTCGGTCCCGTTCCCGTCGCTCGGCGTGTGTCGGCTGGGCCCGTCCCGCGGCGCGGGGGGCGGGGCGGCGCTCCCACCATGCTCCGCGGGGCCGTTGACAAGTGGATCCAAGATGGCGTAGAAAGTAATGACAGGTAAGTCCGGACTTCCCCGCGCCGCCCCCCCGCGCGGCCCGGCCCGGCCCGGCCCCTCGGCCCCGCGCTCCGCCGGCCTCCGCCGCCGCCCCCGCCTGCCCCCCGCGGCCCGCGGAGGGCCGAGGCCGAAGGGAGCGGGCCCCGCGGGGCCCAGGGGCCTGCGCTTGGCCGCCGCCGGCGGGCGGGCTCGGCCCGAGCCCCTGGGCTGCCCCGGACCCCGCGGGCTCCGGCGGGGCGAGGCGGGGGGGGCGGCCCGGGGCGCCGAGGGAGCCCGCGGAGAGGCGGCCGAGGGGCTGCGGGCCGGGCCGAGCGGCGGCGGGGCGAGGGGGAACGGCGCCCGAGCGCCAGGGGAAGGGTTAGGGGAGATGTTGGGAAGAGGTTCTGCACCGGGAGGGTGGGGAGGCGCCCGGGGAGCCTGCGGATGGGCCCTCCCGGGAGGGGCTCGGGGCCGGGCCGGATGGGGCTCGGAGCCCGTGGGCCCGTGGGAGGTGTCCCTGCCCGTGCCAGGGGGTGGGAAGGGATGGGCTGTGGAGGTCCCTTCCGACCCAAACCCTTTTGTGGTTCCGTGGAGAGCAGAGGTGCCTCGCAGAACCTCGGCTCTGTGAGAGGTGATTGGAATTGGATGATATTTAAGGTTCCTTCCATTCCCAAACCAATCTGTGGAGAGTGCAGATGTCTCGCAGAACCCTTTGGCTCCAGGCAGGAGGTTGGAACTGGGTGATCTTTAAATTCTCTTCCAACACAAACCATTCCATGGAAAGCAGATGAGCCTCACCGAACCCCTGAGCTCCATGATAGGGGGTTGGATCCAGATGGTATTTCAAGTCCTTTCCATCCCAAACTGTTCTGTGAAGAGCGGAGATGCCTCACAGAATCCTTTGGCTCCAGGCAGGAGGTTGGAACTGGATGATCTTTAAGTTCTCTTCCGACACAAACCATTCCATGGGGAGTGGCGATGCCTCACAGAACCTCTGTGATCCATGACAGGTGATTGGAATTGGTTAATATTTAAGGTTCCTTCCATCTCAAACCATTCCATGAAGAGTGGAGATGCCTTGCAGAACCCTTTGGATTCAGGCAGGTGGCTGGATCTGAATGATCTTTAAGTTCTCTTCCAGCTGTGGAGAGCAGAGATGCCTCACAGACTCCCTTCTCTCCCAGGGTGCCCTAAGAGATGATGGGGAGGACGTGGAGCGGACGAGTGAGCTTTGGTTTTATACTGGGTGGGGCGGGAGGAGACTGTGAGCGACAGCCAGGAAATAACAGTGATAAAATAGATGTGAACAAAATGGTTTAGGTAGGGCCTGTGGAAGGGTAGAAAAATAAACCGAAAGACTTTAACAGCTGTTGTAAAATTACCCTTCAGAGCAATGGAGGGATTGGCAGATGAGATTGTATTTTTGTTTTGTGCAGGAGGCTTTGTCATGGCCGAGTGAGCAGAAGTTGGGTGCTCTGCCCCAGTCAGCCTTGATACGATGCAACTGCTGTGAAACTGAGGACAGGAGAGTTTGTATTGCAGGCTGCGAAACAGTCTTTCCAGCAGAGAATCTCTTTATCTATCCATCCATCTATCTGTATTTGGGGGAAATACACAACTAGGGAAAACATTGGCGTTACCCTTCCTAGGGTGTTTCCTGTCCTTTTCTGAATTTCCAAATGAGTGAAGTTTGGCTTCAGTGCATTGTGAGACAAGCTGTTGTTGTTTGATTATAGTAACACAAACAGAGCACTGATGGAAATTAAGGAGTGACTGCAGGGAAGCAGTTGCAAGGCTGCTTTCCAATTAATGATAAAATGAATAAGGTAACAGGGCGGCAGGATTTTTGCGTTATCAGGGGTACAGTGAGCTTGAGGTAAATTTTTTTAAAAAAGCGTATTTCCCTTTTCATTGAAGAAACAAACAACTTCAATTGTAAGAGACAAAAATGTCCTACAAGTGAATATCCCCATTGACCGATTGAGTGCATCATGGCTAGTCTTGTTGGGATGGTTTGAATAGTTGGGAATCTTCTAATATTGCTCTTCTTAATAAATAGTATAATTGAAGCAAGGCAAAAGCTAAAATATTCCCCCCTTCCATTTAAGTATTTTAAGAAGAGACATATTCATTTGTGAAAATGCAAAAAAAACCCCAACCTCAAATTAAATGAAGTGATACTTGGCAAGTTTGCATTATTTTCCAAGACTGATTGGCAGAACAGGAAGGTTTTAAGGTGATGCATTTGAAATTAAATTGTTTCAGTACTTTTGAGTCATTGCAGACTGTGAATGAAAACTTCAGGTTCTCCTAAATGGCAAAACTTGTTTGATTGTGACAGTTTGGAGGCGCTGGACAACTTGCTGGTCCTCTGCTGTGAGGAGCTGATTTTGAACGTGCACTTGAAACTTAGCTGAAGGGAGAGTGTACAGGTGACCAGCACATTCCGGCCCCAACCTTAGATGCAAACCAAGGGGTTCGCTCTTAGAAGGATCAGACTTTATTAGGCTTAGCTTTTACCCCACAAAAATTGAGTGGCAAGAGCAGAGTTAAGCTTTTTTTTTTGTTGAACTTTAATTACAAGAACAGTTTTTCTTTATTGGTAAGTGAAGGAACATTTTATGTGCTATTGCTGATAAAATTGAGTTCTCTTTGTAATTTGTTATGAAAGCAGAAATTACTCTTTTTCCCCCGTAGCTGAAATCACATTTCTGTTATCACTCCTCACCTCCATCAATGTATTTGACTTATAAAACATGCAGAGTGTGTGTTTCCCCTCCTTTAATTCATGCAGACCCTGTCCCTTTTTAAGGCAGCCAAATAGTTTTCTATGAAAGAGGCCTGTTAAAGTGATGGCTTTAGGACTTGAAGTACTTTAATAGCTGGTTTTGGGTTTTTTTTTTTTTGGGGGAGTGTGTTCTTGATTTTCTGTTGGTTTTTTTTGGTGGGGGGGGGATGAAGATTGTTTTTTTTTTCTCTCCCTGACAGACTGAAAATTAAAGGGAGGTGTGGTAGCGGCATCATAATCTGTAAACTTTCTCAGTTCTGCTTCTTGATCTGTGATGGAGGATCCTTTCCCTTTGTGAAATTGATTTCAGAGAAGTTGCTCCAGGGCTTTGGCATCGGTGTTAGCAGATCTGGTTGCAGGAGAAGGGCTGTAGTTTGGAGAGAACTTCTGCTCCGAGGTTTGATTCATGGAGAAATTCCTATCTCGAAAAAAATGTAGCTCTGTCTAGACGGCTTGTGGAGGTAATATTTCCGAGAGCTTATGGTACAGGCCCAGTGCTTGAGAGGTCTGGGCAGCCTGGTGCAATTCACTTCACCTGTTTATGCTTCTCTTCGAAGGAATTTAAAATGGGAATAGTGGCTCTTACCAACTTGTAAAGAGTCTTGACGCCTGTGGATGAAAGAGTCTATGTAAGAGCTAGGCAGTATTGCTGATGTTTTCTGTTAATTTACTAGTCCGATTCTTCAACGTTGGCAGTTATTTTTGTTACTAAAATCCCCTTTGCTGTTATAGCTGGATATTCTTTCTGACTTTCAGTGTGTTTATCTTTTTGTTTGTTGTTTACTGTCATCTACATTTGCCACTGCACTTTACTCCAGGTGTTTTCATTTTAGTAATGGCAGAAGCAATTGCTGGAGCAATTCACGTTATTAGCTGAAAGCCCTTGAATCCTTCACCTCGCTGGTGCTTCTTCGTGCGGCCAGTGGCACCTGGACAGGTTTGGCTGCGGGACTGAAATCTCAATGAGAAAAATATTTTGTAGTCATTTAAGTCCTGTCCCCTGCGCACAGCCTTGATAGCTGGGGAAAGCTGTGGGAGCTGGCGTGGAGAGCGAGAAGGAGGGATGGTGTCATTCTGCTACCTCAGGGATAGTCAGACAGCTGGTATTCGCCCTGCCTTGGGGATCCGTAGGCCAAGAGCTGTGAATCCTGTCCTTACTTGTTTCCTAGCGCTGTTAAAGGCTTTCTCCTGGCAGCAGATCCCCTGTGTTGTCGTGGTGGAGAACAAATGCTATATCCCTCATCTTCCCTCCTGCTTGCCTGTCAAAGCCGTGGAATCATTTCTCACTTCTTTCGTCGAGGTCCTGAGGCGAGATCCCACTATTGCTACGTGGTTATGTCTTTTTCCCCTTTAAATGGAAGTATTATGGGCTAGATTATCAGAACAAACAAGACTTTCCTTTTTTTGTTCTTGTTTGCCTTGCTGTTTCTTCTGTGGCCCTTGGCAGTAGTGAGCACTAGTGTTTATGTATAGCAGTGACACACTTTTTAAAGACATTGTACTTTATGTGTTTGAATTCTTACTCCTTTTGGTAGTCTTCTGTGATTGTCATTGTTTCAGGAAGGGAAGGAAAAAGAATATTGAAAAAACTACTTTTTCAAAAATTTGCACTCAGGATTGATATGGAATAAAAAAAATAAAGGAGATTTTGATTGGGAAAGTAAACACTTGTTTTCTTCTAATACTTCTAAAATTTTTTTTGGAGGTGGGGAGACAAAAATAACTTTCTAGATGGTGGAATTAGGAGTTGTGAGGTCAGATCGCTCTACAGAACCAGGCTGGCTTCTGGGGATTTTATTATGGTGGTATTGATATGTAACTCGAGTGCCTTTTTGAAAATGGTCTTGCTTACTGAGCTTTCATCTTCTCTTCGCACAAATGTTTACAACATGAGACTTCATCCAGAAGCAATCACTCATGTCTGAGAAACACAGAAAAGTGAATGTTACTGTAGAGTAGGAAGTGCTTAGGAATTTAAACAGGGAGATTGTAATTACCCAAGGATGAGAATTTGTTTTTCTGTTGCATTTCCATAGCACTGCTAGTTGACGTTAAAGGACACTTAATGTGGCTATAACATAACATCTATGTGTTTCTCTATAATTTTATATGCAAATTCATTGACATAAATTTAATGGAGATGTACTGGTTATTTACCCAGTCTTTTCTCAGTCCTTCAAAATACCACATAGCAGACTTATTACAGGAAAGCCAGATCAAAAAGCATAGATTTCAATCTGTTTGCTTCTTAAATGTAATTTTACTACACTGAGAGGTTCCATTTAGTGACTAAGAAGTTTGAGTGGTTACTATGGCCCCATCCTACTTCTGAATGAGTACAAACCATCACATTTTCTAAATGCCACGGAGTCTTTGTCAGATGCTAGAAGACTCGTACTTTTGCAGGAAGGTAATTCAGAATTAACAACCTTCGCGTACACAGAGCTCCTGAATTGGTAGCAAGAGTTTTTACAATTGGCTTTATGGAAAGAGATGCTTTGGAGATGCTACTGTGAACTGTTGTGGGATTTGTTTCTCTTAGTCTCAGGAAGTACCACTTGCATGGAGAATGATGTGATGAGGGGAATGGTTTCAATCTTTGGTTTACATGTGGTCTGGGGAGAAATACATTTCATGATGTCTTCTGTTTGTAAGCAGTAAGGAAGGCTAATGATTCTCAGAGCTATACTGACCAACCATTGGAAGAAAAAGGAACAGCAGAACTATATTAGGTACAAAATGCTGAATGTTGAAGTCGTAGAAAGTAAAAGCTGGAAATGTGAGCAGTGTGAGAGTTCATCTGAGCTGGTTTTATGGTAGTTAGGGTAAGTCATTTAGAAATGGTCTTTCAGTCTGTTAATTTCACAGTTGGGTTTTTTTTTCATAGTTATATGTAGCAAAAATACTGTATTCATCAAAACACTAAAAATTTCACTGCTTAAATATGCCTTGAAGATCTTTCAAAGCTCTTCAGACCCCGTGGCAAGAGGGAAATGCGTAACACAACAAGAGCTGTTTTTGAGAATCTTGTTTGTTAGTAATGCAGCATGAGTGTTTAATTTGCTGGAAAATATTTAGTGGTTCAGCAAACCAAGAAAGTAGCAAATCTTTGTGGACGTAGTAAGTGCAGAATGCCATAATTGAAAAGCGTGATGATTTTGGCAGCATATAAGATAGTGCTTCTTCCTTATATCTTCTCACTTAATGGAAGATAATCTGTATTTTTGTAAGTTATCATGTAATTTTGTCCTGGCATAATTTCTTGGGAAAAAGGACAGGCAGTGTGCTTTGGTTCCTTCACTGCTCTCAATTCCATTCCCTGTCAACTCTCTGGGATTCCCAGGTACAGTTCACCAGCCACGATCGCTACCTTGAATCACATCCTTTGCCATCTCTGGAGCTGGAATTTATTGGCCTTTTCTCATCCTCTGCCCAGGGAGGGAGTTAAAGGGAATGTTTCCTTAGGATACTTCTGGATCTGTGCTAGTGCGGTGTTGCAGCCGAGTGCCCTGGGTATTTTATTAAAGTGATGTTTTTGATTATAGTTGTTTGTGCTAATGGTTTTGAGGTAACTGTACTCTGGCCATATCTGAAGACACACGTTTGGAATGGTGCAGGACGTTTCTTTTGTTGTTTGAACCGACAGATATTACTTGGCTGTAGTTTTGTTTATATTTGTTTGGCTGGGCTATGCTCGCTTTTCTTCTGAAGCTCTGTGAGAATTGTGCCATTAACCACAGGATCGTTACTCATTCCTGCTGAGGTCTGTCCTTTGAGTGGGGTTTGAAATGTGGGACTGGACCTCTGAAGCTCCTTTCAAAAGGGTGAATGTTATTGGGAAACTTGTGTTTTGAGTACAAGTTATTGTGTTGCCCATAGGGTTTGCTCTGCAAGGAAAACTTGGGAATCCGTATTCTACTCTTGGGAGAGGTCTGAAAATTAAGCCTGCTGGTGGTGTTGTGTTCATGGATTTGAGGAAGAAGAGATGGGAACATTATAAAAGCATTGTCCGAATGCAGAAGGGCTAAATTAAAATACAGAGTTAGGAGGCAACTCCTCAAGTCAGACTTAGCCAAGTTATGCAAAACTATGTGAAACTGAGTCATGTAAGAATGATTTTCAAAGGTTATTTACAATAAAGATAGCAATTTTTAGTAGTGGATGTTAGTTATTGCTTTGAACTTCGAAAACAAAAATAACTTACAAAGTTACGTAATAGGTATGGTTTTGGGTAAGAAATATCTGTGGGTGGCATGATTGTGTTATTAAACCCTTTATCGTAGGACCCTTTTGTGCTAAGCATGGTATAAATGCGTGACAGAAACCTCAGTCACAGTATTATTCACTACTGTAATAAATGTAAGTTCGTTATAATGCTGCAGTGGAGACGGAGGTGTATTGAAAGGAAACTTTCCTCATTTGTGTCTCAACTTTGCAGCTTATTTCTGTGCTCAGGTTGTGAGCCGTGCTCTGTAACTGTGCAATGTCACCGATGATCAGCATGGAGATTTTTATGTTCTTTTTTCCCCCCCGTAACCCAGCTGTAAAACTGTGAGATGTACCTGTAGCATCTACCTTTGCTCTGGTGAGCAGAGGTGTGTTCTTCAGGTGGATCTGGTCATAGGAGTGAGCTGCTTTGCAGTCCCAGGACACAAGAGTGGAGAAAATTCCTGTATGAAAATGCAAGTTTGACAATTGAGGGAAGACTTGTTTACCATCGCTACAGCATCTCTGTTGGGGACAGAAAATGTGAATCAAACTACTGAGCTTCAGAGCTGCTTCGCTGTGGGGGAGAAAAGAGTTTGCATGGGGTTTTCCAAAGGGCATATGCTGTGATAAATAAGTTCCTAAATTTAATTTGCATTTTATTGCTGAAATGCAAATACAGCTGTATTGGAGGAAGCTGGGAAATGAACACAAGAGAAAGTTAGGAACTGCTAATTTTGATTCTGTGTTCAAGACTGATTAAATTGGTGAACTTTGGCGAATGAGCTGTGGTCAGGTGCCCTCTGAAGACAGTACTGTATGATTGACATTTCAGTGAGTATCATGGAAAACTTAGTGATGTGCTTTTTTTACATTCAGACTTATGAAATGCATTTGTAAATATCCTGATATGTGTTTTGTGTTGAAATTGTAGTTGAGAATCTTCTTGGACGCCCCTTTGTGTTCCTTGGGAATGCACTTCTCTACCTGCTTGGCACTTTGGAATGTTGGTGACAGATGTTTAGTCACTTATAGACAGAGGTATCTATATATTATACAGCAGACACTTCTCAAAAAGGACTTTTGACGATATCTTATGACTCAGTGGAGAAGAATATTGGTAATTACATGACTATGTAAGTCCTTACGACTAATGCTGGTCTTTTTTTTTTTTTTCTTCAAAACTATTACTAAATATTATATTGTGAAATGCGCAGGCACGCGGGAACGAGGCCATATTCTGTTATTCAAACATTTGAAAGGGAGGTTCGTCCACAAGTAGTTTTTAGTTTTAGAAATTGTGGATAATGGTATCTAAAACCGCTTTTAGAATACGGATACTGTATTCTTCTGCAAGGTGTGTTTGCAACTTGTGGGTTGTTGCTGCTCGATGCAGAGTTGCCTGGTCGTGCAGGGCTGATTTTTTTCTTTTGTTTTTCTCTGGCAAATTTCATTAAGAGAAGCAAAGATTAAATTACTTTTCTTTTTTTTTAATAAGTAATTGGTGATGTTGTTAGGGGATAAAATGGTAACTATGGGACGATATTTCATTTAAAATGCCCTCCTCTTGGATAAGTGTGAGAAAGTCAACTCTCCAAAAACAGTAAGAACATATAAGTATATGAAGTACAAACTGCTGCTGTTAACTTGTTATGAAAGACTGTTGATGGGAAGATTTTTCTATGAAGGAGCCAAAAGAACTTTAGGTGGGGCAGAAGCGCCGCCTATTATTATGTTACCTGATGCTTACTATGACGTGCTCCCCTTTTCAGTTGGTTACAACTTGCCAAATTTTAATTATTTGGGTTGAAATGTCCCATGAAAAGCATTTATCACAGGCTGACTTTTTGGGTGCTGTGGAGGGAGGGAAGGGTTCTGGCAACCCTATTCAGTCTTATCTGAAAATTGGGCAAAAATCTATTTTTATGCTCACAATAAAAAACCAAAAAGATATCTAATGTCCTATTTAATGCTTTGTAAAAGTTGAGATGTGGTATAATATGATTTTTTACCTGCCAAGGATATACTTGTTACCAACCCTGTGAATTAGAGTTGTTTTCAGATTTTGAGCCCGAGACAGCGAGTTTGTTTGCATGTGTATGTGGTGCTGTCGATTGTCCTTTCTGCTGCTCATTTCAAAATGAAAACAAAGGATATTAGTAAAGGTAATGAAGTGTCAAGAATCGCTTAATAAAGTGCCTGTACTGAAATCATAACTAGCACACTATAAAATCAAACTTGCTACTATCTGTGATGTATGTAAAGTGATTTAAAGGACAGAGAGGATCCAGATGTGGAAGACATTTGCTGTCAATCTCAGCTGGTGCTGTATTTTTTTGCTGCTGTTGTTACGTGAATGGTAAACCACTCTCAGGCACTTGTTCCTTTTTCAGTAAATGTTGATATATTTATTCTGTACATTAAGCTAACAGGATCAGACTGAAGGCTCCACTTATATGGCCATACTTGTCCTAATTTATGGTGCTTTCTTTTTTCATCGTGGAAAGATAATCTAAGTATTTAATAGAAGGGGACACCATGAACCTCTTAATTCTGGTTTTCCCCCCTTGTTGAAATCTAGCATATTGTTCTTGCAGAAGTTATTGCTGTTATTATGCTATGTAATAAAACCTTGAAATAAGCTTTCCTCATTCTGTATGCTCCATCTCAGAGTTAACATCATTTTTGGAATTTAAAGTAGGGTCATTTTGCCTGGAGTTGTACGACATTAACCAGAGTAATTCAGTTATTTCAGAAAACTGATTAGATTGTCCTCTCTCAAGGGTGGAGATTTTTGTATTTGTTCTGTAAGGTGTGCAGTGCATTTTGAGCGCTGTGTAAAACAGATATTACTGACTTCAGCTATAGCTGCAGTAATGAATACCGAAGATCTCTGCTATTATATTTTTCTTAAAAAAGCAGAAGCACCTTTCATATTACTCTTTTCTTCACTCTGCACGTGAAAGATGCACCATCCTTTTTCTCTCAGTTCTGTTAATCTTTCACATTGTTATAGCACACTGTCATTATCTCCTCTCATTTTAGTATAGGATAATTTATGATGTGTATGTCATGCCACTAGTCAAGTGCATTTTTAATGTGTGTGTCTGTAAGTGGCTTCTGTATTTTGTATTTGAATAAAATACTTCTTTGTCATAAGGCAAAGGAAGAGAAATAGATCTTTAATTTTATCCATCTAAAAGTACTTGAGTGGTATTTTGGAATACTACAGAAGCAATCAGATAACGTTATCTACAGGTGCATGCAAGCCTTAAGATGGGATCACTAGACTTGCCAGAACAACTCTTTAATACAATTTAACAGTTAGAAGTATTATTCTGTGTTAGTATATGGGCAGACAAATGCGATTTGTTTGCAGACTCTTGATTGTTGAATTTCAGTGACCCATCATTTTTACTCTAATGTTGGCTTGTTCACAGTGGCTAACACTTTTATTGTGTAGTAAACTCAATTTATTGTAATTAATCCAAATTATTAAACAAACCCAAACCTTTCCATAGCTGTGTAAATTCAAGTCTCCTGTCAGGCTTTTCCTGATACGTTTGAGTGAGGAACTGCAAGACTCTTCAGTCACAGGGATTGTGTCCGTACCAACTTTCTGACTTCCCAGATACTAATTTTGTATTATATGGAAACAAAACATTTTCAAGACCTTCACATGCGAATTGTTTACATCTCAGTTTTACCAGTAATAGATTTCAAAGTGCTATGTGGTGTGTATGGCTAGTATGTGTAGCCACTCTGTGTTAGTGAAACCTGGAAACTGCTGGATGGATCCTTGAGGAGTTAAGCTGATGAATGCAGTTCATGGCTTTTATCATTGTGGGCAAGAACAGTAAGATTTTTCTTTTACCAGTGGGTGATATTTTAGTACAGTCTGTCTCTCTCGCTGGGTAAATGGCACTACATGGTGGTATTTGATGGGGTAACTGACCTCTCGGTATCAATAAGAGGTTGAGTTATAACTTCTCCTTTCCCTGCATGGACTTAAAAACCTGGATGTCTGTTATCTGTCTTGTTACACGTTTTTCATAAAAATGCAATGTCTTCGAGACTTCTGTGAAATTCAGTTCAAATTGACTTGCAGTTCCAAAGTTACTGGGGAAGGACAGAGCAGCCATCCTAAAAAATAAATCTAGTAAATCTCTTCTCGTCCCTTAAACGGAATTGCTGTGAAGTTAGGATAAACCAGCTGTCTTTTCTTGCCATGTTACCTGAATTTATTACACGTTCAAAACTTCTGTCCAGTTTGGCCAGCCTCTCCAGTTCACAAGAAAGGCTGAAAAATCACCAGAGGTTAGGAAACACAGTGTGGTCACTGCGTACCTTTTCTTGGAAAGGGTCAGGATGAGGTGAATTCCTGTCCTGCTTTCTCTGAGCCTGTGCCAGCTTGAGAGCAGTAGGCAGTGGGATGGCAAACCCTTCTCTCCTTTCCTGCAATGCTCTGGGCTCTTAGCTGGAGGACATGGCTCAGTAGCTTTGGTAGGGAACTTTTGGGTGCTTATTTCTCATAGCAGAACTGTTTGAAGGATTATGGAGTGTAATGGGAGGCAGCTGGAGAAGCTCTTCCCCTTGCATGTTCCCCATGGCAATGGGTCTCATTCATTTGCTTCAGTTGGTGAATCCCAGGATGTGGCTCTTGAAGAGTATTCAAGTGACAGTAAATTCCTACCAGTCTCCCTATAGGACTGCAAGCTGAACATCGTGGCTTTAGCATAAATCTTTACAAGAGATGTTAATGTCTGGTTAAAATATGCAAATATTTACTGACTTGTCTACTGTTTGTCAGCTTGGCATGCGAGACCTTGGATCTGATCCTTCTGTCTTGGCAGACATTGGGAATCTTGCCAATAACATTAATAGGAACAGCGTTGTGCCCTCTAATCTGTTTGTTTATGAAGTACAGCGAGAGTTATCTGGCTAGATGCTTTACAGTGAATTGAAAAAATCATCTGTCTGAAATTTTTTAGAAACTGGCACATGCTTAAACTTTTTTTCCTAATGTATGGACCTTTTGCTTCCATAAAATACATCAGTAAGCTGTGAAGTGTGAAGGCAGCACAGTCATGAGTTAAACTGCTGTGAAAGTCTTAAAATTTTAGTTCGCTATGTTCTCTCTTCCTACATTGATTTTTAGTTTGAAATTGGAGTCATCAGACTGTGGAGCAATTCTTCAAAAGCCTTCTGTGCATCAAGAGGATGTAGTGTTTACTTGAAAATATCTGACTGTAGATCACAGTGTTTATCACTCTTTCCGCCTCAGACTTTCCCTTCTGCCTGTCCCAGCCCCCTCGGCAGTTCTGCAGGGGGAAAAGGGCAGTTTTAGCTGGATCTTAGTTAATCTTTTCATGTTTGTTTACAAAATCCCCTTGTAAAGAAGGCAAAATAACCGTTAGAATATTGAGCTTAAAAATAATTAGTTGTAAGGGAAAAAAAAATATCCTTCATAGTTCATTTGAAAAAAAACCACCAAGGTTTAAGTTACACCAGTTGGAACTAACCGAGTCTTTTAAATAATATTTTGTGGAAGCAAGGCTGAGCACAATTTGGCCTTCAAAAGATGCTAACATCGGTAAGTCCTCTTCTACTTAGAGGCAGGAGGTTTTTTGAGGTACAAAGTATAATGCTAGGGTTGGATTTCTGGATTAGGCAGTGAGAAAGACTTGTGTAAGCTGTCATTGATGCTCACTGTCACATCAGGTGGAATTCACATGCGCTGTGTTTGAGTATTTTACTTGAGTGCAGAAATCTGGAGTTATTCTGTAGGCAGCAGTGCTACGTGAGATGATTTGAAGCTGAGAAATGCTTTGAATTAACCACTGATAATGAAGGCTCTGTTGCTCAGACATTGTGCCAGTAATTCTGAGGTAGCTCTGCTATTCTAGATGCGTAATTTGAGATAGTGGGAACAGGCCTTTTTACTCTTTCTTCAGCATTTTGGAGATGCGTTAAGCTTTGCTATTAGAATAAATTGTACTCAAATTTGAATTCAGAACTCTTCTGGCGTGTGGTTCTTCAGGGTGTTTTGAGAAAATGAATAATCCTGATGTTTGTTCTGTTACGTGCTTCGTATTTTAATCTCAGTTTTACAGATATAAGGAATGCTATTTGCTCAGTTTTGCAAAGAAAGTCGGGAATGTTGTGCAGACCTTATGGCACTGTAGCTTTCAATTCTAATCTGTAATAATTTCTGTTCTTGTGAATTTAGAAATTCCAGTTTTACATTTGAAATTTTTGAAGATAACTATAGAATGCAAAATTATTTTCTTTGACAGATATCTCTGTTCTTTGGCTGTTAAAACGTTAACTGTTCTGAAATAATTTAAGAAATGGGTAGGTCAGATATTACAATAGACAAGATTTTAAGAAATCCTTGTGTAAATTCACATCCACATCTCGGTTGCTAATTTACGTGTAGCTTGGGGGAACAGAGCTAGGAGAATGAGGTTTTAAAGAGTCAGCAGGAAGAGTCAAGTGCCTTCAAGGAACAGTTTAAGGCACCTGCATAGGAGTCTGAAGTAGAAGGTGCAAATACCCCATAAATGTGCATGTTTGTATCTGGGTATATGGATATAAATGGAGTTTAAATGAAATACGAGAGCTGGAGTGTAACATTTTCCATGTCCACTTACTGGTTTTCTTTGTTATGATTTAAAAAAAAACCCCAAACAAATGACCCTGCAGGAGCTCCTAATCGATCACTGTGACTTCAGTGGGTTTTTTAATTATGTTCTGAAATACCAGTAGTGTGACTCAGTTTAGCCCAGTTATCCAAACAGCCTAGTCCTGACTTGTCTTAACTCCACTTAACTTAATCCCTAGGTTTTTGCTTGGGGTCAGTTCTACACTCTGAAGTGCTTTGAGCCTTCAAGTTGACCAAAGAAATCGTGTGGCCTTTGCAGTGCAGTAGGGTCACTCCTGGGTCTGTAAAACCCGGGTTCTCCTCAAGCAAGTTAGTTCAACATTTGTCAAAACAGCCAGAGTAAGAGAGCTGATAAACAAAAGTGTTTTTCTTTGACGTGGTGCCATGGAGGAGAAGAAGGGCTGGAAAACGTAGTGTTCAAGTGCTGTCGGCTCTGCCGGCCAGGTCAGCCAGGATGGGAGCTGTGTATAAACAGTTCTTTGGAAATAAACACACAGAAGCTCTGCTGAGACTTCTGGTCAAAAGAATTTTGGTTTAATGTCAGTCAGGAAGTGAGGAAATCAAAAGTACAGCAGAGTTCATGAAATCATCTCTTTTTCAGTCCCTTAGGAGAAAAACAGAATGTACATAAGAAAAACATCAATTATCAGTTGTATTACCATAGAAGCAAATCTGAGATTTGTAAAATTCACTGTGGTCTAGAGTGTTAGTGAAATGGAAAACAACATTTTCAGCTGTATCTGGAGAAGATACTTGAATAAACAGCCTAAGATAACCTAACATTTATATAATTGATAATATATGGTTAAATGATCCCATTGAGTCTCTTTAATGTTACTGGAATTCATGAATGAATTTACTCGTATGTACGGAGGTGCAAAACCTACTTGCCTGTTCCTGTTCTAAGTGAAAATGGGGACATTTTATAGCAGAAAAAGAAACATCTGGATGGATGAGGTAGGATTTTGCAGTTAAGAAAGAGGCACATTAACTGCAAAGTGTGTGTGCCCGTGTTCCTTCAATTTGGGGAAGATATGTTGTTATACAAGACATTTGATGCAACATTGTAAAAGAGAAGGTGTTTTACCTCAAAATTGTCCTAGATTCAATATTTTTTATGTTTCTATATTGATACTGAAAACAAAATTTAAAAAAATGGTAAGGAACACAGAATATTGTGTCACATAATGTATGGAAGGTCTGGTGTACACGTCTATTGTTTATTGGCTTAGGCATGTGTCAATAAGAAGTTATTTTTCATATAATGGAATTGCATTTATTTGACCTTCAGATTAACTTCTTGAAATTATTTTACCTTTTCTTGGTTAAAAACCTAAAAATGCCAAGGTAAAGGAAGTTTTTAGTGGCAAATTTTTTAAGTGGGCTAAAGGGGGTTATTTGAGACAATTATGATAGTTATACGTAAGAGCAAATATCGTTAGCATGCTGCTTGCTAAAAATAAAAATGAAAACTCTTACAGTTTTTCTGCTTTTGGTTATCAGAACGAAGTTTTGTGGAGTCAGCTTTAAATTACAATGTCTCTAGGGACACGTATCCCATATTAAGTATTAAGTCAATGAAGGAAGGCTTTAGAGAGGGATTATAGAAGGTCTTTGCTTTTCTACTGGTAGTTTAGATTGTTGATAACCATTTTTCTCAGTGTACTGACAAATAATGTCTTCTCTCGTACGCTGATATTTATCACAATTATTTCAAGTTTTTTTCCTCCTAAAAATACTTAAGATTTATTTAGGAGGTTCTGTTGGTGTGGCAGGGGTATGTGGGCTTTCTCAGCCATAAATAGAAATAAACCAGCTGAAGGAGAGACAAGCGTTTTCCTGTTGACTTCCAGTTCTTTCTCATTCCTCATTGTCCATCCCCGTGATGCTTCCCCCAGCCAGAGAGGGTGGTTCTTCCCCTGAGAGTAGATGAGAAGCACTTTAGAGAGTAGGATGTCCCGGAGTGAGTGGCTGCAGGCTGGGAGAAAGAGCAGTTGGTAATGAGTTGCATCACTTCCAACGCACAGAGCATGCTGCCAGCAGAGATCCAAAGCCTCCGTGTAGCAAAGCACTTAAATCCGTGCTGACTTCAAAACCTGAAACCACTGCTGACATTCTTAAAATCAGTCATGAGCTTAAATACCTCCTCGAATTAGAAACGAAACTGAGAGCTGGGAGTGATGGAGGAAAGACTGGGAAGAGGTTAGTTAGTGAGAAAGATTGGGAGAGGAGATGCGAATGGAATAAAACGAAGGGGGTGTGATACTGCACCTCGAGGTGGGAGTGGAAGTTGGTTGGCAAGTTGTCAGTGCCATTATACAGCTAACCAACGTTTTATCATCCCCTCTGCCCCCGCTCTAGGATTTCTGTCCCTGAGTCATGGCAGACAGAAGACCAGAGAAGTCATGTGAACAAGCATGTGAATCCCTTAAGCAGCAGGATTATGAAGTGGCAGTGAAGCATTGCACAGAGGCTCTCCTTTCCCTCAGCCAGTACCCCCCAGCTCACCTCCCGGAGGCATGCCAGGCACAAATCGACCGCATCAAAATCGAGACTCTTCTGTATAGAATTGCTTCCTTTTTACAACTTGTGAGTGTGACTCTTTAATAGTATCTAGTGAACTGGAAAGAGCAATCAAATATCTTGTGCTGTCAAGATTTAAATAAAATGCAGTGTTTTGCTGTGATTGGCGTGTTCGTTTGCACGGAATCCCAATTGCTAAAGCATTTATGAGGATTCTGTCTTGTAGTTTTCCACAAACTGCTTATTTTTCAGGATTGAGACCTCTGAATAGTTTGGGTCTGAATCCCAATTCTCTAAAAGAATGAAGAGAAGTACTTTTAAAAATATATGTATTTCAGGAAGGCAAAATATCTGGGTTTGGAGTGTTATGTTTATACAGTTATGCTGAATTACACGGCAAATTACCTCATCTTTAAAGAACATGAAATTAAGCTTGCAAATCTAAACACTCAAAACCCAAAGTTAAGACATGCCAGAATTCCGGTAGCTGGTTCATACCTAATTTAGCTCCATTGGCACAGGCCTAACGTCAGTCTTTTAATTCTTGATGATATACTGGTTTGCCATTGCTAGGCTAGAACGTGTCTGGTGAACGATGTCACTTTTAGGCTCCGGCAGATTTTGAATGGAAATGTGAAAACTGAGGTCTTTGTCAAGGTTTGTAAATGCAAGGTGAGAGGCGTAACCCTGAATTATAGGTGATCCCGTTGCCAAATTCCTGTCCCTCCTTTAAAACAGCACAAAGTGACACTTGCTTGAAAGGACATTACACTGCTTCCGAATAAACCTACAGCCTGCTTAACGAATCTGCTTTTCTCCTTACCTTTCTGTTGTAGAAATGGCATTACAGATCCACAGGGGCCTTGTTTACCCTGGATCTCCATGTATTGAGTACAAACAGTTTCTTAGCAAGGGGAAGAAATTCAGCCAAGCTCTTGTGGGGCAGCTTTAAGATGAGTCTTGCCCATCTGATTAGGGAGCGTTTTTAAACATTCTTTACATAGATGGCTGAACTGGGCTATTTGGTACACAAAACAAGGACTGGGAAACTTCATGACCTATGTTATGGCTCCTCAGGGGAAGAGATTCAGAAATAACTAGGTTTGTTTTTTTCTTTTTTTAATGGAAATCGTGTTACTACACACTTGACTTCTCAAAATTATTTACATAGGCCAATATGCAGATAGGTGCTTTGCAGTGTGTGGTAGCTTCTGACCTGGAAGCCTTTGAAAATCCTGTGAGGCACCTATCTGCATGTTCTTCAGCGAAAATATTGCAGAGGGAGGCTTCAGTGGCTTTGGAAGAATACTTGTAATCCAAACCTTCCTATTAAAGACTTAAATCCTATAGATACTTGAAGTGAAAAAAAAATCCATTTTTTTCCCTTTTGTTTTAGTAAACAAAGCAGTTTTTAAAATGACCACGAATGACAGAGTAAATAAATTCATACCTTACAATTTTCAACAGCAACGTATTACTGCAAGTTTCAAAATATTTACAGTGGGTAGAAAATGAAGTTAAGATTGTGTATCATTTTCCTAGGTGTTGTGAGCCACTACAGACGTGCATAAACACACAGCTTTGCCCATTCGTGGTCCTCTTCTGAACTGTCTGTTTGCTGACAACTTGAGAAAGTCACCACCCTAAGAATTAATTATATTATATTTGACATTGACTATTCTCTGCATTTTCCACCTGAAAAAACCCACAAGATAATGGATTCTTAAACATTTGAGACTTGTAATTCAAGCACATAGTTGTTTATGCTAACTGGAGTGATGCTATTTTTAAACTTTTCATGTTTTACCTTTCAGAAAAAGTATGGGCAAGCAGATGAAGACTGTAGGCATGGTATGCTTCTTTCTTTTTTTATCATGTAGTGTTATAAATTGCAGTCAGTTTTCTGAATTTTTAAAACTGATGCCCAGATTTTTTGTTTACTAACAATGCTTCGTATTTTTTCTATTATGTGTCTGCTTTATGATACTTTTTTTCCCTTTTTTTTTGCGTGTGTTTTTGAGAGATCTTGCTGTTTTGTAACTCGTGTTCCAAGTACCAGAATGCCTCAAATCCATGGTTTTGGCACAGTGGTGCTATTTGGCTCATAGATGTAGGATGAAGAGATAGTATTTTTGTAAAAATAAGGCAGCTGATTGTCCTGTCTTTCTTCCTAGGGACATGGTGGATATTTTGGTTTGCATTTTGGAACTTGATTCAGAGAAAATCATGATGATGTACCTGGATTTATTCCTATTTGTTAAAGCTTCCAGCTGTGCGTGTGTCACATTGAAGTTGAGCTGTTAGTGTTTTGCTGCCTTGTTGGGTTGGGGTATTTTTAAAGGAAATCCTTTAAAATCCTTGCTAAAGTTCTCTTGCTCACGTGTAGTGCAAGTGGGGCAAAACTCACAGCGAACTCCCTGCTGAGTTAGGTCAGCATCGGATGAGATATATCAGTTAGTTTTGGAAGGAAGAGGTGACTGGATCCCTCCGTTCAGTTTTTAGTGCCTTAACTACTCCTGAATTGTAAAAGTAATTTCCTCACCCCGCATTTTTGTTACACAGACTGTGTGATGTCATACTCTGACATTTCTGTGCTATTAATGACAATCTTTAAATCGTTCCTTTCTGGTTTTGTGTGGTGTGGGGGATTTTTTTGTTCTTCTATTTTAAATGCATTTAATCTTCACTCTTCCCCAAGTCACAGTCGGGGGAATTCGTGTGGTGTCGCAGCCTGCTTGTGAGGGACCACAGAACATAACTAAGAAAAGTAAACTTGCTTCCTGGAGGTGTGAAATTAATGTTTAACAAATTTTAAAGGGCTGAACAGTGCTTAATCAGTACCATTCTTAAAATAGTCTGCAGGATGGAATATTCTGACTGACCTCACAGTTGTCGTTGTTGATGGCAAATAAAAGTGAAAGAGACACATATGGAAAGATGAATGATGGTTAGAGGAGTAGGAGGGAGAATGCTCTTTAGTAAGAAGTATTCTCATTGATGAGGTCTGATGGGTTTGTCAGTAGGGGCAGATGGGTGACGTTTGTCTGAGAAGCCTTTCCTTGGCATATGTGTCAGATATCAATATCTCAAAGGAACTGTTGCATTAACTATTTTTCTTCTCACACTGGATGGGCGCAGAAGTGGGTGGAGTAGGAGGGCTGGTCTCTGCTCCTTTTTTCTTAACTGAGTACAGAAAACAGCTTCCAAACGTATATTAGTAACAAAGAAATAGCATCCAGTTTAATGTTAATTTCTTGAATTCATGCTAGCATGTTCTGCAAAAGTTTTTTCCTGATCTGAAACTTAGCACGTTTTTCAACTTATTAATGCCATATTTCTGTATATATAAATATGTTGTATGTGTGTGTATTTTTATACATCCCCCCATACCTTCATGAGTACATGAATTACCTGCTTGGTTGCGGTTCCCTATGAGGTGCTGATATCAGTTGTGGCTCAGCATCTGACAGCTCAGAGTACCTGTATTTTTTATTTTTGTACATCCCCCCATATCTTCATGAGTACATGAATTACCTGCTTGGTTGAGGTTCACTATAAGGTGCTGATGCCAATTGTGACCCAGCATCTGACAGCTCAGAGTACCTGTATTTTTTATCCTACTTTTATGTTTGAAATACCCTTGGGAAGAAACAGCCTTAGTGTGGCCTACCTGACGCTCACGCTTTCTTGATCCTCACTTTTTTTTTTTTTAAGAGTTTTGTTCAAGCTACTGTTCTGTCTTTTTACAAAACTTGACATGTTACATACCTGTGACAGTGTTTTATTTTAACCTGAATGATAAGTGTATTTTAGGACAGCTAGAGGAACGTATGTCCTTTATAGTATGCTGTTAATACTCCCACAAGGAATGATGACTTAGAAGCTGTTAGATTATTCCACAAATTATTAGTAAAACACACTGGTTAATGTGTTGTGACTTTTTGTATGCTTCTGTATGTGTTAGCAGTTTGTGATATGACATGTCATAATTGGACATCTAATCTTTGAGGTTAAAATAGCAAACGGTTAGACATCTTGAAGCTATTTCTGGCACTGCTGCTTCTGATTTGGGAAGTGAACTCTATTTTTGGAACTGTGGTCAGTATGATCAGTGGTGGTAAATTCAGTCTACTCTTCAAGATGCTTTATAAACAGAATTTGGTTACCATTTCATTTTGAAGAGATGTCTAGTTGGTTTTATGTTTGTGGGTTTTTTGTGGACTTTTTTTTTTCTTTAGTCTTCTGTGCAATTTCTGTAACGAAATGAATGCAATTTATTATTCTAAATTTAATCCTGAAGTTGTGGTAAATATAAAATTCCTGTTAGCACTGACAGGAGCTGTTTGCATCTGCATGAGTAGCAGTGTAAACACAGATGTTGACATTGCCTGCAATAACAGTAACATATATAACAATTCTGTAATTTTAAACAACTGTCCAGCCTTCTTTTCAATTCACATATTTAGCTTATTAGCTTTTTAGTCACTCTGGACAGGTAATAAGTATGATTAAATGTTATTCCTGCTTGTCTGAAGCACGTCTGTGTCATGAAATAAATCCTTTCACTATTGGAAGTGTCAGGGGCAGTGTCTGTTTGACAGGCTCTCTAATCCAGGGCTAGAAAGCGTTAGGGAAGTTCTCTCTTACATGGAGCCTCTACATTTCTGGACTCAAACAATCATTCCTGTATCCCACACTTCACAGTGGAAGTGAATAAAAGGCCTTTTTAAGTAGCAGGAATTGACCACGAGGAGGTTAGCTATATTTGGAAACGACAGGGCATGCTTTTTGTGAGCATGAATGGATCTTCCTGAGCATGTTTGTGTTACTGAGAGGTTGTTGGTTCCTGAGGTTTTTTTACCTTTTCTGTGAAGAGGAGGTCCTTTGTGTCTGTGTCAGATATTTGAATGTACCCTTCCCATATTTAATTTTTGTCTATTTTAGCATGTAAACTTTATAACCTTTTTTGAACTCCCATACAACCTTTCTTAGATGGTAGGAGACAAGTTTCCAGTTAGTATTAGTAGAGTATCTTTACATCCAAGACTTGTCTTTCCAAGAAGCTGTGGATTCAACCCAAGTTTCAGACTTTATTTTCATGTTAAAGGTGAAGGATAACTGTGTATAGTTTATTTAAATGTGTGCTGTGATGAGGCTAATAGCTGCTGATTTGTGTTGCAGTGCTGGGAGAGGGGCTGACCAAGGGAGATGGATCTTTCCGTGCAGTTCTCTGCTGCATGCATCTTAAAGGGAAGCTGCAAATTGTGTCTAATGTTCTTTCCAAATCACTGATGGGTGAATCACTGGTAAGTTGGATTGCTGCAGTCTATGTAATTTAAAAAGCAGTTTTGCATTTCCTTTTTGTAAAATATGTTTAACAACAAACTTCTAAACATATGTCTGCCTGGCAGGTTGCAACAAAAATGCTTTGTATGAAAAAAAAACAAAGAAAAAAGTGTACGGGCACACATATATGATCAGTATAATCAGTTTGTTGCAAAAACAATGTTTAAGTTGTTAACCAGTTATTAAGATTTTGAAAAGTTTTGATACTGTTGGTTCTGAATCCTCAGGGAGTGCAAAATCAAAAGCTTAGCATTTCAAGATGAAGATAAAGAGTCGAGTTGTTCAAACTTCTGTTTTCACCCTTGAACTGTCAAAGCTTGTGAAGATGCTTTTAACCCCTTAAGTAACTGTTCTGATTCTTCTGTGAATACTCACATGGGGAAAACTAGGGACATACTTAAGTGCCAAAAGATAATGTCCTTTTTATTTTCATAGTCCAGATGGAAGAGCATGCAGTTCATCACCATGAGCCGGTGGTGATGCTAAATTCAGGGGCATGGTCATAGCACAAATAAAAGCAACTCTGCTCAGACCATGAGGAACCTGTAAGGGACATCAGAGACTGTTGTAGGAGGGCCTGTTACCCTGAAATTGGATCATGTCTCCTGTATTTTGGTGCTTAACTTAATCAGTAGGCTGGTTTTGAGAGGGAGTTCTGTCTGGTACATATCCTGAATTTCCTTCCCTCCCACCATTGGCTTTTTTTATGTACAGAAAAGATTATTTTTTTTCCTTTTGTTAGCTGATGTTTTCTAATGAAAAAAACATTTCATTGAAAAATTCCTGGTGAGATTGAAGGAAATTTGCCTCCAGAAAAAATGAATCAAAGAACCAACAGCTCCCGCTTGCAGGAAATGTGCAATGCCCTTGTTTTGAGCTATTGTGCACATAAAGGTAACTTTGTATATAATTCCAGAGTGCTGTCCCAAAGCAGAATTTGGGTGTTTTACAAGCTTTAGGTTGTTAGACACAGTTATTTTAAGTAGGAATATTAAGACCAGCAGCTAATTTACTGACTTCTGACACTGTCTGAGAGGAATGATGAAACAAAGTTTTGGAATGAGTTTATTGAAGAGATGGAATCCGTCCAGTTTTTTCCCCAGTGACTTAAGAGAATCATTTTTGCTGACTTTTTATGCTGTAATATGTTTAAGCTCAACAGGTTCAATTTGTAGCTTTTCTGCTGAAGAAGTGAAAAATCATTTTGGAAAAAAGCCTAAGTGTGAGAATTGTTGAGACTGTAAGTTTTCAGCAGAGAGAGGAATTTCTACTGCTCAGTAGCATGGTTGAAATCCAGAGAAATCTAATAAATGTCGTAGCAGTTAATTACAGGTCCGGGTTCCTTTAATGGAAGTTTTGACTTAACATGGGCATGAAATTGTTCCACTTAGCTGTATAGTTCAGATAAATTCAACTTTGAAAGATTTTTACTTCAGATGTACTTGAATATGGAGTTATTTTTAGTTACATGGCTAATCTTTGCTTTCTAGTGAGAACTCCACAAATTACATAGTCTGCCTACATCAGAGCAGAAAGAGTTATGAATCTGTAGAAGTGAGTAATCTGTAAAGCAGATCCTTAAGAAGAAAAGAATCCATCACTGCAGCAACAGTGGAAGCTTGTTTTATGATTTCCTTTAGAGCCAAAATGTTTCAGTAACCATAGCATGTGGCTTGTGTTTGGTGCTTTTCATCAGTAGCTTACAAAGCGCTCTGTGAAGGCAATCGGTATCACCGTCCCCATTTTGCAGAGGGGAAACTGAGGCATGGAGAGGTGACGTGACCTGGCTAAGGTCACCCAGCATGCTGGCAACCAAGCTGATAACAAGAGCATTGATCTTCTGAGTCCTTGTCCATCGGGCAGTAGTGCCTTCAGGGCTAGTGTGCACGTAGAATGCTGTTTCTGGAGGATAGCGATCAATAAGTATTCTAGCTATTAATATTTGTTTTGAGTGACAGCTAGACTTCATAAGAAATTTCTTTTTCCCAAGTTGTTCTACATATGCTGCTCTCCTGCATTATCCTGTATTGATACTTGCTGCAAGTCTGGAGCTGTTTTTGGCCAGTGTAAAATCCCCTTTTTCACTGTGCTGTTTCCTCGGTGTTATGTAGTATGTAATTTAAAATTGTGCACTGTAAGTCGAACTCATTTCTCCCTTTTGTCCTTCTCCTCGGTGGTGGCGTGTGGGGAAATGAACTTTGTTGCTGGGTTTTAATGCACGTGAGGATTTGCGTTTGATGTATTAATTTGCTTTCTTCCCCTAGAACGGGATGGTAACTAAAGATCTGACACGACTGAAAACACTTCTTGCTGAAACAGAGGTAATAACGAGCATACCATTGAAAATAATCAACATTACCTGAAACTGCTCAAAGACTTGTGTTCATGTGTCCCAGGAGATCCAGGCACACTATGAATGTACCAGTTCAAACATTGTTTTTACATTGTCATTTTTTTTGTTTTTACATTGTCGTTGTTTTTTTGTCAGGCTATACCATGTGCTTATTCATGAGCCTTTTGTCACATTTTTGATAGGAATGGTTGGACTCGATGATCCGGTGGGTCTCTTCCAACCTGGTTGTTCCATGATTCTGTGTTTCTGTGCTTTTTGCATGATATATGAGAAAATAGAGGAAGATGCTAATGGATTGTTGGCTCTCATAAAGTAGCAAGTAGAAAGAATTCAGAGCGTTTAGATCTGTACTATTTATTTATTTATTGCATTTTTCTCTATTGGAAATGATTCTGACGTAATAAACATGACTTAAGAAATTGGTTAACAAATATAAATACCCTCTCAGTCACCTCTTTTTTGTATTCGAGGTTTATCTGTCATGTATGTTGATTAAACTGCCACTTCTTTTTTGTGTTTATTTTTTGTTTGTTTTTTTTTCCTTCTTATGCATTGTCATTGATTTGGGCTTCATTTTCAGTGTAGATGTCAAGCAGAAAGACATTTCAGTACAGCTTAGACTTTTGGCTCCTAAAAACTTCACTGCACTCCACTTGAGAACTATCACAGGGTGGAATTTGGTCTTGTAAGAATCTCTAAAATTTTTCTCTAGGAATGAGTGAACTCAGTGTTCCTGTCAGTATTCCTTTTATCAGTGGCTGCAATTCAGTGAAATATGAAATTCATGTTTGTGACTGGAAGTGATTTCACGCTTCTGATTAATATTTTTGTCTTGGTTCTAAAGCACATTGTGATAGCAAAGCAGCCAAAACAGTTCTTGTTGATAAAATTGTCTTGTGTTCCTTTATAACTGTGGGTTTTTTTAATCTAATTGTAGGCAGCTGGCAAAGTACCATCAGGATATCATGTAGAAGATGTAGAAGAAGGTACGTAACTCAGTTCTGAAGCCACTTCATTTTGGGGTGGGGAGATTTGGATTCTGCTAAATCAAGCACCGCATAGTAGGCAGAAAGCAAAAAAAAGGGCTTAACTATCATGGTGAGCCCTGGGCATCAGAGTAAAATTATCTTATCATAGATTTAATTTGGAGGTAGAAGTTTATATTTGCTTAATTTTGCAAATTGTTTGCCTTTATAGCCTTTGCACCTTTGTTGTGAATGAATTTGTTTGGGTTTGAAAATTAATTTTTGGTGGATAATTTTGTTTGTGTAGAAATGCCCTGTATGATGTTCAGAGAATCGGTGCCTGGACACCTGCTCTCTGCCTTGGAAGTACTTGGCAATCAGAAAAATAACTTCAATTTGAATACTCTGCAGGGTCCCGGGATGGCTGGCAGTTCCGCCCCCCACCCAGGGGAGTCACAAGCAGTGAAGAATACACTCTATGTAAAAGGTAAAGTTGTTTCGTAAGGGATCATAACTTTCCTCTTTTATTTAGCTGATGACAGAGAGATAGAGAAGTTAGGAAAATGTAGGTACCTGTTAGATTTGCAAATTTTTGGAAGGGTCAGTTTATCTAGAGACCCCTCAGTTGTTAACACAGAATCACGTATTCAATTTTCAAAGGAGAGCGGTTTGAAGACCCGTGTTCTGGATCTCATTATTTCCAATTTGTGTAAGCTCAGATACACAGAGGTGAATTGCCTTGCTGAAGATCCAGTAGCTTTTACTGGAGTTTCTCCTCTGTGTCTTTTCAACCTTCTAGTCAATATTGCCTGTAGTTTGTGCAACTGTATGGTCATTACTTACATAAAACAAAATTAACATATATGGGGGAACCACCATTACGCACACAATTTTGAGATATGGGTAACTGATACCAAAAAATTAATTTAAAAAAATTAGCAGTAATCTGACCCTCTTTTTCAATTACATGACTGAATCATTGAGTTTGGACTACTTTTGGCGTGATTTTCTACAGATACTAAATCTTGGCAACTCTTATTGGTTTTTGTTATATCTGGTGCATATTCAGCAATTTTTAAAAAGCAGATGTTTACGTTTTTGAACTCATGATGATTTTCTGTTGAGTAACATCTATAACATGTTTCCAGCTGTCGCTCTGAAGCATTTTTCCTCTAAAGCTGTAATTAGCTTTATGCACACTGTAAGCCCTTACAGCCAGAGGGATGTGACTTACTCAGCAAATCCATGGGAACGATATTGTTTTGACCATGGACTAAAGATTTAGTTCCTTGTGAGGCTGCAGGTATTGAATACGAATTTTTGAAGCTGTGGTTTATTTTTCCCTTGTGTGCCATAAAGCAGCAAGAGTACATTGTGTTTATTCTAGATAATGAAGTTATGGAATTGGAAGAAGAATTAAATGAGAAACTACAAATGAGGGGAAAAATGTGTCTATTAAAATTTGAATAATAAGGAATTGGAAAAATTACAATGATGACAAGTTTTAAAGTAATGTGCGTTCTATTAAATACTGAAAAGGAAAATCACTTTAAGTCTGTGATGTAGCTAATAGGAACAAGTCAACAATTTTTTATGCATGCACTGCATTTACTTTGGGACATGAAAATTGTAATTGTACTTCAGCATTCTAGTGCAATGCTGAATTGAAGACTTACAATAACAATGCTGAAATCGACTCCTAAGAAAAATATTTTAATTTACGGTATATTACGGCCCATATTTTGAGAATACCTTTAGTGACATAGTGATATTTATCATGCTTATTTTGTTTACAATTTGGGCACTCAAACATTTAAATACCGAAACGTTTCTTAAAAGAAAAGTGAATGCTAATTCATATTCCAAGCTCTAATACAAGTGTGGCCTAGATATCCAGCTACTTTTGCTGCAAGCTTTTCATGTCATAGTCGAGTGTTGTTTGTTTTGATCACACAGCTCAGTGTTCGCATTCTAATTCACCTTACATTACATAACACATTTACTACAGAAAGGTTATTCTGTCACTGATCCCGTTCTGCTGTCTTCGTCAATGATGTGGGGTCCTGGCTTTTTGTATTAATTTAGTCTTAGTGCATCCTTTCTTTTTTAGAGTAACTCATCACCGTAGGAGGAGATTCGTAGCAGAAGTATGCACATAGATATCCACATGAAATTCAAGTATAATTATGTTTACAGGGTTTAAAATCCTGGCAGAGGTCAGCCTGCCTGGCTTTATTTATAATCAGTGTCGTGCCTACGGTAACTCTTTGTAGTCTCCTTACGTAGAACAAACAAACTAAACAGCTTCCTGGCCTGATGTTTATTCTGTATATCCAATGTTTTCTTAGTACCTCCAGAACTTACTCCCCTTCCTATTTTGTTCTTCATTTTGTCATCTATTTAAGTGCTTCAGTTTTGAAGAATGGTGAAGATGCAGCTCCTGCCTTGTGTTTTGTATTTTTAATGGGAAGTTTAATTAAAAATTAGTCCCGAGTTCTACAGGCAGTTGCCTAGTCTTGGAATAAACTCTGAGGATGAGAATGCTTAAATTGTACACAGACATTTGGAATCTTGTTAATTGTAATGCATCAGCATGTGCCATTAAGTGAAAAATGTACTACTTCAACATATCCTTAGCCTCTGCAAAAATAGATCCATTTAGACCGATAACAGCCTTTATTAAGCAGAGCATTAAACCTTTCCCTTGACCTTGGTAGGTGTATTGAGTAGAAAGGACCATGTGATGTCACTGTTGCTCCAGAAGTAACTGCTGAATGAGTATTTATCAGCTAATAACATATCTATTGGAGGAAGTGAGGTGTATCTTCCCGTTGCCTCTACTTAACAGTATTTTATTCATACTAATTTACAACACCTAGTCATGTCAGGGATGGGCCATGATCTCATTGTGTTAATTGCTGTACAAACAATTCTTTCTTCTTTGAAGCAGGAAATTTCTTAAGACGGCTTGTGTCCCTCTATGTTTCACAGAAATTTGATGTACTTTTCTGGACCTTGCAGTAAGAGAGGCTGCTGCTTCTCTTATGAAATGCTGCATAGATGTATATATTTCCAAATTAGTTCATGTGGACTGAACTGCTTTTAGTTCTGATGGAGGCTTAAAGAATCATAGAATTCTAGAATGTCCCCCTGACTTTAAAAGTAAAATCTTGATAAGTTTCTGGTTTTAATTGGATACGGAAAAGTTCAAGGCATAATAATTTTTCCTATTTTCTGTAGATTTTTAGAGCAAGGGATCTGCAGGTACGGTGCGCAGTGCACTTCAGCACATTCCCAGGAAGAACTAACAGAATGGCAAAAACGATATGCTTCCCGCTTGATCAGATTAAAACAGCAGAAGGAAAACAAACAATGTTCAGGCAGTTATATGGAAACCTTGATTGAGAAATGGATGAATTCGTTATCTCCTGAGAAAGTGGTAAGGAAAATATATTACTTCCCTATATGCTCCTATTTAAAACTAACAGATGAGCCTGGTTTTGACCCTTTCTATTGGAGTTGGTTGAATTATTCCTTACCCAGAAAGTGTCCAACCAATTTGCTCCACTTTCCCTCCTGTCCTGTGTCTTCTTGCAAAATTACCAGAGACTTAGGCTGGTTTCTGCAGATGGACTCATTCATTTCAGGAATTCAGCGTAATCTGTGAATTAACAGTTTATGGGTTAATCACAGCTTGTTCATTTTGCATATTTACTATTCCCAGGATGGGAATAGTCAAGGATGGGTCAGCCAAATCTCATGGTATTGTTCCTTGACTAGATGGCAGAACTTTTAAAACTGGAGAACAATAAATGGTGAAGCTTTCACAACTTGGTGGAGAACACTCTTGTTTGTGCATGGCTCCTTTTCTTTGCCTGCAGCTGCAGGCGCTTGTATGAAGAACAGCCAGTCCCTGAAATTTTACAACAAAGTTTGAAAACTGAAGAGTGCAGGGTATGGATACGATCAAACTTAGCAGCTGTTTGGAATTCCAAAGAATGTTTTTGTGGCATTCGACCAGCTCTACTTAGCACTGACCCTAAGGAATTTTTGGTCCATCTATTGTCGCTTAAAATCTGGGAAGAGTGGACTTTCTGCAAAATGCATTAATGAGTAGAAAGCCTGATTCTAGTCTCCTGGTGTCTCTAGTAGTCTCGTTGATGTCAGTGAGATCTGGAGTCTTCTGGAAACACGGTCCTTGGGCTTCATCCTATCAGATTCAACTTTGCACATGAAATCATGTTGTACTTTAAACATTTACAATTAAGTGGTTTTTGAAAATCAAGTCCTGCGGTTAATTGTCCTTAAATGGTTATATTCTTAGGTTAGTGAGCATGATCTAGTAGATGTGGCTTGTTTGTCTCCCTGAATTAGTACATGTTCATTAATTCCTAGGCAGGACTTAAATCAACCCTGCATAATATAGGAAACCATACTTTTCAGTTTCTGTTTAAAAATACTCTTTTTCCCTGACTGTTTTCATTTTGATACTGTCTATAGAAGTTTAATGTTATCTTCTTTTTCTTTTAATCTAGCTTAGTGAATGTGTAGAAGGAGTGAGAGTAGAACATAATCCTGAGCTGTCTGTAACTGTCACCACCAAAAAATCTCATCAGACGTGGACTTTTGCTCTCACTTGTAAGGTAGGACTACTTATATTTTGAAACTGAGGCAATAATAACTAGAATGCAGCCCGTAACCTTTTGCAATTAAGATTTCAATTGCATAATTCCTCTTAAAATAGAGAAGTTTCCTAGCACCGTCCCTTCTGTGCCTCTTTTCCCAGCAGCTCTGGCGATTATCTGTCGACTGCCCAGATTTCTGGAAAGTGGGCAGGACTTGTACCTGTTCTGAGAAGCTGAGAGTTCTTATAAGCTCTCATTATCTGATTGCAAATGAAGATAGTCCTGAAATAACTTATGTTCTCCAACCTACTGTCACTTTAACCTTTGCATTTTTTTTTTTTTATAGCCTGCAAGAATGCTGTATCGAGTGGCATTGCTTTACGATGCCCATCGTCCCCATTTTAGTATTGTTGCAATATCTGCTGGAGACAGCACTACCCAGGTATCACAAGAAGTTCCAGAAAACTGTCAGGAATGGATAGGAGGAAAGATGGTCCAGAATGGAATAGATCATTGTATTTACAAAGTCAGTATAGCCTTTAACACGGAAATCTTTGGAACTTTTCGTCAAACTGTTGTGTTTGATTTTGGATTAGAACCAGTTCTCATGCAACGAGTAATGATTGATGCTGCTTCAACTGAAGGTAATGTATTACATTTTGGCTGTATTTTTTTTGATTAGTGGAAATCTTTCATGTCATCTCTTTCCTTTTCATATTTCTGGGCAGAACATCATCTGTATTCACAGTGAGTCCTGTACTGATATGTTCATCATGCATATGAATATAAATAGTGAATAAAAGCTTCAGAGAGTCTAAATAAGGCAGATAACCAGATTATGACTTACTTTGTGTCGAGATACAGTTCCTAAATCTTGTCAACACGCTGGAAATTTCTAGTTCGGTTTGTGTCTGAAGGCAGCACTGGAAGGTGAAATACGTTTATGTTTTTATACTCATTCATGTATTGATGAGAATGTTAAACATGTAGAAAAAGGTCAGTAGAGCGATGAAGTGTTTCTCTGCAAGAACGCACTTGGTAATTCATTCATTAATTGAAGAAGGCTATCTAAGAAGTTGTTTGGGTTTTTTTTTTCCTACCCTTGCAGTATCTGGGGTTGTCAAAGGCAAGAGGCGAAGTGTGGACTTGTAATGCAATGAATTGCTGTTGACATGAATTTTGACAATATCAAGAAAGTATAACTGTATTTTTGTGTGTGTTCCAGTAAAAGAAAACCAACCGTGTGTTACAATAAGGGTTGTATTCTGTTTATGAAATAGCATTGTACCTCTTAGGTCAAACCTGAAATAACTCTGTTATCAGAAATATATCAACAAATTGAAAAGTGTTTCAAGAGGTGCAAGAAAGAATAATGCACTTTCATCTATGGTAAAAGATTAAGGGAGCTGAGTCACTTGGCAGTGAGCAAAGGGGTGGGATAGAGTATGGTCATTTTTTGTGAAAACTTAAAAGATACAAACACCAAAGAAGCAGAATTGTAGCACTGGGATGAAAGTGGGAAGAAGACAAAGAGTATAGAAGGAAAAAAAGATGAAAAAGTGCAGACAGCAGTTTTCTATTCCTGGCCTTTAATTTTATTGAACAGGTTAATAGTTGCAACATTAACAAAAAAGCAACTGTAAAGAGCAAATGCTATGAACTGATCTTTCTGGATGACCCAGGTACTTATAGCCAGGAGCAGAAAGACTACACGAGTTGTAATGTCTCTTAAAGCAGAGAATATTGCATTGCAAATGAGAGGCCATGCTTAGAAGCAAGGCTGTGGTCTTTTCAGGAATTATTATATGATCTCCGTGAAACTGTGTGGGTAATCACAGCTGACAGGCTTCCTAAGACATCGAGTTTGCAGAGAACAAGTGTCCTTTTATTGTAAACCTGTTTAAGATCAAAAAAACCAAGCCACAAGTCAGAATTACTGTCAAAACCAGTCTGTGGTCTTGGTCTTTGTTGGCGTAACCTAATTGCAAACCAGAGCGAATGAGGGGACAGCTGGCTCGAGTCCACATGAGTGATGGATGCGGTTGAGGAAGCACACTCTGGCATTAGATACCAATACTTCCTTTTCACTTACGCCAACAAAGAAGGACACTGAGGTCTCCCGGCAGGTTGTTTCTAATTCTTATTTCCATTGAAAAGGTCCTAGGTGCTTTACAGATAAGTAGAAATACAACCCCCTGGGCTTTTTGCTAAGGTTATCTAACAATTGTATGAGCAGGCAAGTGACAGGGCTAACTATGCTGGATGTGTCTGGTTCCATTGTTTCTTTGGCTTTTGGTATATATGGATTTGGATCTCATGCATATGCTTTTCAAACAGCCTGAGCTGTCTACCATTGTCTGTCATTGAGGGCCCTGTCTAGATAGCTAGGCAGGAAATTTTGAAGTCTTCGTTCACTACGGAAAAAGAGAACTAAGAGAAGTTTTCTGTGCACTGAGAGCATACAAAATTCTCTTTAAGAAAGGGTTGTTGCGTGCACAATTTGCCCCAGGAACTGTTTGTGTCTGGCTGCGAGTGGAAGTCTCTCTAGTACTGGGAATTAAGTGGCTCTTTCTAGCAACTGAGAACTCAGTCCCAGCATAATTACTGAGCTGCTGTGATCTGAGGTATGGTTAGTACCAGAGAAAGCTTTGTTTATGATGAGATGATTTCAAACACAGAAACCACACAACCATGGCCTTTTTCTTGCCGTACAACTGTAGCTGCTCACATGGTTCAAGCTTGAGGTACATATTTAAATTTGGCTTCTTAGTGAACACATGCTTATGAGATTGACAGTAAGATAAGCCATATTCCTGTGGTTCTAGTCAAGCCAAACTGAGATTTCTTTAGCTAAAAAGCTGTTTTCCTTCTGTTTTGAATAAAGACAGTCAAGATGATGTTAGGTATTTAATTTGAATTTGAAAATGGTTTTTTTTTTTTTTTTTTTTTTTTGCACCTTTTTCAGCGTTGGTGTGATATCCTGGATACCTATCTTAAATCTTACTCAGAGATAATACATTGAGATATCAGAGCTTCACTGTAAATGCCAAATATTTTCAGCTCTGCAATTTAACCACAATTCTGTTAACTGATGTACTGTTGTCATAGTGTTTTTCTCGTGTTAGTGGATATATTTTGGGAGGCTGTAGGCAGTGCTTGGTCTTGTCTCTCATTTAACTGATGTGATCCCTGAAATTAGGGCATACCGAAGAATTATTTTCCGGGTAATTTTTGAACTCTCTGCAGATTACACATATTATGGTACCATATATTTTTAAAGGCTTTCACAGTGTTGCACATTTAATAATTTCTTATCAGCTAGTTCATCAACTTGTTTTTATTGCCATCTACATTTTATACTACATATTGTAAGGTTCTTCATTATTTTATGTTTTTGAAACGAGATGGTGTTGCAGTTAGGCTTTGAAAACATATTGCAATGCCAAGGCCTTCAAATTTGCTTTCCCTGTTTGTCTGTATTCAGTTTGCTGTCTGTGGAATGGTTTATTTTCTGATATTTTTTGAGAGCCAGCTTGCTGTGTGCACCTGAAAAGTAGGGATGATAATTACTAGCGCAGAGCTTACTAAAGCTGTTCGAGGCAGAGGAGACTCTTACCTACATTTACCTACATTTAGTTCATTGCCTCTAATGGAATTACGTTTAGTAGTGGGATTTTTTGTTTGTTTAGTTAATATGAACAAATACATACAGAGTTTGAACTTATTTCCTTTCCCTGTTATTTATCCACCTGCAGATCTTGAATACCTGATGCATGCACGGCAACAGCTACTAACCACAGCTAAGCGCTGGGATTCTACTTCTAAGACTATTGTAGAATTTGAGCCTAATGAAACTACTGAATTGGAGAAGAGCCTTCTTACAAGATACCAAATCCCTCTCTCTGCTGACCAGCTCTTTACGCAATCTGTCCTGGACAAATCCTTGACCAAGACCAACTATCAGTCACGGCTCCATGATCTCCTTTACATAGAGGAAATAGCACAGTATAAGGAAGTTAGCAAGTAAGTGATCTCTTTATAAAAATACTTCGATATTTCTTGCTGTCCTGTTAAAGTGACGATGGCAACTTTTTTCATTACACCTGCATGATGGTTTAAGATATTGAATCTTCCTGTTTCTTGGAAATGAAGTAGAATATGAGTCTGGAAATAGTAACTTTTCATACACATCACAAACACTTAACAAGTATAATTTGGTGGTAACTTATGTACAACAAATTGCATGTATCAGTCTGTGCTTACAATTGGAAGTGCTAAACAGCTCTTGTACACTGATTTGGTCATCATAGTATCATAGAATAGTTTGGGTTGGAAGAGACCTTAAAGATCATCTGGTTCCAACCCCATGTTAATGTCTGGGTAATTATTTTTTAGTCTTTACAAAAAGATAGTAAAACTAGGAGTCATATATTTGTACCTTGATGAAAGTAAGTTATAGCAAAGTAATGTATGAAAGCTTTCTATAAAAGACCTTGAGGGAGTGTAAAATGTATTTTTTGTTTCTTTTGAAGAAAAAGGTTGAATTGTGGGTATATCAAACGCTGATCTTATGATGATGTGGCAGCTGTCTTTATATTATTTATTTCCTCAAGAGGCTGAAAACCATTGTGTGAATAAAAGGCATATGGAGTTTATGTTCTTTGTTTGTTTTGTTGTGTACGTATTACCCAACTGGATTAGCTGCACAAACAAACAGAAAGTTAGGAAAAAAATGTGAGCTTCCCATGTATAAACTCTCACAGGGCCTTTTCTCTCTAGTTTGGTATTTGTGGTTAAAAATTTTGCCTCCACTCACATAGTGTGAAAGTGTTTTGAAGTGTTGCACCACTCAGAATGGAACGTCAAAAAGGAATAATTGCCCTTTAACCTAATTTGGCAGCAAATTTTGTTCTGTTCATTCCTAAAGTTCCAAACCAGAAATGTCTTTTGAAGACAAACATATTTATGATCAGGTTGGCTTTTCTAAGGCTTTTTAAAACAAAAATTTAAAGTAAACCTTACAAAATATGATATGAAAGTAAACAATATCTTTACCAAGTAAATTTTCACATTAAGAATCACACTCTCATGCCCTACAGGAAACCAAAGAGCAGCCTGCCCGTAGAAAGGAAAGAATAAGAAGTGTATTCTGTGTGTAATGCTTCCCCTTTGGACAATTTGGTGCAGCGATAAGTTATTGCTCTTCTTTTTCCTATCTAGTAGATTAATAAAAGTAAGTTTTAATAATGTTCTTGAAATCTTCTGGTTTGATAGTGCTGATGACAGAAATATTCTTTTGATCTTGTAGTTGACCCACTTTATTTCAACAAGGCTCAAACTAACACACTTCTCTGCTCCGCTGCGGCTTAGATCACAGGCTTGCTATTCCCTAGTGAAGTGTCAGGGTTGCAAGCCTAGAAGTGGGCCCCGAAATACAAATGCAAGTGGGTTGTGAAGTGTCTGAAGTGGTGCCGTGAGTGAAAACGTTGATGAGCTGCTACTCTCTCACGGGTTTGTGTATGTATAGTGTAGAAAGTTGTAGGGTTGTCAACATGGTCTGTTATGACAGCACTGGAATAACACAAATGTCTGCAGTTCAGGTTGGAGTGAATTTTTTAGTTTTAAGAATGTTGGTGATTTCTCACTTTCTAGGAAAACACTGTTGCAGGCTGCACGTGGAATCACCTGGGTGGAACTATTGAAAAGTACGGGATGAAGGTGGTGATTTCTTTAAAAAGTCTTGAGCTCAGTTGTGAGGGGGTCTGTTCTGGAGAGTCTCAGGGAGCTTTACTTTTACATCATGTTTGTTCTAATATTTCAAGAGTCGGTTATAAAAATTACTCCACATGAGTACAAAATAGAGTAATAAATTAAAGGAGACTCTGCTGTCTAAGTACCAAGTGCAAAAGTGCCTTGTAAGAAAACAAACCAACGTTCTGATCAAGATAGTTTGGTTTTGGAAAGTTTTGCCCTATGTAGAATCTATTGATGATTTTAAAACTCTTTGTTTCTCTCCCACACGTTGAAAAGAGTAACAGCAAATAATTTTCATAGTGGCTAGAGTTTCTATTTTCCTCTATGAATGTTAAAGAGTGTGTGAGGTGACGCATAGCTCCTTCCTTGCGGTACCCTGTCTGCTACCAGCATTCCAGAGCAGATTTGATCTTCAAGGCTCCGAAAACTTAAAGTACTGGCTTTGATGGAAAATAAATTTGCTTTTGTCATTACTGTGTCTTACATCGATGAATGCAATAGGTGGGTGTCACGCTGCACACCCTGTCTGAACTGTATTAATGCAAGAGGAAATGTGCTGAGCTGCCTTGAAGGAAGTGCTTTATGGGGCTTTATTAGGAATGGGTTTATTTGCTTTTTGGGAATTTGTTTGCATTGGTACCGGATGGATTAATGATTTATAAAGTCTTTAATTTCTGTGTTTTTAAATATGAACAACGGGTTTTTTAGCTCATTTCACGCACACCGCAGTTAGGCTGGGATTTTGCAGGGCTTAGGAGGAAGTGTAATTTTTTTTTTATTTATGTATGAAAACCTTATTTTATATAAACATGCAAAGCAGGGGTGAGGGATGGATAAAAGAAGCAACTTCTGATTTTTTTTTTAAATGCAATCCTTAGAGGATTCTGTAGTTTAACGGTTTGCCAGAAGGTGTCAGCTTACTCAATGGAAATTGCTTGACAGTCTCTGAACTTTAGATTCCCTTTAGCACAGCAGATTTGGTTTAGTCTGGCACTGTTTTGTGCCTTGTCTCAGAATGGCAGTGGTTGTGTTTTCCAGCACAGTTTTGTGAATCTGAATTTGAGAATGAGCTGATGCATATTCAGTAGCGTAGGGATTCAACTTTAGGAGAGTTTTAACCAAATTACAGCCACATGCTGTTGTGAACTTCTCTTAGTAATAATTCTGAGCTCTTGGTTGCTGCGTTAAATGTCTTATATAGTACTTTAACAATCATCTGGATGAGATGTGAGCTGTTTTAAGGTGTTACACTGGTAGCTCCGGCGCAGCTCTTGTGTAGAAGAGAGCTCGTGTTTTGTTTTGGGTTTCTTGTAGTGCATGTGGAAACTGGAAGGATTACACTCAGTCCTCGTGTGCTCCCTGAATTACCTTAGTGCTTTAACCACAGCTTGTGCAGTAACCTTTGTGGTTACCGATGAACCAAGCAAATCTGTGTTCAGCTGCTTTTTGAGAGCAGAGAAGCTTTGTCTTAAAGCCCAGGCCATGTAAAGAAGCAACTGGTACCACAAGGGGGCAAACTTGCAATTTTTGTGCAAGACCCGTGATTTGCTGCATATGAAAAAACAAAGTATTTGATTGATTTGGTAGATGATTAATTACCAAGCGAACTAAAATGTTGGATTTTATTGTTATGGGCTTATCACCATTGACAATACAGAGCTGAAATGATAAATTATCGGTTTATTAGGTTAAAATAGAAATCATAAGATTCAAATAAAAACAGTATCAGTGTGAGAAGTATTACATGAAAGTTATTTTTTTTCCCCAAGAGATTTTATTTCATTTGCGACAACCTTTGGGTTTTACTTTTTTCCTGTAATTTGTTGAAAATTCAGGAAAGAACTGGATATTGTTGGTATGGAAGACCTTTTCCCCCACTTTTTCTTTTGAAAACCAGGTTAAAGCAATCGGTTTAAAGAAACCAAAACGCTTTAGGAGAAGATTATTGTGTGTTCGTGAGGGGTCAATGAAGTGTGCTAGTAAGTCACTTCAATGTGTTATGCATGTGACTTCTGGAAAATGGTAACGACAAAGAATGGATTCGTTATGTCTCTGTTTACAGGAGGAACTTACTGCTAATAGGAATTCCATGCATTGATGGTTTATATGGCTGAGCCTGTGATGCTCTCTCATTTCAAATAAAATGATCTCATTTTAATGTCTGCATTCTGACCTTACGGAGGCATTTTAATCAATTCCTCTGAATTATATGTATGATACTGCTTATCTTTTAAGATGTAGATTACCATCTTTAGTGTACAACCTGGAAGAGCTACACGAAATAAATGGGAATCTTTCACTGTTGTTTACCTGCATATCTCTCTTGAATACCCAGCATGAACCTACAAATTATTTAAATACAAGTTTTTACTTCTTTGGGGCATACATACCCTAAACTTAGTTTGGTCTTAGAAGAATCTAATATTTGATTTTTCTCTTATGACAGTTCTATTTTAGGCTTCATTTATGTTGATTCATTTGAACATGTGTTTCATAGGCTATAATGAAAAGGAAAGTGTGTAACCATTCAACAACTCCCTCCTTATGAAAGCTCATTTTGGCAATCCTTGTTTATGTTTAAGGCTTATATGTTCAGAACATGAGACCATGAATCTTCAGTCTAAATGTTAGAAATTTCTGAATCTGAGAGCATTTTTCTGCACTGACTTGATACTTTCTTACTTAGGTTCAACATAAAAGTGCAATTGCAGATTGTAGCAAGCTTCATGCTCACTGGTGTTTCTGGAGGTGCAAAGTATGCTCAAAATGGACAACTCTTTGGCCGCTTTAAGCTCACCGAAACGCTTTCGGAAGACACTTTGGCTGGACGGCTGGTGATGACCAAAGTCAATGCTGTTTATTTATTGCCTGTCACTAAAGAGAAGTCAGCCCAGACCCAAGGAACCAAAGAGAAGGTTTATGAAGCAGCTATTGAGGAGAAAACGAAGGATTATATCTTCTTGAGGGTATCCAGGGAATGCTGTGAAGAACTTAATCTTCGGGCAGATTGTGAAATGCAGGTAAGTCTGAGTAGATGTGCTTTTGGTACAGGATCTAGTTGCATTGCTGCTGTTTTGCCTCCACCCAAGAAATAGCTTGAAGATACAAAAAGAAATTTTGTTATTCATGACCATACACAGAAAGCAGGGCACAGATGAGTATTTCAGACAGGTGAAATCTTCTAATATATCAGTAAACATATATACACATATAGAACGTGTGTGCATTTGAAGCCTTATTGGTTAGGAAAGAAATTATTCTTCTTGCATCTACTCATTCTTTGTGTCCTTGTGGATTCCACTATTTATTCCTAGGCCTGAGGTGAAATGAATTTGTAATAAGGTCTGTTGAGGTTATGAATGGGCCATGTGCTGCTTTCTGTGCCCTTATCAGAACAGAAGGAATATTGTCCTTCAGTGGAAGAGTCTTCAGCTTAAGAGCATTTGCTTGGTGATGGTGAGGGTTGGTAGATAGAAGATGTATAGATGCTTCTATTGTATAAGTATCTCGTGTGTTTCAGTATAATAATACTGGCTTCCATGACTCTCACTCTGTTGACACTTATATCCAAGACAGATATTTATCTCTTTTGGAGGCATCCAGTCTCAAAGGATTTATAACACTTTTGCTAGAGAAAACAGTGTTGACAGCAAGATCAAGTTTATATTTACTTTGCAGTTAGTGTGAAATAGATGAGGATAGTTTTTTTTAGTTATTATGTAGTTTGCAAACAGGACAGTGCATGAGGTGTTAATACCTGGAGAAGGCAGAGGTCTAGTTAAGTTAAATACTTAAACGCCTCAGCCATCCCCAGTGTGTGTCTGCTTTGGATCTTATTATTGATCTTCTCACCACAGAAGTAACCTCAGATTAAGGATACTAGAATTGCTTGAAAAGAATGTATTTTCGCCAAAGGATTATCTCCTTCCATTCATTTTCTTTTGGATGAAACATATACAAGAATCCTAATGTCTTAATTTAGTGTGGAAAATTGGTCTGGGAAAGCTTATGTTGTTCTGGGCTCTTGGTTTTGTGTTTGTTTTCTTAAAACAATAATTAAACTTACTAATTGGTTCTATCAGAAACTCCACTGGAATGCAAAATGAACTGAGGCTTCGGTGACTGGCTTGTTTTTCTTTGAGTTTCTTATAAAACTTCGCTTGAGGCAGCAAATTTATTCTGCATTAAAAATTGGGTCCTAAAGTTATTTGTAAAATTATTTAGGACATCATACATCTATCAGTGAACTGGTGGTCAAGTCCTTAATGTTACCTAAATTTTAATGTAAGTCCAATTGTCAGGAAATTTCTTCTGATTAAGTATTGACTGAAAATTTGGGAAGGGGTCCTCAGGCTAGAGCTGAGATGTATGGTGTTTTTATTAAAGATGCTAGAAATCTGGCTGTTGTCTTCAGTGGAGTCAGTTCTCCCCTTGTGATTCCTAAACATTGAAAAAACTGCATTTATTTCTGTAGGTTTTGGATAAGGTAGGTGGTTTGCTGCCTTTCCTCTTCTAGTAATTCGTCTCAGTGACTTCCTGATCACTTGTTTGCCTGTCGTAGCCATAATAAACACACAATTCTGCTTTTTTCAAGTGCACCACTCGTCAAGGTGGGATGGAGTGAGCTGGTGCTTTAAACCCTCTTGGCTGCTGCTCTTTTTGGTGACCGAACTAACATGCGACTGTTTTATTTTTGGAGTAGTTACAGTCTTCTGTGTCCTCTTCTGTGAAACTGGCAATGGATTAACTTCCTTTCCCACTGTTTTCTTATTGTGGAATATATATTAAAGCAGGTTCCGTGCCTGCCTTTCGCAGATGGCCTCATTCAGTACTCTGTAACAGGAAAATACAACTATTTGATTAATTCCAAACTGGATTAAAACCAAACCCAAACCACAAGCTGATAAAGTGGTGAATGCAGGTAGATATTAAGAGCTATTTAACGCTAGGTGCCTTGCTTGTGCTTCTGGAATGATGCTCAGATGAGCATCCCAGTTTTTCTGCACCTAAATTATCATTATTATATTGGATGGTCTTTTGTTAGCCCCGGATCTGTCTGAGGAAAGAGATTTTTCCTGTATAGATCAAACTGTGAGGTTGGGAATATTGCCATTTGCATGGGAATCTTTTTCCACACATCTGCAGGAAGTTGTTGGTTGGACAAGTTAGCACAAGGTAGGGATGGGTAGGACAGAAGGAAGCTTGAGGTACCACTTGGGCATAAACCACATGGTGGAAGAGTGGAGAAAAAAAATTCCTTAAATGTTCATATATCCTGTTTAAGGAAGGTTTTCCTAGCAGTTGCTTCAGTGAACTCCACGCTTAATGTTGTACAGATTTGTTACTGCCCTTTTCAGAGTTGCTGTAAAATGTGATAGTCGAGATGAATTATTTAATGTCTTCATATCTGCTGGAGACTGAAAGTTAATGCCTACATTCTGCACTGATACAAGCAAACTTTGTTTATTTACAGCAAAGCTAGTGTTGATTTTCCGTGCTACAGAATAATATGAATATTAGAATATTTAAATATACTGCAATCCAGGGAATGCTAAGAACTGTTTTTTGCAAATCATTTTGAAGGATATGATCTTCAAATAGTGAACATTACATGTGAACAAGGGGTTTCTTACCTGTGTGATCCCTGTGGTGGGAAGCAATTCTGTTGGTGGATAAAGGAGCATCCGCTCCAACAAGCAGTTACGTCTAGGAGGCTAAATAATTCCTCCAGAGGAGGAATTTTCCTCCGTAGGAGAAAGTTCATGAGAGAAGTTGATGTGGCTTTGAATGAGGCATGTTTTTAGAGAAGTGATTGTCTGCTTTTCTAAGTACTTATTACCTTTTTTCCCCTCCAAGTTTTCTGTCTTATTTTGATAACTACAGGGTTCTTTCATAATAAAAATTGGGTGTTGTTTGTAGTATATAAGGAAAACTTCTTTTAGTCTAGAAGGGCTTTTTAAAGTCTTCATGTAAGCTGTCAGAAAAGAGAATTACAAACATATATTCTAGTATTGCTTTATGTTGTTCGAACATTTGGCTTGACTACAGTAATTATTATGGGATTAAAGTGTGATTGAGTAATAATGGACTTATTAGGAGAAAAGTAATAGATCTAAGACCTGATTTTCGCTTTGGGCAGGAGGGTACGTTTAGAATGACAGTGTCACCTCCACGGTGATGACACGGGGCACTTGACTGCTGCTTTGCCCCATCTCTTCTCATTGTGATAGTGCTGAAGTACCAGCTTTGGCTCGTCCAGACTCACTTTCTGGTTTTCTCACCTCTTGATTTGTGGCACAGAACTACCTTATGTAAAGCTGGTGTGAATGCTGTCAGTCAAGTTGGCCATAGAAATTTTAAACATGATTGATGTGCTTTCCAGGTAAAAGAGGGGGATTTTCCAGCCAGGGTGCAGGATTTTGGCTGATTGTCAGCGTGCTCATTGTGTTCCTTGTAAATCTCAGAAAGGTACTTACTGCTGTTTAATCCCAACTGCTCGTTAGAGTTGTAGCAGAATAATTTCAAAAATATTTAGCGACAGACAGCAGTGCTTTGAAATAAATCTGAAAATATGTGTCTCAAGTTCTTCAGCAGCTTTAGGTGTTTTTATGCTGTTTTATATTAGTGCAAATCTGTGTCAGATTTTCTTTAGAGGCTTTGTCCACATGTGGTTCTTGGGCTCAAAGCTCTGATCAGATTAATATGGTTTTGGAGAGGTTAATAACTGCAAATTTAAATACATGTAAATGATAATCTGAGTGAACTGTTTTTGAATTGTTTCCCCAGGAGCTGCTTTTATCTAGTGTTCAAATTTAGAATGTAGTTTTTCCTCTTTGCTCTTTTAGTATATGTATGTATAAACTAATTTCCCTACTCATTGTTCAGTTCTGAATGTAATCAGGGACGTTAACGTGCTCTGTGTGTTGTTTCTGGCTTTGTACCAGAATTTTGTTGGCATTATTTTTTATTTACTAGCATTAAAACACAAGTAAGTGAAAGAACAAAAAAAATGAATGTATTGATAAGCAACTAATTGTTACAAATTAACTTTTGGAGAGTTCTAATAATTGAACATAACTGACACGTTATATTATTCCAGAATGTTTCACTAGAAATAAATAACATTTGGGTTTTATTTCTGCTGGTCACACATCTGATTTATATCATATGTTGATTGGAAAAAATTCTTATCTCTCTCTGCTTCAAGCTTTTTCTTACAATAAGGGATGAAAGTTTGTAATTTTAAAAACAGTGGTTTAGGACAATAGTATTTTCTGGGAGTATTTTTATATCCTTTTACTTTTTTTCTGAAGGTATAGTGCAATCTAATCTTAAAAGTCAAACAACAAAATTACATTAGAGCCAATACTGTATTTGTCTTTGCTTCAAAAAAAAAGGAGCAAGTTAATTTATTGCAAATCTCTTGATTGAATGGTGTTTGTTGTTTTCTTCTGAGAGGCAGTAGTTTGCAGGAAGATAAAAATGTATCATATGCAGCAGTCTAATGAGTGTTTTCTAAATTAATAATTTGTGATTTGCCTATTCATTTATTCATTCATTTTGTAATGCAGGTTGAACTTCAGTTTCAGTTAAATCGCTTGCCCCTCTGTGAAATGCATTATGCCTTGGACAGGATTAAGGACAACAGTATTTTGTTTCCAGATGTCAGCATGACTCCCACCATACCCTGGAGTCCCAACAGGTACACAAATACAAACACTTTGGTATCAAAATTGTATGGTAATGCAGTACTGAATTTCTCATAACAGATGGCTGGAATCTGCCCTAGAACAAGAAACATGCCTTGCTCTTCATTAATGGTGAGGGCGGTTCAGAGGAAGGAGTGAAACTGTTCTAAATAAAACAAGAAAGCTGATCCTCCGAGGGCTAGAATCTGTTGATTGGTTTTCCCTGCAGTTGAGCTGTGGTTTTATCGGCATTGCAGTTGGATTGTGGCTGTAGAAAACATGTCTGCTCTTGTTATTTACTGTTCTGCTGCTCTTCACCGAAAATACATGTCATACTTTGTAGGAACGTGAATACTAGTTACAAGGAGTTTGCTGTGCAGGATCTCAAACCTGCAGACTTCTGTAAGGAAGGATCCATTAGTACTGTTTGATAATGAGCCCAAATTTGGATTTATCACTAAAGGGGATGACTAAAAAAAGGTGTGGGAATGATTCTGGGAAGGACCAGCAGTTGCGAACAGTGCTGAGATTCTTTGTATACATGCCTTAGTTTCCTTTATGAAATAGAACCCCCTATGCTATATAAATACTTTTAAGGGAGCATAAGGCTGATGCAGTAATGCAATGAAAATAGGTCGTCTGCAAGAGGAAACTAAGGGAAGAGAAATGTGAGGCTATGTTGCTCAGGGAGTACGGGCAGTGTTCTCACTGCAGGGGGAGGGATACGAGAGGCATGAGGTGTCTGCACTTAGAGACCAGGGAAATGAGAGGTATGTGGAACTGGTAGTGTGTATAACATGGGAGGAGTCATGCGGTGTCCAGAAGATGAGAATTAAGGGTCTGATTGTGATGTATTACGAATCAGAAGATAGCTCAAGGATTAAAAAGAAAGTGATCTGGCCAGAAAGCTGAGACAGCGAGATAATGTGAGGTGAAAATTACTGGTGAAATTTTGGGTTGTCTTTGGAAGTGTAGGAAGAAAGAGATGATAACAGGGTGGGAGAAGGGTTCTACATGAAGACTCTGCGTGTGTGAAAACTGTTGCAGTAGAGGCAGAAAAAAGGCAATGGTTTGCATGGAGTTGTATGCAGAGCTAGTTGAGGTCACTGGCCATCTTTTCACTGATTTAACTAAGTTTTGAATGAATCTTATGAGGACATAGTGTTTGGGAATAGTTAGGAAGTAAGCAGTGATTTCAGCAAAAAAAGGTAAGTAAGGTAGAACTTTGTCTTCTCTGTTTTATATCAGGAAATTTACAGAAATGTACATATTGTTTATATTGTAATTGTTCTGTGTTTTCATACACAGTGGTTGTAGTTGAATTTAAGTCAGTTTAATGAGTATGTTTGATTCTGTCTGGTGGCTTGGTTTGCCCTACCTTGAGTTTTAGTATTTCCGACTGACTCAGAACTGTCTGTCCCTCTGTTTTTCTTCTTTGTTTCACATCCATTTTAATTTCCAGTATTTCCTAGAGTCTCCTGCTAGCTGTTTGTTCATAGGTATCTTAAAAGTTAGGAATTCAGTCAACTCCCCCTTGATTTTACTCCCTGTTGACAACTCCTACTGAACAGAAACTTTCCTGATCTGTAAGCGGCACAGTGCTTGTACCAAAGCAGATCACGTTACTGAAGCACAGCCACGTGTGCAGCAGGGACAGGTGTTTTTTACTGTGTGTGTCTACTTCTAAATCTGTCATTGGCAATATTAAAAACCACATTGATAGATCTTTAACCTCTTATGCTCATTGGAATTGTCTGATAGCATCTTCCTCTTAATGCCGATATCACTAGCAGGGTACAGCACAAATCCTTTCTTTAGATTGCTTTCCCATTAGAGGTATGTAATCTCAAATAAAAGTAAAGAGGTGCTTGTAGTTAATGGGAGCCATTAGTTTTTTAATTGTTTTTAGATTTGATTGCAAATAATTTTTACCAAGCCCTGAGGTTGTATCGCTGCTGACTTTAAAGTTGACAATGTAAACGCTGCAGGGAAGAAACATCACTCATGTTATATTTTGCATAGAAATAGTAGAAAATCATTGTATCTCTACTTGCTTTTGTTACCAGGTGGTGTTACAGCATATACTTCATCTAAAATGTGAACTGTGCAGGTTAATTATTGTTGTTAGGTGAGATAATGTAAATTGAGAAGTGGTCAGATTCCTTTTAAAAAATACAACCAGTTGATTTATAGCAAGTGTCAATGTTTTGTGATTAAAGCCTGCAATTGTTTTGCTAGATTTGTTGATATGTTTCCATGAGCCTCAGAATGACACAATTGATCCAGCAGCGTATAGGCTCTTCAGTTTATTTAAAGCTTCTGAAATCTTGCCTCATTTCATTTCTGACTGACAGTGGATTGCCGTTGCTTCTGTTTTTAAACTGTTGCTTCCTTTTGTACAGACAATGGGATGAGCAGTTGGACCCTCGACTAAATGCTAAGCAGAAAGAGGCTGTTCTGGCTATCACTACTCCACTTTCAATACAACTGCCTCCTGTTCTTATCATCGGTCCCTATGGGACAGGAAAAACGTTCACTCTGGCTCAGGCAGTCAAGCACATACTCCAGCAACAGGATACTAGGTGAGATGGGGCACTAAATAAATACAGAGTGATGCGTGATTAGCAAAGAGGGTGTATTTTTTTTCTTTTTACTTAAATGGAAGGAAAAAATAGAAATATAGAATTTCTGTCCAGCTTGAAAACAAACAAGACCCAAACCATTCGTCATTGTTTTGAATGATAAAGTAATTTTATAGTCTTAGCTTGTATTTTCCACTTAGAACAAACTAATTAAAACTGACAGTATGTAGAATAAGTGATTTGCTTGACATGAGAAGTTTTGCAGTGTGGTAGCTAATAAAAACTGTTCCTTATTTAAAATCAAGTCTAGATTAATAATCACAAACTAATTATTGAAAAACTGTTTGAACTTTAAATCTTTTTATAACTGAGGGATTTGAGTTAAAGGGCTGAATCGTGCAAACTACGGTAGGTTAGTGACTAGTTTCATTAAGAAAAATGTTCAGGAAGATGGCCACTGTTTCCTTTTTTTGTATTCTACTGCTTTGAATTGTTTTCTGTTTCTTCATTGCTTTTTTATTTGCACCATTTATTCCAGCAGGATTCTCATTTGCACCCATTCTAATAGTGCTGCTGATCTCTACATAAAGGATTATTTACATCCATATGTAGAAGCAGGCAATCCCCAGGCAAGACCTCTCAGGTATTTTTTTAAGGCTTCTTATGTATCTGTAAAATACTATTCTTAAGAAAAGGTGTCTATAAAAAAAGGTTAAAGAACTTTTAAAACATAAAAGCATATTGGCGGTACCAGCAGTGCTTTTAAAAACATAAACTAAAAGGAACGTGAAACATTGTCTACGTAATTTTGGGTCATTTGTTAAATAAAAATAAAGACATCCTTTTTTAAGCTTTTATTGTTCTATTTGATAAATGTGTCTTTCCTAAAGAGGAAACTTTTGATATGCTCCTTTAAAAGCTACTATGATAAAACAAAATGAACTTTTAATTGTATTTTAAATGCTGAAAAATTTGACTCACACTTCAAATGATAATTTGGAAACTGAGGCTACCCATCCCTCTGGGCTTTTGTAAGAAATTGATGTCGTAGGAGCTACATATTTAGAGAATCATGTGAAAGTAGTTTGGCCTCTTCTGTTAAGTCAGTTTGAAGTCATTGTATACGTGGTTAGATGTACTCACCCTGGATGTCTTGGGGAAATTAGTTAAGGGAAAAAAATGAAGAGGAGGTGACAACTTTAAGAGCAAGGAGGGTCAACTTGCAGAGAAATACTTAAGGAGGATTTATTTATGGGCAGAACCCACTCCTTGGAATATTTTATGCAGTAATCACAATACATAATATAAACTGCTAGCTCCACGTATATTTTATTAAATTATGGGAATAATTTCCTGAATGCCAGTGGGTGAGTTTATGATATTACTAAGAAAATGACTCTGTATGTTTACTTGTTAGCTATTAAAAGCCGTCCTGGACTTAAATTTTATGCCATGTCAGTAAAACCAATGAAGTTATGTGGAAGGGCTGGATTTACAATGGGTGTAAATTCTCTTATGTTTGCTGGCTTTAGTTGCCTTGTGCCATTGCACAGACACGGAACGGGGCAAGGAAAAGAAGGCAGCTTGGTTTTGAAAAGTTCCCTTGTATTTTAACACGGATTGTCTCAAGGTGATTCGTAAACCACTTTGTGATGAAAAGCGTAACGGTGTCTGAATTTTGTGTTGAGGGAAAAATGTGTGTAACTGACAGTTTCAGCAATGTTGAAGTGTGATTTCACAGGGCAAGGAGGTAAATACAGTTTTATTGTGATTGCCAGGCTTTCACTACCTTCTTTTATAGCTGTTTTCAGCTATATAGTCCAGTCTTAGAAATATTTATGAAAAATACAGAGAAGAGTGGGTTTTGTTCTTGTGGTTAAGACATATATATGCACATACTTACCAAGAAAATTACAGCACATAATTTAAGTCACTGACTGTTTGAATTTAAGCATAATTGTCATGGTATTTGTGATGAATCCTTCAGAAAGCGCTGCTGTAGATTGTGTGACACTGTTCAAATAGTCGTGGCACTGCTGTGAAAAGTTAAATTTCTAGAAAATGGGGGAGGCATGTGTGGAATTGTGTATATATTTATTTGAGTTTTCAAATAACTTTAAAAATATTGCATGTATTTGAGAAACATATGTTGTTCGAAAGCTAACTGCATGTCGACCTGATCTGACAGGACTTAAAAGGTCAATTTATCTGAACTGAAAACTTGAGCTATGCGAGACTCCTAGCATAAAATTAATTATGTATCTGTTACCTTGCTCATTGACTGCTGTCAAAGTATACTTTCAAATTAAAATCATTACTGTTAGTTTAAACAGGGTACTCTGAGCCTCTTGCAGTATTTTAGAGGAGATGTCAAGTGGAGTAGCACTGTTGATTATGAAAGCTAGATTCTACTTGTGGAGTTTGATGTGTTTCTATGGCTGAAAATGCCTTCAGATTTTTGTTGTCCTTATTTACTCTACAAGTGATGAGTTGGCTGAATAGTATCCTTGCTACAAATGCTTCCAAAGCTTAGTGGGGAGCACCATAATATTTCTTTTGTTTTTTAAAACCAGAAAGCTCAATTATTTTGCATTATATGAAGAACTTAAATAGGATCTGTAAATTTCTGCAGGTAAGACATACACCAGGTAAATTATCCTGTCAGTGATGCGACATAAAAGTTTGAAACCTAGAGTCTGGGGGTTTTGTTTTTTAAATATCATGTTATAAATTCATGTATTTCCTAACAAAATAACTATCTATGCTCTTTGGGAAAATCAAAGTCAGCATAAACATTGGGAATTTATGTTCAGTCCGAGTTCTTCACCTAAATAAAATACCGTTTTACATATATGTAAATTATTACAGAAGTCTTTCTAAAAGAAAAAAACTCCAACCCTAACCTAGAGTTAGGAGGAAAGAGCCTTTGATTTTGTGCTTCTATTAGGTACAAACCCACTTGATTTTAGGTGTGGAGAGGCAGCTACCTTTAGATGGTGAGTCAGAGCAGGAAGAGATGGTAATTGGTCCCAATTTCTGAACCATTTTACTCCGTTGGCTCTCTCCACTGACTGCTGGAGCCCTCAGGAGGCGGGTTGCTGAGGCAGGCACTGCAGAGAGGTATTTCAGGTATCACCGTCTCTTACAAACTCCAGTCAAGACCTGGGAAGCAGGTTGCAGCAGTTTGTATGTTTCTGGGCATACAGTGATTGAGGTATCAGCTGCTTATTCCTGTTATTATACTTGCATATTTCAGATTGAGTTATATCTATAGGCTGGTTTTGTATGTAATACCAGGGGAAAAGGAAGTGTGTTAATACTACTTGTATTTTGAATACTTCTACTTTTATTCATTCCTAAACTCTCAGTTCAGCAGTGTCAGAAAATAAGTTGATTCTGTTTAAAATACCTCAGCTGAAACCTCTCTGGTTCATTTGTTAAATATTTTGATCATAAGAGAAGTGTAAGTACTGCATGTATCCTGATGCCAGGTAGGTTTAGTGTGTCGCTACTAGCTCCAGGAGATACCCAGACTATAAAAATTAATTAGAGCAAACCAGAGTTTGAATTAAGAAAAAAAACCAAATGAAACCAAACCAAAAACCCAACAGATTTTAAAGGACTGTTGCCCTTTTATTCCAAATAGCCTGCAGTAAAGTTTTTGTAGTGAAAACAGTATTAATTTCTCTTATCAGATTTTAGTTTGTAAAATAAATGCCTCTTTAGCTAATTACTTCCTTCCTTGAAACTCTAGCTTCTATCTTCTGCCATCCCCAAAGGAAGATTGATTTAAAAACTTTCAGGTTTTAACATGGCTTCTTCACATGTTTTCTGCATCACAAGGAATGTACTTTTTCGTGAGAGTGAGCTTCTCTTTGGAGGTCGATCAAATGAAATGGAAGAGGGAAATCAGGAGTTTTTAAAGTTTTCTTTAGGCTTCTTGGGACTACTTTGTTGTTTTGCTTTTTTTTTTTTTTTTTTTTTTTTTTTAATGGTCCTCTAGCAGAGGCATGAAATGAGACTATTGGATTCTCTCTCCTTTAAGCTTCTGTGTTCTTTTTGCTTGAGGGATTTTATGCGACAAATAACTGCATGAGATCTGAGGAGCTGGGATGGGAGTATATCCAAGAAGACTTCTTTGGAGCACGTCCTGAAGGGAGAATCCTGTCCTTTTATCAAGAACTAAGAGGAGTTAGAGTTCTCCAGCTCAGAACAAGGAAAAGAAGTTTTGAAAAACTTGAGGTTTAGTCCCCGTTCACTCTGTTGTGAGGAGTCGTGAGAAGAAGTTGTTTTTGTAGGGCAGGTCTGCTAATGAAACTCTGTTTAGCCTCCCTCAGAAGTTCTGACTCAAGATTACTCCATTGTTAACTTGTAGGAGTGTGTTGCAAGTGATTTAGGAGCAATCCCAGCCTGAAACATGGAAATGATTGTGAATCTTAATTATTGATATAGAGTCACTACTTTTAACCCAGCATTAGGAACTGCAGTGGATATATTCGTTGCTTTTGTTTGCAGAAGATCAGACCTTCATCTATAAGCAATAGGATTTTCAATTGAATGTGGTTCTCTGTGCATTTGCTAGGAATTTCGCTGCCTGGGGTTTGGGTAAACCTTAGTGTTCAAGGTTTTAACCTCTCCAGAATTCAAGTCTTGGTGTGAGGCACGTGATGTGAGAAAGTACACTCTGTGGCTGGGTTTTGGTTTTGTAGCAGCAGTTTTTGCTCTTCTTTGTACCTGTACCTGCGCATTAGAGGGATATCAACTCTGTTGGTATTCAGATATTTTGCTTATGTAGGTATTAGGGTTGGAGGGTGTTAAGTCAGAACTTAAGTTTATGTTGCAGGATGAAACGTTGTGATTTCTGTTAAGATGGTAGAACCCAGTTTTGTAACAGGCTGCTCTGTCTTTAAGGGGAAAAAAAACTCTAATAATGAAATTACAGGAGATTTTATTAGCCTGAATTGCACCTAAGAAGGAAATATGTTGTTCGGTGTGGCTGACTTATATCACGACATTTTCAGAGTAGTCACATCTGTCAGGTGTTTTTATGCCATTGGAGAATAATAGCTCTGGGATACCTGTTTGATCTCACATCAAAATAAACGAAATTAATGGGTAAGCAGCAATGCAGTTTGAAATTCTGTCAGCCAGTCTGTGAGTCACACATAGTTGAATTTTTCCAATAAGACAGTGCAGGGTATAATAATGTCTAATAACCATAATATTTAGCATTTCAATAGCACCTTTCATCCAAGAATCTCAGAGTGCTTTACAAACATAAACTCACAATAACCTCATTAATCCTCACAGTACTCCTGTGGGGTGGTAGGTAAGTATTGCCCTCAGTTCAGATGGAGAAACTAAATCCTGTAAAAGCTGACTGAATGGCTGGAGTAAATAGAGCAGGGGTTATCTTGCTTCTGCTGCCTTGTTCTAGCTGTTAGGCCTTGACTTTTTGTTGTTACATTGATGGAATAACAGTTTATCAAATAAAGCATATCAGTTTGATGGCTGATAAGAAATAAATATAGTGAGGTGCCAGGAGAAGGTTCTTGTTCTGAAAATGTCTCCGGAGCATTTGGTTTGCTCCTGCATGGAAACCAGACTGAACTGGAGCTGCGTTTGCTCACGAAGTGTCAGTTTGGGTAGGTTCTGTTGTTAAATTGAAAAACCACTCAACACTGCGCTGTGTTTACACCTCTTTGCATTTGGACTTATTGTCCAAAATTAATAGTAACAAACTAGACTTCTTATACTGCCAATATAATATAAGGATATAATTCTCCTAATTTTTTCCCTCATGTTATATGGGACTGAACTGTAAATTTCAAATGTGAGTGGACATGGGATATCCAAATGCCAGCCAATCCAATCATCTTTTGCACTTAGGTGAATGATATTACACTTTTTCAAGTACTTTATCGATGATTTGGGATTTGTCGTATGGCTGCAGGAGAAATTAATTAGAAAAAATAAATAATGAATAGGTAAACTAAACAGCAGTAAGTCCCATATTAGTAACTGAAATGAGTTTAAATTGTTTTTTCTTAACTTGCTTTGGGAATAAATGAAAATAACTGTAAATATTAATATCTGTACAGTAGTTTCCTGTAGTTTAAAGGTTCTGCTTTGGATTCCCAGTTCTTGGTACATGTGATAGTTTTGAGGAGCACCCCATAGGGAAGCCCTTTGCCATCTTTATCCAGATGCTTGGCGTGCTGCGCTGTGTTTCTGTATCCCTCGGTGGAGATATTTGTACTCTGGTTTCTGGGGCACAGTCTTCCTCGTTCTTCTTCCATTTATCTAGACCGACTGTAACATTTCATCACTTACTGAGAAAAATTTATCATTGAACTCATGATACAGTGGTTAAAACTCTCTGATGTGTCATGGAGAGATACTTGAAGCTTGGTGCTTTGCTCACAAATTCCTGATATTTTAGACTCTAGCCATCCTTTTTGGCCCTGTTTTCTCATTCTTTTATACAGTGTATCATATAGCCCTGCATGATAAAAAGATGAGTATTTTTCCTGTTTGGTTCTTAGAAGATGTATAGTGTGTGTAAAAGGAAGTACAGGATTTTATTCATCTATTTTGAATTTTTTTCCCAAGATTCCATTGCTGCAGCTGACTAAATGTGCAGATCACTGCAGCTCTGTCACTTGGGCTGTATTTATATTTCAGCTGAGGGGATGTTTCTTTAAAATGAGTTTACTGGTAGTTTACAATGAAATAGCCACTGATGTGAGGGTCATGGAACTTAGGCATAGGAAGAATTTACAGATTTCAGTGTGTGAATTAATCCCTGGTCACTGTTGGTGTGTGTAGTGTTGCACTGCAGCAAATAACTGAAGGTAAATCCCAGACATTTTAGCTTGTGATTCTGCACAGTTGTGATATTTTGTTCCTTGAAGATTACTCATATTTATCGGAAAACAGAACATTAGTATTTGAAATGTTAAACTGTCACTGTGTTCAAACCACATAGAAAATAAACCCCTTTTTTCTTTTCTAGGGTATATTTCAGAAATCGCTGGGTGAAGACTGTCCACCCAGTTGTGCATCAGTACTGTTTGATTTCAAGCACACATTCCACCTTTCAGATGCCCCAGAAAGAAGACATTCTTAAACAGCGAGTAGTAGTTGTTACTTTAAATACATCGCAGTATCTATGTCAACTGGATCTTGAACCAGGTAAGATCATTCCCAAACTGGAAGTGTCCATGCTTTGAGAACTATCTCCCTCTTATCACTGTCAGTTCCTCACCCAATTATTTGAACTGTTAAAAAATAAACAATGATAATAACACAAATAAATGGTCTTCTCTCTTTTCATTTTATGAATAAATGTTTATTACAAAGCTATAAACTGCTGGAATTCAAATTAACTGTTTGCTTATTGTGTTTTCTCCTTATTTAAAGAAAAAAGGAAATAAAAAAGCAGTACTATCTATGATCTCCTGTCTCTGAGATCCAAGAGGGAAAACTGTTTGAATATTATGCTCATTAAGGTCATTATTCAGTGGAGCATGTAAGCATAAATACACACAGAGAGCGTTTTTCTTGTTTCGTGAATTGTTTAGCTTTGCAAACAACTCCCACATATGATATGTTAACGTGATACTTCTAGGCTTGTTTTCTAAACTGAAATATATTAGACTGAGTATTTTGGGGCAGAGGCTGCTCAGGGTTTATTGGTTTCTCTATCTCCTAATGAAATCTGCTTTTTGAAGAACATGGAATTCCTTTACAGAAGTCAGGTTTTTTTTATGACTACGTTTAAGCATTTGTTGCAATGGAATAAACTAATGCGGAATTTATGGTAAATATTTTTAGATCTTTAGATGGAGGCAACTGCTTTGTTTGGCAGTGAGCTGTGTACAGTCATGCCATAGTAATGTGTGCAGCTGTATGAAAATCATGTTTTCCAAAGAAAATGGTGACTTTTTATGGATGTTATCATAATCGGATGGTACATTAAGTCCTCTAATACTTTGTTTCAAACCATAATATAAGTCAATATGTAAAACTGCTTCTATTCCTATCCTGAATTTACATTTCATAAAATATAAGTCTACTGTGGCCCAATTTTTTTTCAAGTGCATGTTATCTAGTGCCTTGCTCCCCCCACAACAAACCTTTTGGTCCAATATTATCATAAGATTGAATTCAAATTTCTCTTCAACTTCTGTTCCATTCCCCCCGCAACATTCCTTAAAACCCCTAACCAGCAAAGTGCTCAGCTAGGTGTGCAAATTTAATGGGAAATTTAGTATATCAAATAGTTAATAGGACTCAAGTACATGAGGAAGTCCTTTTCATGGTCATTGTCCAAAGCTCTTCAAGCCTTACAGTGATGAAAACAGTTTCAGATTTGAGAAACCTCCCAAGGCAGGTGTGCTGTGCCAGAAGACTTTTCCTCTTGGTATAAGGAGAGCCCAGATAAGATACTCGTTTGACTTCATGGGTATCAGAAGAAAGAGGCAGTTCTGTGGGTCACTGCTGATCTCGCTGGCAGTCTCTTGACTGCTGTTGGTCATAGGGTGGGTTTGAAAATTGCTTGTGTGGTTTCAAGTACCTGCTAGAAATTAGTTTGTGTAGGACATGCTTTTTTTTCCCCTAGTATTTGTTACTATCTGCAAACAGAACTTTGAGTTCATTTTCTTATATTATCATCACTGTTTATTTTATCATATTTCAAGTTTCATTTATTTGCTGATATCTCTGTTTTATAGGTTTTTTTACACATATTCTGTTAGATGAAGCTGCGCAAGCTATGGAGTGTGAAACTATTATGCCTCTAGCATTAGCAAATAAAAACACGAGAATTGTCTTGGCTGGAGACCATATGCAGGTAAGAGCTGTAGACTTTTTGAATGTAAGATGCATGATTATAATATTTGTAATTATATATTTGAGGTATTTATCTGCTCCAAATTTCTGTAGTATGTGAATACCTCATAAGCTGTTCTATAGCTCAGATTCTCAGAGAAGCTGCTCTGCGAGGTATCCAGTATTTAAATTTCTAAAACTACTATTAATCTGAAGTGAAGCTCAGACTCAGAAGCTGAATCGTAGGTACTGGTATGATGAAACAGATTCGCTTAATTTCTGCATTCTAAAATTTTATTTTAAAATCTTTCTCCTCTTTGGTTCTGTTTTTCCTGCTCTCATCGATGATCTTTTTATTGTTAAACAAACCCAGTAGAAGATTAATGTAATAGTAATGAGACCCCTTGGGGTTTAGTTTTTCCACAGACTTTCTGTTTAGCTTTTTAAGATTGTTTCACAAATGTTCATATTGTCTCATCTGTACTCTTGGTGGTGGTAACCGACCCATAAAGTGGTTGTCCGAGTAGCAGTGTGATGTCATTCAAAACACAGGTTTGGTTTAGGTTGTGCCACAAAGACAAAACATATTTAAGGGTTCTTCTCTCCTCTTTACATGGTTACTCAAGGTCTTCTTGTTCCTTTAAGAACATCCTGATCCTTTGTCACCTTTACAGTAGGGATGGGCATTTCTATGGAACAGCTGTGGTATATGTCTTCCAACTATGAATCAGAGTAATAGGAAGGTTTCGGTTTTGTTTTGATGCAACATACATGTTTTGGGAGCATGAAATTCCAAGTCCACATATTTAGTTACATTTTCTTTGTATGTGTGTGTCTATTACAGCTCAGTCCTTTTGTCTACAGTGAATTTGCCAGGGAAAGAAACCTTCATGTTTCCTTGCTTGATCGGCTCTATGAGCACTACCCTGCAGAATTCCCATGCAGGATCTTGCTGTGTGAGAACTATCGCTCCCATGAAGCTATCATCAAGTAGGTGTGAACTTTTTCACTGTATCATGCTTTTCTGTGACTGGTGGGAGTGAACAGAATGACTCTGAGCCAAGCACAACTGAATAATCAGGGAAGCTTTACGTGTTTCTTTAATGAAATCTTAATTAGTAGAGTAATTCTTTGTTATGAAGTAGAAACTCAGTCTGCTAGAAAGGAGACCGGGGATCTGTTAGGCAGATGCATTACAGACCCCTCATTCAAGTGGGGTTGCTTTGGCTGCAGCACTTGAGCTCTAAGCAGAAGAGGAGCTAATTTTCCCTTTTTAACCAATTGTGCAGGATATTATAGAGGCTTTATATTTCTTTGAACTGTGACAGCATTTTAGAATTTCTGGGGTGGATTACCTTGGAATGATAAGCTTTGTGCTATGTAAGGAACATATGGGTATACAACTATGAGCAAAATTTGACCTATTTTTTTCTGGGCATGTTTCTTTCCTGTTTTTTTTTATTACTTCTGTCAAGACACATTAATCAGTGGGTTTGCATTTTTATGCTATGATAAACTAATGGCTGCTAGTGCAATGAGCTCATCCATGAGCTGTGCTGGAAAGAATAAGTGCAATCATGGGGAAAAATGCTAAAGTTTAAATCCTGGCTCAAATATGTACAGAGGAATATTATGTTGGTATCCAGTCACACTAATTAGGTTATCACTGTGTTCAAAGCAAAAGCAAAAGTATTTAAGTGCTCAGGGGAATCAGAAGTGAGAATGTAACTTACTTTGTTGCACAGCTTGATCCGTCTTCATTTTATGGGCTTCGTAATTATAGACTGAATGATGCTAAATTACTTACACATTCCTTGAAAGGGTAAGTTTGAAATGAGGGTGAATCTGAAAAAGAAGGGACCATTTCAGCTTTTGTGTAGTGATCACTTCCATGAAATTTGCCTCAGAAAGGTAGTGACAGTTCACTTTAGCAGTTGGAGTTCAGTCAGTGGGTTTCTAGAAGGATTCACTGTGTTGAACCCCAAGGTATGGACTGCAGAATTACTACTGGGGCCAGTCAGCTGTCTAGTGATAGTCCAATGTGCCTAATTCCACTGGTAAATGTGGCTGTGTGAAGTGCAAACTGCTTAACCACTCTGATGGTGGTCCAGTTAGATTGTTTCAAGTCTACTTTTTTTTATAATGCGGATTTTCCCCTGACAAATGGGACCATGGCACTTGGAAGTAAGTATAGGAAGATGGTGCATGGTGGGCTCATTAATCATACCTACCTAACTGAAGTGCAGGGACCAAGAGAAATTAAGGGAAGAACGAGCCATTAGTTCAACCAGATTTTGGAAAGCTGCAAGTGGGGAAAAACATCCTTGTAGAAAGGATGTTTTATTTTCTAATGAGAACACATTACAAAGAATTAATTTGTAGAATAAATTGTTCATTTTGCTCGTTAGTGGTGAGCTGCTGCAACTCTGCACAGAAGAGTTGTGAATTCTGCAGGATTGTCCAGTATAAGCCTGTTCTGGTCAAAACTGAGTTGCAGTTTTTTGATGATGACTTGGTAGCAGACTAGATTGTCCGTGACCAGTTATTTACATCTTAAACTACGGTAGTTGGAAACCTGGAAGAACTGACTGCGCAGTCTCCTGCTTTCGTTGTCTTCAATTCTAGCTGTGTTCACGTTACTGCATACAGAGACCTGTATCAAAGGACGTTAAGACTGGGCATTGAGCATTCCAAAGTTAGGCTATACCAGAACTCACTAATTAATGAAAACCATGAGTTTAGCTCTGTAGTACATACAGTAGCACACAGTACTTACAGTCCTGATACTGATACTCCTCCTACCAACGCTATTCTTGCTGGCATTTTGTCTCGTTCCATTCAATTCGCCTTCTTCCCTCCTGGTTTTCCCCATGAAAGCAATTCTTGCCTCATTTCTTTTTCAGCTGGACAGTTTCTGTAATGCCTGCTGCTAGCGGAGGAATTGTATTCTGGTTGGGTTTCTGATGAGTAGCGGCGTAGATTCGAGTAGAAGTCACAGAGGAAAAGCTTGCATGGAAGCTGAACGCTTGGCCTGCGTTGTACTCAGTGTGCATGAAATCTTTAGTAAATTTGTCTTCTAAGTTCAACAGCTCTTAGCTTCTTGTCTAGCAAGTCTGGGGAGCAACCAGCGCCAGACACCAAGTGTTTCTTTTGCCCAGTTTCAAGGCATCAGAACTTCTGAGTGCTACATGAGTGAGAATGTTAGTAACTCTGTCAGGCTTTAGATTAGAAGCAAATACTGCCTTTGAAGAAAAAGTGTTGGAGAAGCGTATTTTTAATGCTTTCTTCTGTCTGTAGCATGAAAACACCAATTCAGAGAAATCACTTGAAGATGCCGAATAGCAGTTCTGCTTTCCTTATGGACGAGTTTGTGATTGCATATTTTATCAGTGAGCTCATATGTAGACTCCACATTTTATTCTATTTTGCCTTGTTACAGTTATACATCTGAACTTTTCTATGAAGGCAAATTGATGGCAAGTGGAAAGCAGCCAGCACACAAAGATTTCTACCCTTTGACTTTCTTCACAGCACGCGGAGAAGATGTGCAAGAAAAAAACAGTACAGCTTTTTATAATAATGCAGAGGTAACTCTTCTTTGGCTTTATTCTCGATAATTTTCTTGAAAAAGAAAATTATCCTCTCTCCCCAGGTTTATAAATATAAATTATAAATATATAATTGTCCTCTACTATGAGAAAGGAACATTGAGTTTGCTGTACACGAAATAGTGAATGTTGCAATTGTAGTAAACATTTCCACTAATTTATCATCTTTTTCCCTTTGCAAATGGCAATGGCAAGTTCTCTCAGGCTGATTCTTCAGGATGTCTTTCCTGATAATTTTTGTGACAGCCTGATGGATGTATCTTAGCAACTGAGAGTAACTGCAATTTGAAGTAAAACTTGCATTTCTTTCACTGTTGTAGAAATGTTCCCACTCAGATAAGAGTCCTCTGGAGTAACGTTTCATATTTGCTTTAACGTGTTTAGGATCGGTAGCTAACTGATCGTGTGCAGATGAGATTTTTGTTCTCAGTGAGAACCTATTCTGAATATGTTTGTTTCATGTAGATTTATTTTTATTCTTCAAGAATTACCTCCAGTCTCATTCCTTCCCTAGAGTTAAGAAAACCCAAAACCCGCAAAACAAAACATCCCTCCCCCTGACTCAGTAGCGGTTTTTGTAGTGGAAGATGCCTTTTTCCAATTACCTCAAGTTAGGGAGGGGTTGACCCAACTCTTTTTTTTCCCCCACCCCAAAAAGATGTCTTCAGAAATGACCTTGACATTTGAAGAAAACCAAAGAAATATCAGAGTTTTCTTAAGCTTATGAGGAATTTTAACTGAAGTGAGGTAGTGGGTTAGCAGCAGCATTTGTTAGGAAGCACTGCAGGGCTATCTATGTTTTCCCCTTGTATATCATGTGCATTAGGTGACCTGCACCAATTTTTAACCTTTATGTTGTTATTATGCTGCACATTTTATGCATTCTCTGATGTATTAAACCCTATACTTAAGTAAGAAGCTCCCATGACTTATGGACACATCCCTGAAAAAAACTGAGGGCACCTGACTGCTTTCATTAATCTACTTGGATTGCTTTGCCATTTAAAAGAAGTTGTAAAAAACCTAAAAATATCTTCAGTGGCCGAGTAACTGTCTGAAGATTGTGAGTCATTAATAGCTACAGGCAGAAGTGAAGGACAACAGCTGCTTAAACACCAACATGAAAAGCTGACATTCAGATGATGAGGGAGATATTTGCCGCGTGATCCCTAATGGACGTCTGCATTGGGGCAACTTATGGTTCGTTGGTGCCTATATTAAGTATTAATCTGGAAAATATATTTTCCCTTTATGGCCTTAATTCTAAAATCTCCTCATACGGTGTTGATTCTGAATACCTAGAAGCTATATACTTTCAGAGAAGCTTGATAAAATACCTGCAAAAAATCATTATATTTGTGCTACGGTTTCTGTAGATATCCGAGTTTATTCTGATCTCCTTTCTCAGTAGAAATAGCTTTTAAAGACAAAAATTTATGTTGCAAAAATTTATGTTCAGGGCTTTCTTAAAACCAACCATGTATTTTGCTGTCCTCTGAAGATCTGTAATATCAAAAAATAAACTCTGACTTAATAAGGATTAACAGATCTTTTTTTTTGTTATTAGTTTCCTCCTGATTTGTTTCCTAAATTCCCGATTTTCTGAATTATCTCTCCCAGCTTAGATTGTATTTAAAACAAATTCACGTAAATGAGAATGTGTGTCGTTTGTGCTTTTCTTGTCCATAAAAGATCCTTGAATTCCCACTTAGCCACTTGAAGAAGAGATAATATATAAACAAAGAGCATTAAATTCCCCCTTCCCACAGCCAGAGAGAAAGGGAAGAACAGGGAGAAGAAAGTTCAGAATACTCGAGGTTCTTTTAGGAAAGACCATTGACCTACTTCCACGGAGAGGCTGAGCTTGCACTTGTGATGCCATAAGAAAACTGTCTTCATCAATTATCATGCTTTAAATAGCTGGATTAATATGTATTGAATGACATAGTGACATTTATTAAGTAACGTATTGAATGTAAGTACTCAAAAACCCCCAAACCGACAAATATTCCATGAAGTTATTCAGGAATAACTTCTGCAGCACAGTATCTCTGTTCGATGTGTTGAAACAGAAGCTGCTGTGCCTGGTGCTTTTGGGCAGGAGATTACTTTGAGCCTCACAGGAGGTGGTTTTCAGTTTTTATTACTCATTAGTCTTCTCAGGTAGCAGACTTAATAGTATTTCATAGAGATGAACTGGCAGGTGATGAGTAACCCGAAACTCCTGGTGGTATCTTTTGCAATGGGAAGTGACTGTGCGCAGGCTTACGTATTCTCTTTGTAGGGATAGAACACACTAATATGACACACATAAAATCCAGAATTAAAATAAAATCAGGCCTATTTAGACAGTATATTTACTTATGGAAAACATAAAGTGTGTTAAGAAAGGTCCTACTGCACTTGACATTTTCAGAAGAATGTAAGCATGAAAATTCAAGTTATTAATAGAATTTTTGAGCTTGTACCTTACATGTGACATTTTTGGGGGCAAACTTTTATTTCAAGATGAAAAAAAGATACTGTATAGTAAATATATTGTCTTAATATGTGATATTTTAGAGTATCACTATAGAATACAATTGCTTGTTCAGTACAGCTATGTAATCTGTAACATTTAAATGTTTTAGAGCTTTAAATTCCAATTCTCTTTTCGTATCAAAGAATGATCTTCGGTGGAGCATGCTTTTACAAATTCTGCCTTTCTTTTAAGGTGTTTGAGGTAGTAGAGCGTGTAGAAGAATTAAGAAGAAAATGGCCTGTTGCTTGGGGCAAATTGGACGATGGCAGCATAGGTGTCGTGACACCGTACGCTGATCAAGTGTTCAGAATCCGGGCTGAGCTTCGGAAAAAAAGGCTGTCGGATGTCAGTGTAGAGAGAGTGCTAAATGTTCAGGGTAAGTAATAGTTCCATGGTTTTATCTGTAATTCTGATTTCTATTGTAAGGGGAAAACCAGAATTACGAATAAATATATAACAATGCTTTAGCCTCAAAATATTTGACTGGGGTTTTTTGTATTTGTAGAACAGACGGTAAAAAGGGGTCCACAAATCTAGGTATTTGTTCCTGGAATCACATTGGTAACAAGAATTTTGTGTAGGCATCGCCTGTTGCTAGGTTGCAGTTTTAGTCAGTAATAAACAAAGGAAGATAATAGAGTGACTGAGTGACAGTGAGTGGTGTGTGCTGTTTTTTTCATGCAGATATTAATATATTTGAGAATGTTATAAATGTGAGACAAAAATGTCCAGAACTTTCTTTTTTTAAGGTCAAGTAAATAAGTACAAGTTTTGTTATTGGCTGTTGGGCAATGTTATAAAGATATTTAGCATTTCAGAAAGTTCTGGAGTGATTAATATCAAGATGAAAAATAAGTTTTTTAAAACGGGAATATTCTTGTAATGGAATATCCTATTTATAGTATATCTTTTAAAATTTTTAAATCTTATTACTCTTGCATAAAGCCCTTCATGCAAAGGGTAGCTGTCAGTTCTTCAGAGTATCTAGATGGGAGAGTCTGGCTGGCAAGTGCACTGGTCAGGTTGTGTTACTGGCAGAAATACCTGTGGTTATCTCAGACATTTGTTTTTTGTTTCATTTTAGGAAAACAGTTCAGAGTTTTGTTTCTCAGCACAGTACGAACACGGCATACGTGCAAACATAAGCAAACACCAATTAAAAGGAAAGAGCAGTTACTGGAGGATTCAACAGAAGACTTGGATTATGGTTTTCTGTCTAATTACAAACTTCTCAACACTGCCATTACGAGAGCACAATCCTTGGTAGCTGTGGTGGGAGATCCAATTGCTTTGTGTTCCATTGGAAGATGCAGGTACTTTATATATGTGCCTTAATCTGGCCTCAGCATCCTGGAAAGCATGTTTATCTCTGGCTGATTGATTCAGTAAAAGGCTGGATGTTCTCCTGGATGCCAAATAAGATGCAATGTAGTTAAATTATGTACATACACAGCTAAAAATACGTGTATTAGTCAGTTGTTATACCTACACTGTATTCTACTTTCTTCCACCGTATTGAAAATGAGTGTTGTTTTCAAAGGTAGAACTGAAAACCCCAAATGGAACCCGAACCTTTGTTTACTGCATTTGTGACAGATAATCTGAATTTAACCACTTATCTGCTGGTGACACGTCAAAGAGTATCTGTACACTAATACAACGATCTGCTCTGAACTGCTTATGACATCTTATTAAAAGGGAAAGAATGGTTGTGGTTTGATTTCAGTTTTCCCATTACCTGCTTGTTTTTTTTAATACGTGATCTGGTTTATGTAGCGCACTGTTGAGAAAGCTCCGTGCCTCCTGAGCTCTCACTCCACAAACGATGTCTGCTACCATCTGCCAGTGCAGTCTCCAGTTAGTCAGCTGCAGAGATCCATGATTTAGCTGTAGAGCTTGCTGTGCTGTGCTCACTGAGATGCCTTTTACTGCTTGTTCAGAAATTACTTAGTTTATAAATTTTGCTTCTCTTCCCTACATTGGTTTACGCTGTGCACTGCTGCCTAAGTCAGAGGTAGTTAATCCCTAGTTAGTCTAGCTAGCACCTAGGACTGTATTGGTTCTCTAACCGTCTGTCTAAATACAGCTGTTGTTGGAAATGACTGTGCCCCTTAGTCTCTCTGAATCCCAGTGAAGACGACAATCTCTGGAATTTTCACATAAGCCTGGGTGTTGAGGTTTTAATTTAGATACCCTAGGGGGACCCACTTTTCAAATGTGGGAGCTCATCAGTTTCTTCAAGTATGGCTCCTTCACGATATCTAAAATAGGACATACACAAACTCCCTAAAATAAAAGCACAGGCTACCAGCACGGTATGTAACAGTCTTGGCAGTTAAGGATTGAGTTTGCTTTTCGAAGACCAGCAGCTTTTTATAAATATATAGCTGTTCAAAATTATAAACCAAAAAGATAATTAAGAAGCAAGGAGCACTGGAGCTTTATTAAGATGTATCTCCAGCTTTCCCTTCAGTGTGCCATTGTCTTGTTTCACTGAATAATTGAACATTCACTCTTTGAAAATAGTGCTGGAGGGGCTCAGGCGTGCTGCTAGGAAGATGGTTCTTTTTTAGTACAACAGGAGTACAGAAGTCTGAAAGAAGTGACATTTCGTTAGGAAAAACAGACCTCAGAAAAGTTTAGAGAGTACTTGAATTTTATAAATATTCTAATACCTGTCAAAATGAGTCAGGACTCTGTAATGATGGTGGTAGGGAGCTCTGTGAAGTATGCCCAGGGTAATCATTACGTTTCTGTGTGTTCCAATCGGACCAGACAGGGCTGTTTTGGCAGACACTCCCTTTAAACTGCAGAGCACACTCTTAAGACAGAGACAGTGGTATTTTATTCTCTGTTCTTACACCCCAGTACAAGCGTTCCATGTGTAGAGAGACTGCTTGGGGCATTCGAAGCAAAAGTGGATGGTTCTCCGTGGATTTGTGGTGCTTGGCAGTAGGTTCGGTGACTGAATTGATTAATCAGAGGGAGTTCCATCATTAAAGCATCCCAGTGAAGTAGTTCATTTTGGTTTTTAATCCTCACTTAAAATCTTGCAAGATGTATTTGCCTTACAGTGTAATGCACAAAAAAGGCCATGTTGCAGCCTGAATTTTAAAAGAACATTTCTTGCCTACATGAAATCACAACAGAAGATGGGCTTTTAGGGAAAGCTATTTTGAATTCTTAAATGCATCAGTAATATTACAGTATTCTTGCAAGAAAGGCATTTATTTTATTCCACAAAGGGCAGCCACTCAGCAACATGTGATACTGCTGTTAAAATTCGTGTGCAGCAATCTCACATTTTTCCAGGTTTTGGGGAGATAATACTGAAAGAACAGGGCTTGCTTGTGGGCCAGACCTTGGTACTGAAGGGTGAACTGGAATGGCTTCAGTCATGCACACCTTTAAGATCATTGTCTTTTTAATCCTCTTTTTCAATAGCTTTCATTATTTGTGATTTGTGGAACAAAACCAGCTCAATCAATTTTTTTAAAGTGACATCTTCAGATCTTATTTAAATGCCTTTTAAGCTTAAGTAACTTCACCCAAAGAGTTCCTTTGAGGTTCCCAATAAAATCATCATTTTGTATGGATTCTACTGTGGATGTTAAAAATGTAAAGGCTTTTTTAAAATAAGCAATAGAAAGACATCATGAGGATATAGAAGATGGGTAGGAGTGTTCTTTTATTACATAGTTTAAATAGCCCCTCCACCCTTCAAAAGGTTGGATACAGAATTTTCATAGAGAAACTCATCTGTTGTCTGATAGTTCTCTTGGTGGCTTGAAATTTCTCCCATGAGTTGTAGAAATATCTGTCATGCAGTAAAATTTATGGTTTTATTTGTTTTCCACCAGAGGATCTCAAAGACCCTGTAGATACCCCTGACACGTTAATCTCCACGTGACTCTGAAGTGTTTTATGAGAGTTGTTTTGAGGGTTTTTCTCAACTCTGGTTTTATATTCGTGACACTGGAACTGAGTGATCTGCCTAAATTCATAGAGTCTTTTTGACATCTTCAGGGACTGAGAATCTTGAGTGCAATTCTTTGAGCTTTAATAAATTCCATAAATCACATGCTTTGCAGAATTTTAAGCATTGTATTCACTGTCTTTGCTCTCTTAGGGAAAAAAACCCCTCCAAGTTAGACCTGTTCATGATATTGTTATTAAATGTGATGTACAACCAGAGCTCTGATCTGATACATGTGGACAGACCCAGGTGTCTCTTTTAAATAACTGAGGAGCTTTGTGTTATGCTGTGGGCTTCAGATATGGGGGGCAGCTTGCAGAATAGATGACCTGGTGTGTAAGATTAGCATACAGGAAAAATAAGGATGCTATACAATTAAGTTAAAGATCTTTTAGTTTTAGCAACAGCCATCGAGTCTTACTTTTTTACTGTTTCTAAAAATTGTTTCCACAGGAAGTTTTGGGAAAGGTTTATTGCCCTGTGTCATGAGAACGAAAGTCTCCATGGTATCACATTTGAACAGATCAAAGCTCAGTTGGAAGCTTTGGAGTTAAAGAAAACTTATGTGTTGAATCCACTGGCTCCCGAGTTTATCCCCCGAGCGCTTCGGCATCAACATTCAGCGAATACCACTAAACAGCAGCAGTCACCACCAAAGGTAAAGCTTTACTGATGATGAATTTTGTCAGAAAGCGAAAGTGAATGTAGAAATGCCGTTTGAGACATGATATAAAAGGTTTATGGAACAAGCTGTTGTTTTAAAATGGCATCAATGCAATCAGATGTGAATGCGAATTGCAGAGGGATCCTCAGCATTTTCAAGCAAGAACTCTAGGCTTGTATTTAGCAATATAGCTTGGGGTTCTCCAAGCCTTCCATACTACAGTGTGTAACTTAGGTCTCTCTAGCATGTTCAGTGTGTTGCAGTGACCCTGATGATAAATTTCTACCATGGATTTTAGTCCCTGAACAACAGGCAGTCCCTATCCCAAGCAGCATGTGCTCTGACTGTACCCCGAAAAACAACAGCTTGATACAGACAGTGTCTAGGAATATAAGGAAAAGACAAAATAATAGCCAAAAGTCATTTAATTAGAATTAAAAATCACATTATCACGTTTAAAATTCAGGGACTTACATAACATAAATGTTAGGTTTGATAAAAATATGTTGTAAAACAGTATGCCACCTGGGTTAGCTCACAGATAATGTCACTCAGTAGACCATATTTCTTTAGCACCAAGAGGGCAGAGAGATGAAGTTACCACTCAATGTAACAGAAGATGTGAAAGTGCGTAGCTTCCTTAGGGTGATAAAGAATAGCACAAAAAAAAATTAAGCTTTTTGGAGGGGGCGATATATTAGTAATTAATTCTATTTTGATAGTTTCTTGTACTTCATTTCAAAACCATTTGAGTTATAATTTCATTGAATTGTGTTCAGGGATGCAACTAAAATGCAGGTTGTCAGCTTTGTGATGAATTCTGTTGTACAAGAAGGAAGAAACAGATGTATTTTCCATAGCTTTACATTTTGGTTGCAGGCTGTATCATTTAAATGAAATTTTTACGACAAGATTTTTAACTTTAACTGTACAAAAAGGAAAGCCTTCCCTTTGGCAATTCTTCCCAAAAGAGCGATTGTAAGTGAGAACATTTGGCTTCTTCATCAAGATGCATTACTTTCTGAAGCAAACACGAGATTTCTAAAGCATCTCGTCTTGTGTCAAAACACTAGGCTAACAGAAAACTGTGAATTAAAAAATTATTGTCTTTGTCATTGCCGCACTGTTGTTTTTCATGAGTGGTTCAGCCTCGAATGCAGTTTCTTTAATAACAGAGCATCACTATTAGTATTTTTGTGAAAAATATGAAAGGGAAGTATTTGAAAATGCAGGTATAGTACATTATAACAAAGGAGGATGGGGGAATTGAGAGTCTTGTGAATAGACAGTTTCGTGTATTTTCCTTCCAGTTTGTTAGTAAACCGAGCTCTTGTGCTGTAGAAATCAGAAGAGATGCTTTCAGACTGCCAACACTGTATTTTCAGTTCAATATCTGAAGTGTTTTAACCACCTATTTCATAATTATAATGGAATCTCTTCCCTGTGAATACAATTGACAGTTAGCATGTATGGTAACAGAAGTAAGGCAAGCAGGTAGTACTCAAACATACACAGAAAATGGCTGTGGTAAGCGATATATTTCCCTTTGCTTAAGTTTTAAAAGCAGCTGGTTAGCCTTGCTTAATTTAGACTGCCTAAGTACAATATTTGACATGGAAAGATGAAAGATTAAAAAGCTAGTGCTTCTGTATTTGCACTGAAAAAATGAGAAGAGCCTCTGAAGCTGTATTTTGTGGGGAATTCATGGATATCTGTGTAGGTCAGGGCTTGTTTTTTCACAGGTGGTGAAAAGAGATTTTGTAAAAAGGCACCTTCTTATTCAGCATAATTGGATTCTCTTAAGGAGGCTGAAAACCTCCTTGCTGTTTATTTTTTCAAGAAGCAGTATTTTGGTCCTGTCTCTCTGAAAAGCAAATGGATATGGAGCTGGCTGGCTGAGGGCTGCTGAGCCTCGTGGCAGCACTGGCTGAGGGTGTCTGGCTTCACCTGCCTTTACAGGGCTTGGCTGGGGATGTGGAATCATAGAGTCGTAGAATCACCAGGTTGGAAGAGACCCACCAGATCATCAAGTCCAACCATTCCTATCAAACACTAACCCATGTCCCTCAGCACCTCGTCCACCCGTCCCTTAAACCCCTCCCTGGGCAGCCTCTGCCAGTGTCCAATGACCCTTTCTGTGAAGAATTTTTTCCTAACGTCCAGCTTGAACCTGCCCTGGAGAAGAGGAGGCTGAGGGGAGACCTCATTCCTTTCCACAACCTCCTTTCAGGTAGTTGTAGAGAGCAATGAGGTCGCCCCTCAGCCTCCTCTTCTCCGGGCCAAACACCCCCAGCTCTCTCAGCCGTTCCTCACAAGGCCTGTTCTCCAGCCCCTTCACCAGCTTCGTTGCTCTTCTCTGGACTCTCTCCAGAGCCTTAACATCCTTCTTGTGCTGAGGAAGGAAGTGTGGAATGAGACTCAGAGCTGGGTAGGCACAGCCTTTGTTAAAGGCGATGATGTGGAAATGAAAAGTTTTCAGAACTCCCACAAGGTAGTTAGTGTACAGTAAATGAAACTCTGAATTTTACAGCTCTGCCTACCTCCCGCTCACTGCCTGCGCTCCAGCTTTTCAGCCTGGATTCAGACACTTAATTGGGACACATCGTCATCCTAGATATTGCGTACAATCAGTGAGTGCCACAGGGCTGGTTAAGTCTCTGGAGGATACTCTCTTCTCCTGTCTGTTGACTAAAGCAGGATCCTAGGAGTGACAAGGCCTCAAGTCACCTAAATTTTGGTCTGAGTTTCTTCCGAGAGTCTTTACGTAATGTGGCTTTTTATACTCCGAAGATGGAGCAAGATTTTAGAGGAAACTGAGCGTATCTGTGCTCTCAGTTGCCAGATTGTTAAAGTGTGGATTTAAGGTGTTCTGTGGATGGGTACTTTGATCTGGAAATCTCTGAGAAACTACAATAGTTAAGTCATTAATAGATTTTTATGAAGTCATTAAGCCATCAAAACTATTAAAAGACAAAAGAAAGCCAGCATCTCACTTCTCCAGCTTACAAATCGCCCCAGTTGACTTTTTTTACCAGTCTGATACAGTTACATGCTGAAGGTTCTGTTCAAGACGACAGCTATTCTTACGAATTTATGTAATTGGTATTTCAATTTTAAAAATACAACACCCATAAAATACAAGTGTGATAGGTAGAACAGAGATTTGTTAGACCTCTGCACACACAGCTTGATGCTAACTGACAGCATAACAGATGCAGAAATGCCTCGTACTAACCATGAGTGATTAAGGCATGTAGCTCCTTTACATTTTTAGATTGAATCTTGCTCTTGTTAGTGATTAAACAGGTTTCTTTTGCTTAAGTACTGCAATGAAAGGCAATTATTATTTTATTTTTCAATAATTCATGTTTGAAAAGAGGAAAATTCAGAGACCAGTTCTTTAATCTGGTTTATGCATGAGTCAACATTGTCAAACAACCTGTCTTTGTACCCTGACTAATTTGTTCAGACTGCTGGAAAACTGCCTAGACTTATCTCCTGGGCAAGAAAACTTTTGCAGCATCAAAGGGGTTTTAGATTTATTTTAAATATGTGAATATAGTTTGGTCCAGATTAAGTAAGGTATTCATACCCTCCAGAAGACTTAAGAGCACAAAAACATTTGAATGTGTGCTCACAGTTTATGAATATTAATTTATTAGTTGACGCTGAAAACTCATGAGCATGTGGGAAGGGAAACTCAGTTCTGTTAACCTTGTTTTCTGATGTACAATTCACCAAGGGAAAAGTTTCCCCAGGGTACTCTAGTTCTTGACTCTGCTATATTGTGCTTTTTGAGGAGCAATCCTGAAGCAGATACATGATGGGATAGTGCAGTGATATCTGATGAGGCTGGTTGACCAATTCAGGAAAACTGGTGGCAGCTACTTTGTCTCCAAGGTTCTTGAACTGAACCTTGGAGGAGAAAAATCTATCATGCTTCCACCAGGAGCTGCTGTGGAAGAGAAATACTGAGGATTCTGTTAGTACTGGTGCTGTCCCTAAAAGAAGGGAGACGCTGGGAGAATCTAGTTGAAAGTGTCCCTGCTCACTGCAAGGGGGTTGGACTAGATGACCTTAACGGTCCAGTCGAACCCAAACCATTCTATGATTTTAAATAACATGTTGAGAAAGGAAACTCGGAGTAGCTTGCTGTAGCTCTCCATACATCTGTAAACAGGCTTTAGGGGAGACTTTCCCCCGAGGGACCAGTAATGACCCACTGGTTAATTGAATTAGTGGTATTTAGTGTCCAGCTTCATGAATTCGTAGTTGTGTGATGCAACTGGACAGTTGTGTGTAATAGTAAAATGCCGGCTAACTTCTTTCAAACTTGGTACTGTATTTAATGATGACGTGCACTTGAAAACAAAAGCTTTTGATTTATATAAGAGTGCAAAGCATTACTGTTACTGTTTTTCCTTTAAAGGGCAAGGTCAATCATCACAACCAGAATGACCATTTCCCACCTGATGGAATTGGTGAGTATCTCTGCTGTTAGTGCAGGAAAACCCCTGAGCTCATGCTGATCTGGCTGCAGTGAATTGATAGCAATTTGACATAAACTGAGTTTCTATCCTCCATCTGAAAGCTATTTACTTCTTGTGTGCATTTGTGCAATAGATTATAGACTGTTGAGTGTTCATAGGGTATTTCTGAGGCTGTCCTGTAATAGGTGACATACATGCTGACTTTAGAACCTTCACATAGCATTGTTGTTGGCCTCTTAAGAATGGCTGTGTTTGAAATTCATGACGTAAAATACTGTGCTGGTGTATTGGTTAAGAGTTAGGACGTTATATTATGTGCAGTTTTATGATTTACATTGAACTTGCACTGTACAGTCATATATCCAGATTTTACTGATCATACTTTTGCAAGGAAGCATGCAACAGCCTAATTTTGTTAATAATTTGAAAGCATTAATTTAAAGCTTGTCTTCCTGCCTACAGGAGCACGATTCTCATTTTGGATGCAGTGTTAACAGCTACTCTGACTGTCAGAATGTTTAGTTGGTGTGGGGCATTTCATTAGTGCATTTACCAGCTACCTGTTTTTCCATATCTCAACTTAGATTTTCTGCCTCATCACATTTTCGAAACGAGATACAGGATTTGATTAATGCTTTCTCTTGGTATATCAGGCCTATGCTGTTAATGTTGCGCACATGCTTTAAAAGATAGGTGCTATTAAGATGAAACAAAAAGTAATAGGTAGTCATAATATTCTGTTCGTGTATATATCTTCTTTTTTGTATAAGTGATAGGAATGGTTGGACTTGATGATCCAGTGGGTCTCATCCAACCTGGTTATTCTATGATTCCACGAAGTGTATATATTTTTTTTTCCCTCTTTCTTTTCAGTCCAGCCTAATCCTTCTGTTCTAATTGGAAATCCTATCCGAGCCTATACTCCTCCCCCTCCTCCTTTGGGACCTCACCCCAATTTGGGGAAATCTCCAAGTCCTGTTCAGAGGATAGATCCACACACTGGGACAAGTATTCTATATGTACCTGCTGTCTATGGAGGAAATATGGTCATGTCTGTGCCTTTGCCTGTAAGTATTAATTTTCTGGGGGTTCTTTAGCCCCCTCCAATTACTGTATGCACAAAAATGAGTGGCAAAAATCACTTAGTGAACACTTTGCAAGTGTTTTCTGCACTTTGCTTCAAATATGTGGGGTTAGGTGGCTCCAGGAGTGCTTGTGCAGAGGACCACCAGAAAATATTGCTCCCACAAAAAACGGCAGGCAGCCTGAAAGTAATTACATGTTCGTGTAATCTGGTGTAGTTTCTCTGCTCTAGGTTTAGGCACACCAGTGGGATCTGTCTCAACTGACTTGAGATAGCTGCATCTGAATTAATTGCCTGGTTCAGTTCTTAATCATTGGAGAGACATGGGTGATCCGAACGGAGCTTGTTTCTCTTCATTGGCTTCATACAGTTTACGTTAGCAGCTTTGGATGTCTGCAGTGTAAGGTGTCTGAAGGGAAGTGATAAGAAAAATAAGCATAATAGGATGTTTTTCCCTTCCAGAACCTCTTAGCAAACCTGTTTCCTCTCCAATCCTTTTCCTTAATGACATTTGAGAACACAGTGAAGATCCCTAATCAGGCCTTCTAGGGAACATTTATGTATGGAATTTTACGTTACAAATAAAGCTATCTCGCCAAAACTTACGCAAGTTAAAGAAGCAATCTCTGCTTTATTTGTAACCCCCCCCAGTCACATATTCTAGGAGGATGATGGGGAATAAGGAACAAAGGCTATAGAAGCATCATACAGGCATGAAGGACATGGAACCAACACATGCAGATATGTTTAACTCCATGCATAATGCATATAGGGGACTTGCTGCAGAAACTCTGTTTTCAGTTGTAATTCTTAGATCAGCTGGCGGCTGTAGGTTGGTTTTCTTTGCTAGGTCAAGGAATTTTCCTTTTTCCTGCCTTACTAGAAATCTGTGTGATGAATAAATTTAAATGCAAGGAGAAGGCCAGCAGCTGTATCTTTGTCATGCTTGCTCACATTATATTAATATCAAACCAAGATAATTTAAAAAATTCTGTCTTATTGTTCCAAGGTTAATATATTTTTTATATTTCCAATCAAAAGAAATATATTAAAAATAAGTATTTTGCACTCACCTTCCCTGAGGAGGGAGTTTTTCAAATAATTAAGTGGGAAGACTGAGGTACTAATGAGACAGTTGCTTTTGAAGAGAAGCTTGCAGAGATCGTACAGATACAGTGGTAGCCTAAAGCTAAAGTTCAAAGGGCACATTTCAAGGGCAAATACTAATTTAAGAAACGAAATGCATGAAAGTTGTTAAAACAAGTGGGGAATGGAGTAAAATGTGTTTACGTTTCATGTAACATAAAATGTTCTCTGCTTTGTTTAAGGCAGTTTCCATATCCAAGGTAAAAAAACCCATGAGGCGGTTGTCTGCTGTCACCAGTAAAGGATGCTTTGTCAGCCTGAGTGTTAGTGATTACTTCCCCTGCGCTCTCCTCTTATCCATACAGTCTCCTCCGCTTAATTAATAAATTCCCTACAGGGTGAGGTTGAACTAATATGATGCAGAACTCTCTTCCTTTGCATTCCTTTTAGGAATAACATTTAAAACTTTGCAAAAATCCCAGATTTTTTTTTTTCACATGCTTTCACGAGGTGGATTTTACTTGACATATTTAGGAAGATGATCTGCAACATGTGTTGTGTAGCATAGAGCCTTTAGAGTGGCCCTGTCATTCTTAACATGTGATAATCTCTTGGTTCCACCAGTAAGATTGTGGTGGAACAATCTTACTGTTCCACCACAACAAGCCCTGTTATCATCACTAGGTGTCTTGTGGACACAAAGGTAGGATGTGCCCGTTGTTCTGTACTACCAGATTACACCACTGGGTAGTAAAAGGTCCATAAAGTTAATTCCTTAGGTTAGAGGCTTCTCTCTGTGTTCCCCTTGAGACACAGCCTAATGTATCTTTTAACTACTAGAAGGAAAGGTCTTTCTATTTTCCTGAACTTCACCCACTTCTATTACATTTATTTAGAAAAGTCATTAATGTGAAGTTTATTTAAGTACAATTTGTCACTCTTTTCTCTCTGAAAGGGCCGCAGAAAGGGTCATTGGGCACAGGAACAGGCTGCCCAGGGAGTGGGTTGAGTCACCTTCCCTGGAGGTGTTTATGGACGGGTGGATGAGGTGCTGAGGGACATGGTTTATTGATTGATAGGAATGGTTGGACTTGATGATTCGGTATGTCTCTTCCAATCTGGCGATTCTGTGATTCTGTGAATTTTGAAGCCACGGAAACAAGACTGGGGTTAACACAATTTTTTTTACTCTCCTGCACCTCTGCTCTTTTCCCCTTGCTGCTAGGCCTGCCCTTGTTCCAGCATCACATGTAATTGTGTGTCAGTGTGTCAGGCCGTCTGATGCATGGAAAACTCTTCGTGACTGATGTAGTATCAGTTTGCTTGCTGCCTTACTTCCTTTAATCTATCTTAACAGATTGAATATTTTTGTTTTTCTTTCTTCTGAATTCTGTAGGTACCGTGGACGGGGTATCAGGGTAGGTTTGCAGTTGACCCTCGAATCATTACTCATCAAGCAGCTATGGCATATAATATGAACCTATTACAGGCACATGGGCGTGGGTCTCCTATACCTTACGGCCTGGGACATCACTCACCTGTTAGCATAGGACAGCAGCAGCAGCTTCAGCATCCAGACAAAGATCAACATGAACAAAGTCGAAATGGTGAGCTGTTGAAATGACATTGCAGATTAGTTTTGGTTTGAGAGAGTTTGTACTCTACATAGGGTGTTGTGAAAAGGGTTTTTATACTTGTTTCTCTATGTGAAATCAAGGGATGTGTAGAGTTGGGAAAAATAACCTGTGGTTTGCCATTACAAAGAGAAATAACCATGATATTGTGAGATTTGGAGGGGGAAGTTATCAAAGTTGGGCTGTGTGTGTATTTGAGGGTGTAATCCGGTCTGTCTCTTCTACAGTCCAGTGGTAACTACTGCTGATGTTATATGCAATTAAGTTGGAAGAACTACTTAGCGATGATTAAGGAACAAATTGTGAAGATTAGAGGAAAAGTGGTATTTGGGTAAATGATATTAAATGTCTGTGATGCTGTAAATGCTGAACTAGTAAGTCTAAATTGTCCTGTGTCTGGAACAAAGACAAACCCTCAAAATAACCATTTTTTCCCAATGAAAGAAATTAATTTCCTAAATCCTTTTAGGTAAAAGTGAAAACACTGCTGGACCTGAAATCTATAAAATTCGAACACCCGAGAAGAAACCTGTGGAACCCAAGCAGGTGAGTTTGTCTTGTTTGGGTTTGTTGGCTTTTTTTGTTGTTGTTTTATGATTTGCTTGTGGTTTGTGTTGTGGGTGTTTGGTTTTTTTTTTTAATATTTCCTCTTTTAATGATTTTTGTCATTACTAGCGTGTTTTTGTTTGGGTTTTTTTTGGATGTGAATTGTCAAAGTTTTTTCATTCTCTTTTTCTAGGTTGACTTGGAAGCAAATTGTCAGAATAGAAGCCCAGAGTCACGTTCGAGTGTCGGTTATCCTAATGCTAAATTTCATCGCAAAGATAATCTTAACCCCAGGCAGCTGAATCTACATCTCACCCCACCCCACTCTCAGTATGCAGTTCCCAATCGCCATTTCCAGCACATGTCACAGATCCCGAGGCAGCCGTATCCTCTGCAACAGCAGCAAAACCTTTTAAGTCAACAACAGCATCATTTGCCTGAACAACAAAACCAAATGCCACCCCAGCCAAGCCAGGTAGTTCAACAGCATAATCATTTGAATCAACAGCCTCCACAACCTTCGCAGCTTTCCCCTGCTTACCAGGCAGGCCCCAGCCAATCGTTTTTTAATAATCCAATCCCCCACCGACCACATTCCCCTGCTGTAGATGCTGTGATTTCAGAACAACACCCCCCACCTATGTTACAAGAAGTCAATAATCCTTTGAGGCCTATTGCACAGCACAACACTGTTCTGCCAGCCCACTTGAACAACTTCATTGAAGAGAATCCATCAGGAATGCCCTTAGGGGACACTTTAGGTAGGTGACTTTCCTTTATTTAAATTCACACTGTGCAATTATAACTACATTGAAGTGAAAATGAAGGAGGTATTTACCTTTTCAGGCATATTGCTCTGAATTGGGTCATTGTTGGGTTAGTTTCCATAAGTAATGTCATTGAGCATAATTTGCTGCTTGAGGCCTGTTTGAATATTCAGCACTTTATTAGAAGATTCATGTTTATATGATTTTCCATATGATTTAAATAACCAGGTTATACGCTGCAATGCAGTTAGTATATAATGGACCCTGGAATATACTGTGTAAAAAGTATTCTTTTTATTTTTTCTGACATAAAGATCTTTAAAAAGGGGCATTAGATAAATTTTTGTTTTAAAACTATTTTTATAGATCGTATGCATGGAAATGTAGCTTTGGAAACAATAAGGCAGCAACAACAAGCCAGGTTACAGCAATGGAATGAACATAATGCCTTTCTCAGTCAAGGCACTATTCCATATCAGCACCATCACCATCCTCATCTACCACATCTTCCTCAGCAACCAATTGGATTGCATCAACAGCAGCAAGTTAGGGCAAACTGGAAACTTGCCAGTAATACAGAAGATGAAACAGAGGCAACATATTCAAGGTATTTGTTTACTGAGTCATCAGAGCTTGTGTAAAATTGAGCAGTGGGCACCTCTCTGTAACACTGTGATCAAGTGCAAGACACTTAAAGGGATTGCTTTTTGCTGCTGTGATTATGGAGGTTAAAATAGTAGCCAGGCTGACTTACAACTATGCGTTTGTTATGTGTTATGCTTTATTCTGTTAGTGTATTGAGTAGTAAAGCTGTAGTGGAAAAATAATTTTATGGAGCCTTTCAGTGCTGTATTTATGGTATAAGGAATAGATAGAGAGTAACAACCTTGTGTTAATAAAAGAAGTGTCTGAGGATAGTTAAGGTCTGTTTGAGTTGTAAATTCTTGCAATTGAATTAGCTCAGATTTATGTGCTTTGAAAAGAAACAAGCCATCCCCTCCCCAGACACTGCTCCCCAGTAAATCCCAAACTTTTCTTCCTTTTCAAAAAAGGCTTTGTTTTTAAAAGCTTGTATTTGAGATGGAGCATTAGAGGGGCAAGAAAGGAAGCTATTGAACATAAACAGAAAAAAGGTTCCAGTGGTCATCAGCTCTAATCATGTGTATTGTAAAGGCTGGATTTTTAATTGCCTCTGTTTACTGTCATCTCCCACTATACTTTATTTTCCATCTGGTTTGTTACAGCCGTGCTAAAGCCTCTAAATGCTCTCTTATCTGACTCTGTGAAGTGCTGAATTAAATATTCTTGACCTCTCCAAGAAGTTTGGAAGTGTATTGTGCAAGTGAGGGGAAACCCCAGTTGTTCTAGTTTTTGCCTTTTTAAGGGGTTAAAATTTTCTTTATCTATGTGAGGTTTTTCACTTTGTACAATAAAGCAGGAAATCCTTACCTTAGTTGTCTCTTAAGAGATAACAAAAAATTGATTCTTCTGACTGAAAAGGAAGTCTCAAGAGTTATTAAAACTTTGAGATGATTCAGGTAGGTATTTCATCCAATTAATCCTCTTGTGCCTAATTTCTGATTGCTCACAGTCATATCCTTTGAAGTTAGGGTCAGGAAGCGCAAAGATGAGTATATTTAAATTCAGTGGTTTGTGCTTTGAGTTTTCTCAACCTCAAAAAGAGTGGGATTTCAGCAAAACATTTTTTTTCTTTCTTGATACGTTTATTCTGTCAATACAGATTCCAGGATTTGCTCAGAGAGCTGTCACACCGTGATCAAAGTGAAAGCCGGGACTTAACTGAAATGCCACCCCCTCAGTCGAGACTGTTGCAATACAGACAAGTTCAGCCCAGAAGCCCACCAGCTCTCCCTTCTCCTTCCTGCAACTCTAACCACAGCGGTCACTTTCCTAACTTCTCTGAAAACAACAGAGACATTGAAATACCCAATAACCCAGCATTTCAGCAGCATTTACCCCAAATATACAACCCCCCTTTCTCAATGTCATCTGAACATATAACCCCATCTCCCTTGAAATACCTGCAACCTGATGGATCGTGGACTTACGCTAACCTCCAGCAGAATCACCTCCTGGGGCAGGGCTTTCATTATGGAATACCTCCATTGCCCCACAGGTCGCAACAAAACCCTTTTATACAAATACAGAACCATCAGCATGCAGTTGGTCAGGAGCCATTTCATCCACTCACATCTCGAGCAGTATCTGCTTCTTCGCTCCACAGCTTAGAAGAGGTAGGCGTTTTTGTCTGCGTGTGCGATTGTCATGTCATTTTAATGTCAAATTATATTCTGAAGTGGTCATGGATGCAAAATAACTTGTGTATTCAAAGCTCACATTGGGATTTTCTGTGAGGTAGAAGTTCACCTTGTGTGTGTTTGTTGTTCTTGTTACGGCAGGTATAACATTTTCTCTACTAAACAAGAGGTCTTGGTTTTTTGGTGTTATGCAGAGTTTTCATGCTCTAGAATCTATAAATCGCTTATGTGGAGTGCAAAGTAACCACACCCCAGCTGTGAACTCATGACATGGCCCTCTGGAAAGTCAGCTTGAATCAGCTGGTCACTTGGCTCAGTACTAAACTGTGAATACGATCGAGTTACTTTTCATATAGAGTTGAGACTGGAGCAGTACAGTTGTTTTGTTGTGGTACAAAACCTGGCTTAATAAATTCCCCCTGGTCTGAGCTAGTTCTGTCTAAGGCATCCTGTGTGGTTTTGAGGTTCAGAGTGTTGGAAGTCAGTGCAGAGATACCCAGCTGTGTGTGCAAATCTGGATTCAGCATAAACCCTGCCACACCAGAGCTGGCTCTGCCCTCTCAGTCTTTTTTTCATTCTGGACTCTAAGGGTATGTGTTATAGGCTGCAACTGTACAAGCACATACAACTAACTAGGACAGGTCATGTTTTAAACAGGAATTTTTAATCCCTGTTGGAATCCAGAGTGCTAAGGAGCGAATGATACGTTGACACATAGAGTTTGCTGGAGCCAAGTTATGTGCCAGGAATGTCAGAATATTCTTAGATAATCTTGCACCGACTGCATGTAATCCAATATTTGTACATGAAGTTAAGTGCCTTGTTCTGTGATGTGTTTCTGTCAAGGTTTTTACAGAAGCTGGGGTGGTATCCCTGCTCATCACTATCCCACATAATGCATATTTAATTATCTTTCAACTTCAGAAAATAGAAAGTATTTCGTTTACGTGCCTGAGCAAAATAACTAAAATTGAATTCCAGTGCATTTTACAAAGTTCTGTCTTCTACAGCTCCAAAGAGGCTAATGGAGGCTGCAGGCCCAGCTAGAACTGTAGGATTTGAGTTTATAGACATTTAAAAATTCTATGTCTCAGTCCATTAAGCCATCCCACCTTATATAAAATCTAATACTTACTGACAACAGTTAATGCCATCAGTACAGCGGGACATGGGAACAATGGCTTTTCAGCAGTAATAAACTAATAAATATTCCTACAGAGTTTGTGACAGCTCCTGCTATCTGAAGACAAATGGAGTGAGCCTTTATGTAATTAGCGCAGATTCCTTTTAGTTCTTATTTCTTCTTCCTTTCAAAATATGTGACAGAAGTGCCAAATGCAATAAAAGTGTTACAAGACAGAGACTTGCATGTAAAGTTTCCAAGGCTGCTAGTTCAGTTGAATATGGAAAGATATCAAAAGGCATTTTTAGGTGTATTTTTAACAGAGAGCCCTCATATAAGGCACGTGCTGGGGAGAAGTCATGGGTTTTGGTGTCCTCACTGTAAACTGTTTTCTCAATCACTATTTATAAACCGTTCACTGACTTGATACTTGACAACTCTTGCATATGTTGAGTCAAACCAGATTTGAGCTACTATCAAAGGGAATACTTAAGTTATTCTGTCTGGCCTATACTTGTCCAGGACTTTGATAACTTGCTGTTTGTTTACTAATACTGCCAGTTAAACTGGATAAAACTTATCCCTTTTGAGTATGATTCAGGCAGGGGTTTTTGTAGATAAGGAATATCCTCAAGATGGGACATCTCAAGTTTTCTTTCATGTGCTTTTTCCTCCCCCCCGTATGGTTTTTTTTTTTGTGGATGATATAATAATGCTATCAGAACAATATTGAGGCATTACAAGTAAGTAATTTATATTTTTTATTTGGCTAATTTTTATGACATTTGATTAGGATGAATGATTTAATTTCTTTTGCCTTTACCAAGTATAGGTTTACTCCTGTGAATTCTGTTGTTTGTGCTCTTGTTAGTCAGTACAGTGCAGAAGGAAGTAAATACGGTGTTTACTTTTTAAACCAATACAATAGGCCTGCTTTGAATCTTCAGAAAGTTTAGAGGGTTGAAAATTTAGGTGGTCCATAAATCTGAACTCTTGGAGCCACGAGGTTAATTAATGGAGCTTGTACGGTTTTCATCTATATGATCTACAGAGCCTGTGGAAGCAAGTGGTTTCAGATAAAATTCTCTGCATTATTTTTTCCTGAGGGCTCACACTTCTCCAGAGTGTTTGGTTGTGTGAACCTGGACAAAATCCAGTAAACAAATATATTATGCTTGCCCACATCCTGGTATTGAAGTTACTAATTTGTCCTTTGCAAACCGAAAGCTCCTTTTTTTTTCCTCCCTCTCTACATTGTAATTGAACGTTTTCTCTTGCTCTTGTTTCTTTTTGCGCTTCCTTTGCTTCCTTTGTAAATGCTCAGTATCTTCCTCCTCACTATGTGATACATCTCTGTGTAGGAGTGTAAGATGTAAAGGTTGGTAGGAATTAAGGAATCTCAGTTGATGCTCTTTGCACTTCCTTTAAAATTCTGTGTCTGTTTTGTGTGGTTAAAATACTTTCTCAGTGACTGCAGTATACAAAACATAGCTTGAAATGTAGTTATTCGATTTTCTTCTAAAAGCAAAGGACTTTTTTTTTTCAGAAGGTAATTGCAAGGAAAAACAATGGATGGAAAACTGATATTTGATACATGCAGTTAAATAAAAAGAGCAAAAGGCATTTCTTTGTTTTGTGTTTTTATCTGCAGTATGAGCCGAGAGGACCAGGCAGGCCGTTGTACCAAAGAAGAATTTCCTCTAGTTCAGTCCAGGCTTGTTCTGAAGAATTAAGCACTCCTCAAGAAAGTCTTGGTCAGTGTAAAGAGCTTCAGGACCACAGTAACCAGTCGTCTTTCAACTATTCATCACCCGAGTTGTGGGTAAACGCCTCCTCATCTGCCCCGTATCCAAACATTCCATGCAATGGAGCCAACAGAGCAGTTCCACCTCGGGAGTTGTTAGGTAGGTACAGACTGATCTTTGCCTCTCTGCTTCTCTCTCTGGTCCGTTCCTTAGATTGTTTAGGCTGGAGTGAATAAGTCTAAGTGAAAGGGTTCGGCATTTTTTTTTTCTTTTCACAAAAAGTTTTTTGCAATCTCTTCAAATCCCAGAATTTAAGCAAAGATTTTTGTTGTTGTTGTTTTAGTAGTTAAAGGTTTGCTTAGAGTAATCCTGTTTTCATTGCTGTTGAGTATTCATCTACAGAAAGCAGTGCAGCTGCTTAGTCTTCTCAAAGAAGTTTTAGTAAAGCCCACATATTCTCTTAAAGTGGTTTTAAGTGCAATTAAACTTTTGCTAAAAGGAGCTAAGGTGAGATTTATTTGCAAGACGGGTTATTTGTTTCCAGAATCAGTGATCATCCTTGTTGGTGACACAATCTAAGGGAGAAACAACATATACTGAATTAGTAATCTCTGCATTTCTGGTACTTCATTTAAACTCTCGCTGTGGAAGACTCACACTGGCTTCCCTGCTGGTAGTGGCAGTGCTGATTGATTTAGCAGAGAAAAACTAAATTAACTTTTCAGTGATTAACAAAAGCTGCAAGTAGAGAGTTGGAGCAGTGCAGCTATTCTTCTCTCCTCCGTATTTTCTAACGTTTGTGGAAAACAAAATTCCCAGGATAGTACAGTTTTTTCTCCATGATTTGGCTTTAAGAATCTCCAAAGATAGTTAAGAAAACTAATAAAAATGCTAACAGACTTCCAGTGTGAATATTAAAACCATTTAATAGTGTGAAAAATTATTTATAAACTGCTTTTATTGCCTTTAAAAGATCTAATTGATCCAGGTAAAACTTTTTAAACCTAAAATATCTTGAAATTTCATAGCCTAATAATTGTGATGTAAAAACATGCAGTGTAGACTGAATCAAGAAAGCTGTTTAAATCAGCAGCAGCAATAAGGAGTTAAGTTCCTAATGTGCAATTTAATTTCCTAAGTGTGAAAATGTTATTTTACGAAACCATGTTTATGGCAGCATCTTTTGTGTTAAGTTCAGAGCTTCAGTCTCAGGGCACCTCCTTCAATCTATTTATATTTTTACTGAAAATCAAGGAGCTGAATTCCTGACAGCCTGTGTCATCCGGAGTGGCAACTGCCTCTGAAGTTGCTCTCTAGACTCCGTGGTTATCTAATACGAGTCAGGAACCTTAGCAAGATTACGTTGGGATCAGCTGTTACCACATTTCCTTGCTCTAATGTAAAGATTGGGAACGTGTTTGTGAGTAGAATCCTCAGAGGAATTAGGAGTGTGTGAAAAGTACCATATCTGTCCATCTACTGTCAAATAATAGACCCTAAACGAAAGGGGCGAGCTTTGACTGGTCGCTGTGTTTGCCACAGAGATATTATTTATTGTAGTTAAGCATCTTTTCTGTTTTGTGAATAAATGTGTATGGGACATCGTTCTGATCTAATAGCTCGTGCAAACAAACCTACATTCGTACGGCTGCTGTGCTTTCCTGCATTTACAGCTCACCAGCTATGATAGTCATATTTAAGGCCCCGATGGTTTTTACCTCGTGAAGGGTTAACAACCAGTGTTTCTACCTACTATAGATTTTTATCCATGTAATAAATATCCATGAGAATGAGATGCTATGAGCTAGTCCTGAACCTGTAGTTGTTGCCAGCGAGTGAGCAATCGTGACACCAGCCCGTTCCAGGGCTTGTGTTCCCTGTACATCAGAGCCGCTGTGGCACACGTATTTGGTTGGATCAGGATGGATTTCTGGAGCGCAAGGAGAGCTGCTGGGAATTGCTCGCTGTCTGCAGGCAGTTTGCAATCTGAGAGCTTGTTTTGCATTGCTTTTTCTGTTGATAGGAAGAAAATGAAAAGGATTTAAGTTTTGCCTCAATATGTTCATTTCATATATTTTTTTCCATGAGACACCTCTACCACACACAGCTTTCACTCCTGGCCCTGCCTGTCATTACTTATCTCCTCTTCGGTGCCATGGTTATTTTTGGGAGGCTTTTTCGCTTGTGTTCTGGGTTTTTTTGAATCAGAGCCACCCTAGCAAAACTGTTTTGCTTATTTTCTTTCCACATTCGTTCTTCTCCACGTTGTGTTTGGCTTTTCTTTGAATATTTCATCAAAAAACAAAGCCTGTGTCACCCTTCTGGTAAGAAACTTAACTGTCTACTTACCTTTTTCTACTTCTGAACTCATTTGATTGTACGTTTTTGCACGCGGACTTTAGAGGTAATATATGCATTTTAAGATTGAAATTACTACAGAATTTATCAGTTGCCAAGCTCCACGGCTATTTCTGAAATAATCTACCTGCTTTTCAGTGGAGAGTTTCTCTAACTCTGAGACAGTGGAATTCTCCACACAGACGTGAGATACCTCATTAGGATTCAGGAAACTCACTTGAAAGCAGTTTTATACCTATGGTTTAAAGCACTATTTTTTTTTTTCCTGATAGTTACAGGAGTTGTTAAACGTGGAGCAAGAACATATCAATTAGCAGGAATGCATTCAGACTAAAATATCAGTAATTAGTTGGTTGGCGTGCAGGACCCTGAATTGCCATTTGAGAATGAATTACATACGGTGCTGTAAATTTTAATTTTAGCCTATTAAGCTATAAAGCGAGAAGAATGAAATGGTCTTTGTGCTGTCTCAGTGGATAAAGTGTTTAAATTAGATCATGTCCCGTTCTGAAGCAGCTCACCGTCAGGGCATCTGCCAAATCTGCCTGTGCAGAATTGCAGGTTCGGAGTTACGAACTCCGCAGGGACACATGTACAGAGATGATGTTTGATAAATGTTGGTCTGTTCAGCATTGTCAATGAGGATAATATGAGACCCAGTAGTTGGAAATGAAACTAGATAATGTAATTATGATATTTTTGATGACCGAGAGTGTCATAGAATCGTAGAATCATCAGGTTGGAAGAGACCCACCGGATCACCGAGTCCAACCATTCCCATCAAACACTAAACCATGACCCTTAGCACCTCACCCACCCATCCCTTAAACCCCTCCAGGGAAGGTGAATCAACCCCCTCCCTGGGTAGCCTGTTCCAGTGCCCAGTGACACTTTCCATAAAAAATTTTGTCCTAATGTCCAGCCTAAACCTCCCCTGGCAGAGCTTGAGGCCATTCCCTCTCGTCCTGTCCCCTGTCCCTTGGGAGAAGAGCCCAGCTCCCTCCTCTCCACCTTTCAGGTAGGTGGAGAGAGCAACCTTGGCCTCCTCTTCTCCAGGCTAAACACCTCCAGCTCTCTCAGCTGTTCCTCATAAGGCCTGTTCTCCAGCCCCTTCCCCAGCTTCGTTGCTCTTCTCTGGACTTGCTCCAGAGCCTCAACGTCCTTCTTGTGGTGAGGGGCCCACAACTGAACACAGGATTCGAGGTACGGAAAATGGATGTGTAGAGGTGGGGCAAGATTTCCAGGAGAAGTGGTTTCAGTACCTCTCAGTAACTGTTTTTGAGGTGACTATAAATAGCTTTCCTCAGTCAGAACCGATCACTTAGGCAAACTCTGATTACTCCTTTCGCAGCTCCACCGAAGACGGTCAAGCCCCCAGAGGAACACCTGAAGGCTGAAAACATCCAGCTGTCCAATTCCTTCAACTACAACGTGCTGCAGCATCTCGGCCAGTTCCCCCCGCTCATGCCCAACAAGCAGATCGTCGAGTCCAACAGCAACAGCCAGCAGAACGCTGCTGGGAACAAGCCTGTCATGTCCTACGCAAGTGCTCTGCGGGCTCCGCCAAAACCCAAACCTCCTCCTGAGCAGACAAAAAAGAATAGCGACCCTTTGTCTTTGTTTCAGGAACTTAGCCTAGGTAGTTCATCAGGTAGCAATGGCTTTTACTCCTATTTTAAATAATCAGATTATTTTTTTTAGAGAGAATTTAATTTTTATTTGTGTCGGTAGATCTCAGATAGTTGGGGCTTCACCTGTAGTTGCAAATATTCCCTTTGTTTATATTAGTAAATATATCCTCACTTAATTGCTTTGCTGCTAGACTTGCAACTAATTTTTTTTTAATTATATTCCATTATTTTGCATTTTTTGATGTGGGTCGGTTTTTTTGGAAGCTTTTCTGTAGGAAAACACAAACACACACACTTTATTTTTAATTTGTGTAACGTTAATGATCTGTTGCATTAAACTAGCAGCTGAGAGGTTACTTGTACAACTTCAAAAAAGGAAAAAAAAAAAGGAAAAATGAAAAAAAGGGAAAAAAAAAGTTTGTCTAAACTGTATTTAAGAAGATTGTAAGTAGCATTTACATTTATTCAATAACATTAGTATACTATGCTGGGTTTCTGTACCAGAAATGGCCAGTTAATGTAAAAATGTATGTTATTTCTGCTTAAATTCATTTAATTTTTTTTTTTTTAAATAAAGGTGCAGCATCTTCTAAATAATTTCAGTTTTATCAGCTTTTTTGTGAAGGGATGCTGCATTCTCAGACTTTTATAGTTCTAGATTCTGTATGATGTGGTATCGTATTTTCCATCCACTGTAGGTTCAAGTAAAGGCATTTCTTTGCAGACACCTATGACATCGTTTGGAAACATTCAGATAAAAAGTATTGGTATACTTTAAAATAAACAAGAAATAAAAAAAAAAAAGCCACAAAAAATTTAAAAAACCAACAAAAAAAAAACCACAAAAAAAATTACATTTTATTTTTGGACAAGCTAGTAATAATAAGCTTGTTTGAAAAGTTAATTTGATAGGTTTTTTAAATGAATCTTGAAGCTGAAAATAAATTTTTAGGTATGTTGGTGCTTAGTAGATTTAATAACTATTTTAAAAAGAAATGCGTGAATTTAGTAAAATACTTTTTTTTTTGTTTGTTTAATTTTTTTCCACTATGCATGTGTAAATGTTTGTAATCTGGCTTTTTCCTCCCCCACTCCAGTGGTATAAAGAATTGTGCCGCTTTAATTTTTTTTTTCCTCCGGTAAAACTTTTGGTACATTATTTGATGTTTACATTAAAATGTGACATTATACAAGGAAATTCAGATATTTTGCTAACTGTTTTGTTTGAGGAACATCATTAAAGACGAGATTTAATGTTTGTCAAAGCTGTATCCAAATTAATCAAAATCTTTGGGGGTTGAGAATGGTTATGAGGTTGTTGATTTGTAGGAGTGCTGAGTTCTCCGCAAACGTGGCCCTTTAGGAGTACAACCTAAACCAAGAAAATATTGGCGATTTAAAAATGAAAAGAAATAAGTGTGGTTGAAAAACTCAGAAGATAAACTTTGTCCATAAAGGTTTCTGGTCTTGCACACTGTTCCTTCGTTTGCGCTGGGGAGACGGAGAGGGTGTAGGTGCAGACTCTCCTAATGAACAAGTCCTTTTCCACTTGAAATAACTCAATCTGAGGAACGTTTTACAGCGACTGAGCTGGGTGTAGTTGCAGCGTCCTCCACTCACTACACACAAAAATTAACGTGTGAGAGCTGTGTGGGGGTGATGTCCGATTTTTACACGGGACACCTGACTTAACGAGCAGGGGCTGCTGCTGGATTCACTCAGATTTCCACTCTGGTTACAATCAGGTCTTTTTTTAACATTTGACTTCGTGTTTTAAGATGAGGGTCTTTATGTAATGGGGTTGATTTAAGCCCAGTGCGCTGCAGATGTTTGCATATAAATTTTTTATTATAAGTCTTTGCTGGCTCATGATTCAGAAACTTAATCTTAAAAATGTTTTCTTTCTTTTTTTTTTTTTTTTTTTTGCTGTAAAGAAAAGCATGCGTAACTCGTTAATTTATTTCCTAATGTCTATACCAAACAGAAGATGCTGGGGGAGGGGAAAGCCCCTGCCAAGTTATGCTTCGCGCTTCAGCATATGGCATCGAATCAAGAGGACCCAAAAACGAGCAGAGGCCAAATTCTGCAACCTTGAATCAAGCAAAACTACTGTTACATGTTTTTTTTGCCGAGCTGACGGCTGCAGAAATAGGTCCATGGGAGATTCATTTGCAAGGGCTGGGCGTGTGCTCGGTGTGAGTTAGCCTCAGCCTTTTTATTTCAGTGGAGCTGTGCCAGTTGCCCTCACGGGAGCGGCTGGCATGGCTCTGAGGGAAGAGGAATCTGTGTGCCTGAACGTTGTAGTCTGTGAAGAGTTCTTGATGAGATGTGCAAGACTATGACAGAGGAGAGGTAGGGTTCAAATGCACTTCACTTCGCCAAGTCGGCATTGTAATTTCAGGGGTTTCAAAATCACTCATTTATATGGAGCAGTCTTTTGATTCTGTTCACCATATTTGAATATTAAACTAATAAACATCACTTGTTAATTTACCGCTATCTGTCAATTAGTTAAGGGGGAGACGGTTGCATCTTGACACGTTTTATTCTGGTTTACACTGACGTTTTATCTCCACTGAAAATGTTGTGGGTAAAGGAGCCTTTTCTCTCTGCCTTAATAATTCAATTCCGTAACTTTATGAAAATCCTGCTGGTTTTGGTTCTAGATTTTCGCATGTGCTCTCACCCCGGAGTTTGAGGATGGTGTGGTGGAGATCTTTTGCCTATCAGTTTAGGAAACATTTCGCATGAATCAGTTGCATTTCTTAGAGTTAATTTCTTTCCAAACAGTCATTTATTTTGCAGTGTCTCATCTAACCATCTAAGTCACAGATATAGCCCTGAGCAGGATCTTTTGTTTTGAGAGCAAATTATCCAGCGTTTATTGAAGTTGCAGCGTTTTAAAAACACCCAGAACTGTATTGTAAACTCTTCTAGGGCTTTAATCAAACTTGTATTGAAATAAAATTAAGCCTTACAGATGGCTCCAGTGAGCACTGGTTCATCTCGTGCTGTAAATATGGAGCTGTTGCCATTAAAGTGAAAATGCAAAATTAGGAGTTTAAATTATTGGTTTGTGTAAATTTTCTCGACCCAGAGGAGATGGTGGAGGCTCATGCGAATACGTCAACTGAGTATTTGGTTCCTTGACTTTTGTAGAGCTAAGATGTCACACTTGGAAGTACAATTAGTGCCAAATCCCATCCATGCTCCTTGTCCAGGAATAAATGCCCATTGCTGTCTGTGGAATATTTAAATGAGAAGGTCATTTCAGTCTAAATTCAGAAAGCTTGTATTTAATATCTGGAGTAAGTTCTGATTTTATTAACTTGAATTCCATTTTCTCGTGAGAGAAATCAGGATGTTTCAGGGGATGTTGTCAGGACTAGTAAAGAATTGAGGAATTGAGAGAAGGATTTTAAGAAAAATATTCAGACCTAAAAAATGAAACTCTTTTGTGAAAAAAAAAAAAGAAATGGAGCTTCTACCCTTTAAAAACTCTTACTGACTGCAGTTGGTACGTTTCCCTGTATTTGAAGACTGAATTCTTATGAAACCTCAAGCTTTAAACTTCTCCCTGTGAAGTCGGAGGAAGAAACTGAAGCAGATGCTGCTCGCACCCATGAGCGCAGAGGTGACCAGGAGATGGATGCTGCAATCCCGATTCTCCTTTCTGACGGTGCTGTGCTCTCCTTTGGTGCTCAGGGTAAGCCTGGTTGTGATGTGGGGTGTGAACATGCGTGTCTGCAGCCTTCCCAGTTTACTCCTGTGTCTGAGAGCTTTGCTGCTGGGACAGAGCTGGTGTGTTGGTGTCCACCTACCTCAGTTCTCCGGCTGCTGTAGACCCTTCTCTTCCATGCGGTTCTTGGTGTGGTGGATCCACCTGGGGATGTGTTCTTGGGTCTGTTTGCAGCTCCTTGTAACCCTGAGCATGTTGGAGGTGATGCTCATCTACTGCTCAAGTAGCCTTGAGCGTTCCCACCTGAAAAAGAGCTGTTCTGCATAAAAGCTCATTAGTTAGAGCCAAAGCCTTTGCATCCATATTTTCTCTTGGACATTATCTGGTGTGGTTTGTCCTGTTTCACGCGACTGTGTGAGCTGTGGCATTATAGCAGTGTGGGAATGTTTCCCTTGGCTTTCCAAACCCTGAGAGTTCTACTCCCTACTTTGATTAATTAATGTTTTGTTCCCGGATTTGTCAAGGTCAGCTGGTTTTTTTTGCAGAGATGGTGCTCCATAAGCAGTTCTTTTGCTCTGTGTATAGTATCTGCTCTAAGTAGCACTGAGAGCAGCATATTTGACCACTCTGGATTTTCTTTTTAGGGTGAATTCAAGCGTATCAGAGCCTGCACATTTCCTGAGCAGGAAGCCCATGATGCTCGTGCTCTGCTTCTATCATCCTTCAACTAATTTCATTTGTTTTGTTAGTTTAAGTTTCTAATTTTCCTAGAAAAAACTGCAGACAATTAACTTGTCAAGGCGGGTGGTGATGATCTATGGTGCCTATAAAAAATTTGCACATCGTATTCCTTGACATGAAATATGGGCTGTTTCTGTTGGCGAAGCAAGATTTGCTCCAGTACCTCTTTGTTAGTCGTGTCAGGGAGCGAGGAATGGATCGTTCTGAGTATTTTTTTCTTTTGTTCAAGGAAAGTGAAAGGACTTAGAGTGAACGTGGCGGAAACATCAGTTTGAGGTGAGGGTTTCATAGAATCATAGAACAACTAGGTTGGAAGAGACCCACCAGATCATCGTTTTCCCCTCATTAATAGCCGCTCTTGGTGCGGTTCAGAAAGTGCTCTGTGATGTGATTTCTCCCAGACCGGTGAGCAGATGTTGTCAGTCCATTTTCCGTAACACTTGCTCCCTCCTGAAGGGCGAATAGGTTCACGGGAGACCTGCTGTCGAGCCTCCCCGTGAGACTGGTGGCAGTGGGCACTAAGCTGAAACAGAGCCTGGGGATGCAGCCCTGCAAAACAGACTCGTGCTGCTGCTTCTGTGGAAAAGAAAGTAGGCCAGGAATTATTCCCTTCATTTCTTCGTAGGCATGAGAAGGGAGGCCTGGTGTCTGTCTAGATGCAGAGGGTGGTGCGTATGTGACGACTGCACGGCTTGAATTTACGTTCAATAGCTTCCCTGGAAGCAGAACGTTGATCAAGTGTGACGAAGCAGCAATGATCTCACCCTCTGCTTCAGTCAAAACAAAGATGTGTTTGCTTGTCCCTTGGTGATAATGGAGAAGGGAAATAATAGATGCCTGAAAAATGGATCCTGTTGCTGTGGGTGTAATTTGTGGGACAGAGCAGCGTAATAGTCTGGTCTAAAAAATTATACAGCATTCAAATGGACTGTGTCCCACCAGGGAAAGCTGAAGCGTCTTTTAAATGAAGCTTAAATGAGATTTATGTCGTAAACAGGTTCTGCAAACAGCCACAGCTCCACATCGCCGAGCTCCCACAGAGGGTATGGTCCTCAAGAGCTGTCCCAAACCCAAGAGAGGAGGTGTCGTCCTGCAGCAGGACCAGGGGGCTGGTTGTGAGGTCAGGGAGCATGTAGAATTCTCGGCTCTTTGGGACTTTCTGGAAATCATTTCCATAGGTGTTAAGTAAGGAGAGAAAAAGAGGTGACGGCCATGAGAAGGTGACAGAGGGCAAAGGGATCGGTGAAAGAAGATGTAAGTGAGTATCCCTGTGCCTTGTGAACTTCATGCCAGGGTGGTCAAACACCCGAGCATGGTGCTCAGGTGCTTTTCAGCCATGGAATAAGGGAAAAGTGGGCTTCTGTACCAAGATTTCTGAATCAGCCTCTCCCTGCCTGCGCCTTCGTGTGCTCTAACACCGGCTGTGAGTCTGGGATGAGCTCCCCATCTCCTGCCATCCGGGTCTGGGCTTCGCTGTGGGACCTCAGCAGATACAAACTGTGCTGAGAGCTCCGCGAGCTACTTGCTAAACAGGCAGTTTTGTTCTTCAGGGTTGTTAGTCTGGCACCTTTTCTGCACATTCAATTCACACAACACAGCATTTAAAACCGAGGGAGGCAGATTCTCTCCATGCCGCCTCGTACCTTACAAATCAACAACCTTTGCAACAGCAAATCTGACTCTTACATAAACAAGAAACTTCATGTCTTCTGCCTCATAGACTCTGTGATTTATCGTGGGCTTTGCCGGGTGGTGGGGAGAGTTTAGCATCCCCAATCATGGAATCAGAATCCCGCACACGCGTGTGCTCCCGTGGGTCATGTAGCAGCCACGTTCCCTTCCCTGTTTCATTGTGGTGACTCCCTGCCAGCAAGGACATTCCTTTCATGTTTTTTCTCATCTTCTTGAAGTCGTGGTCGCCGTTCCCTGCTGTTCGCTCAACTGAGAGAATGCAGACTGAAGCTGGTTGCAGTTCCCCCTCTCCACATTATATTCTTCTTCCTTTATGAAGGCCAATTACTTTTATTAACTCTCTCCAAACACATTATCGGTTCCCTGGCAGAGAGATTTAGATATGGCAGAACAAACCTGCTGCAAGAGAAGTGCTTTCCCACTGTGAATACCAATGACCAACTTAATGGACGGGTCCCTCATCAGCATTTCTTAATATCTCGAAAAAGAAAATGAAGTCATCCGCATGCTTCTCGGCCTTGCAGGGACCATACGAAGTGGTGAATGGTGAAAAAGCCTCAACTCAGAGCAGAGAATAAAGCTTAGGGAGTTTGAGAGCTTTAGGAGGGATCTAGCTGTGATGTCTAAGCTGCTCTCTGTGGGTTGAGGCTCTCACTGCCCTGATCTGTTTGTTTTCTCTACCTCATGAGTAAAGTGAGCACAGAGAGGCTGTAAAACCTCTGGATGTGAGCCAGACCCCATCGCCCAGTGGGAATCTTTCCATTGCCCTCACTGGAGCTTCACCAAAGTGGTTCTGCCCTGACACAAGCGGCAGTGCTCACCGTGGGACCTTCCAGGGTCTGTTTTTCTGATATGCATATGGTCTTCCTCGTGAATATCATGAAGGTGAGTGAGCAGCTCCTCGGCTGGGCAACAGGTTGGGACATGAGGGTAAGAAATCAGTTCTGGGGCCCCTCACCACAAGAAAGATGTTGTGGCTCTGGAGTGAGTCCAGAGGAGAGCAATGAAGCTGGTGAAGGGGCTGGAGAACAGGCCTGATGAGGAACAGCTGAGAGAGCTGGGGGTGTTTATCCTGGAGAAGAGGAGGCTGAGAGGAGACCTCATTACTCTCTACAACTACCTGAAAGGAGGTTGTGGAGAGGAGGGAGCTGGGCTCTTCTCCCAAGTGACAGGATGAGAGGGAATGGCCTCAAGCTCCACCAGGGGAGGTTTAGGCTGAACATTAGTTAAAAATATTTCCCATTGCAATGTAAAACCCACACCTTTTCCTACCAGGGGGGAAAATGTTGAGCAGATTCTGAAAACTGAACTATAAAAAAAAAAAAAAAAAAAATAAGCCATCCGCCTCTTGGAGCTGGGGGACCGTGATGGAGCAGGTGAGTCTGTAGGACTGGGGCTCCCCCAGTGCTGCAGGTAGTTGCAGCAAAGCACTAGGAGGTTCTGCAACCCACCCAGGCTCCGCAGCCTCCCCAGCAGCGATGCTGCCGGCGACTGTTTCTTCAAGTTCGCCTGAACAGCAATGCACTTTCATAGCACTTTCAGGGCTGCCTCTCCTGGGTGTTTCACTCTAAGTCCTTTCCTTCTTGGCAGCTACCTTGAAGGATTTTTCCTAAAATGTAGTTTAATAGACGTACACAGTGAGCAAAGCACCGTGCGCTTAAAAAGCCCATTTATGAGGAACAAGCGAGAGCTCCGTATGGTAAATACCATCCGGAATTACACTGTCATTCTGGACCTAGCAGAATGTGATGGGCCAAGTGATTCATCCATCAAAATAATTTTAAAAAAAAATCATGCTACTGGAAGATTATGCTCTTTATTAAAGGAAAATATCACTCTTCATGTTCAGTGCTTCTTCACTTTGCCATCAAAATTTAAGCAGAACAAGAACTGTATCTTGCAGGGATTTTATGTGTAACTCAAGGGACTGCAAGGTGCAGGCAAAATTTTTATCCCAATGTGAGGTAAAGGCAAAGATTTTGGTGTGTTTTTAACCCAAATTGTACAAGTTTAATAGGACAGCATAAGGATCTCCAGCTCATCCCAGAGCCCTTCCTAGGGAGAGAGAGGAGTAGGGTGTGAATGGGGAAACAGGGTCCCCATGGAGCTAGAATTTCTCGCTGTCTCTCTGATGGAGGGAGGTGTAAAAGCCAGATATCCCCCAGAGTTCTGCTCTTTAACCCTAACCACACCAAACATCGTCTACCTAAGGAAGGTGTCTTCTCTGTGGCATGAGCTGGGTGTAGGTTTTCTCCTACCTGCACCCGCACAGGGCACCCCAGATTGCCCCCCCCCAACCCACACTGGTTCTCTGAATGCTCTTTCTGCTTGCTTAAAAGAAAAAGAAAAAAAAAAAACAGAGAGGGGAGAAATAAAAAGAAGAAACAAAGCAATAATTACAACTGACCGTGCCTCGGTTCAGTAACGACTCAGGTAACGGAGTGCACGTTGTATAGTGAGACCCAAACATCTTAAAAAATACAAATCCTTCTGCCACAATTTCTAGACTTTTCCATGGGTGCTGGGAGCATCAGTGCTCCGGTTCTGCATCCATGCAGGTCTCCCAGGGGTTCTGGGGGAAGCGAGGCAGCGCGATGAGGAGGAGGGCGATGCCGCAGATGAAAAGCAGGACGAAGGCGGAGCAGGCACAGGCGAAGGACCAGGAGTAACTGTACTCGATCCAGGAGGTTTCCTTGCTGTCGATCATCCTCTTCACAGATTGTCTCATGACTTCCACACAGATGATGATGCAGAGACCTGAAGGTAGAATGGAGCAGTGGGCTGAATAACCAGCTGTCAATTTTTTATCCTGAATTAATCACCTCATCTGTCTTTTTTGCACACAGGGATTGCAACGAGATTCACAGGTGACTCATTGACTTCAGCGTCTGAAGGAACGAATCCTGGCGACTGCTTAAAGCTCTGCTACAACCCAGGCCTTCCCAGTCACCTGGCGATTTGTTGAGTGTGATTTGTGAGTGTGCCTTAGATGGGAAACTCAAAGTAGAGGAGGAATAATTACATCCCCTAAGGAGCTTTTCCAAAGGCTGAGTAAGATTTTTGTTGAGGTGATGATTTGCACCTCTGGCTTTCAGTCACGGGGCCGTGACAAGGTATTGTTAGGTCATATGAAAGGGAAATCTTCATATTTTGGGGGGACAGCTGGGTATTTCGGGCCTGGATCAGCTGTTTCTTTGGTCTGAGTCTGAATAAGAGAGAGAGAATAGTATATAGCTGAGGTTTAAAGTGGGGCCAGCACTCAATATGCTGGGAACGCCCATTTTAGAGGTAGTTGGAGAAAATACAGACAAGCTGCTGGGTAGCGCTTGCTAAGCAGAGCTAAGCATGGAGAACAGGCCTTATGAGGAACAGCTGAGAGAGCTGGGGGGGTTTAGCCGGGAGAAGAGGAGGCTGAGGGGAGACCTCATTGCTCTCTGCAACTACCTGAGTGGAGGTTGTAGAGAGGAGGGAGCTGGGCTCTTCTCCCAAGGGACAGGGGACAGGACGAGGGGGAATGGCCTCAAGCTCTGCCAGGACAGGTTCAAGCTGGACATTAGGAAAATATTTTTCACAGAGAGGGTCATTGGGCACTGGCAGAGGCTGCCCAGGGAGGTGGTTGAGTCACCCTCCCTGGAGGGGTTTAAGGGACGGGTGGACGAGATGCTGAGAGACATGGGTTAGTGTTTGATAGGAATGGTTGGACTCAATAATCCGGTTGGTCTCTTCCAACCTGGTGATTCTATGATTTCCAGAGTTCTTCAGCTGGAGCACCACACAGGGACCTGTCATCTGACTGTGCCTAAGGAGAAAATCCCACTTTCCAGGCATTTTTCAATGTGTCTCCATCCTCCCAGGATCTACTTGAGTTTCTCTTTGCTGTCCTGTGGAATGGAAGCAGGTGAGCACTGAGACTCCTACCTGAGAAGGTGTAGAACATGGACGCAGGCTTCAGCAGGTAGTCTCTCTTCTTCCCGAAGGACAAGAGGATGCAGACTGTTCCGATGATTGCGAAGCCAACACTGAAGATGGCGATGGCTGCAGCTGAAATGCTGTATTCTGCCAAAGGAAAACAAACACACAGGAAAAATTGCAAATATCTGCAAATTTCAAGCGTCCTCCCATCAGCTGTTGTGACTTTGCAGTAGGTCACTCCCAGGAATATCTCTCCTCCTGCTGCTAACGGAGAGGTGGCTCTGCTGAATCCAATATTGTGCTTGGATAAAAGTGAGAGGAAGTGTTGTCCTATTGAATGCACACGGTATAAAGACAGAGCAGGTGAGGAAAGTGTGCCCAGGTGGCCAAGAAGGCCATGGGCATCCTGGCTTGTATCAGAAATGGTGTGACCAACAGGTCTACGGAGGTGATTCTCCCTCTGTACTCAGCACTGGTGAGGCCGCTCCTTGAATCCTGTGTGCAGTTCTGGGCCCTTCACCACAAGAAGGATGTTGAGGCTCTGGAGAGAGTCCAGAGAAGAGTAACGAGGCTGGTGAGGGGGCTGCAGAACAGGCCTCATGAGGAGTGGCTGAGAGAGCTGGGGGTGTTTATCCTGGAGAAGAGGAGGCTGAGAGGAGACCTCATTACTCTCTACAACTCCCTGAAAGGAGGTTGTGGAGAGGAGGGAGCTGGGCTCTTCTCCCAAGGGACAGGGGACAGGACAAGAGGGAATGGCCTCAAACTCTGCCAGGGGAGATTTAGGCTAGAGATTAGGAGGAAGTTTTTCACACAGAGGGTCATTGGGCATTGGAATAGGCTGCCCAGGGAGGTGGTTGATTCACCTTCCCTGGAGGGGTTTAAGGCACAGGTAGATGAGGTCCTGAGGGACATAGTTTAGTGTTTGATAGGAATGGTTGGACTCGATGATCCTATGGGTCTCTTCCAACCTGGTTGTTCTATGATTCTATGAAAACACTTTCTGAGCACTTACTGAAAGTGTAAACAGCACCTGAACTGCTCCGATGGAGCTCAGGGCTGGAGCTGGTTTAGCTCTGCTGCATGGATGTTATTGTTGTAGCCTTACTGGGCTCTGCGCTCTCATTTCTTCCACCACTCCACGCTCTGCTCTCCAAGTAAATAGACAGCTCTCTGCTATTTTTATTCCATGTCTGTGTTCCAGAGCCCCAACAAGGCCCCTGTACGTGGTGTTGATGTTGTACCAATACAGAAAGACAAGCGGATGCTCCGTGGGGCTCAAAATCCGAGCAGGCAAAGTGAGCAGGAGGCCAGAGGTGAAGGGTTTGTGTAGCATCTTTTGTTTCCTTTAAGACGATGATTTCCAGCTCTGTGAAAAGCGAGTGTCTTCAGGGCACAGGATTAAACCCTCCCTGAAATGACCTGATTTTTGCTAAACCAGCTAAGAACTCACTGGACACTTCAGCTGCCACAGTTTGGAGGGGGAGAATTGCTAATTGAATAATTCAGTCCTTCATTTACATATTGCATTACTTTTCAGACTAGTTTAATATTTAACACATGTAGCCATGCGTGAACAGCGCAGTGCCTGATGATATTTGCCTTTCAAGCCATTAAAAAAAAAATATCTCCCAGGCAAAATCATGAGGAATTTTTTTTTTTTTTTCCCTGTTACTAATTAGCTCCCATCAAACTGTAGCTGCTCCTGTGAAAGGGAAGAGCGGATGGCTCTTTGTTCTCGCTGCTTTTCATACCACTGTTTTATTAGAATTTCCTTAATGTTTTGCTTTCCTATGTGCTAAAACTGCCTGAAAGAGTTTGTTCTGACGCAAAGTCTTCTGCAGCTTCAGCTTTTTCTTTTGCTTCAAAGAAAATTTCTGCCTAATTTTTTTTTTTTTTTCTGAAATGACTCTGAAGGCACTGGGTACATTTTTAACTTTGAGTGGCTGGAACCAATAATATATAAGTGAGCAAAAGCAGGTAGCTCAGATACGTGCTCTTCTATCCACTTAAAATTCCCAGTGTTTCCTGTCCTAGGAAACCGCTTTTTTAGGGAAAAAAAAGTGCAAAGTTTCCACTATTATTGTTTGCACTGGAAGCAAAGCAAATTGTTAAATATCTGATGTAACCATCAGCTCATTTACTCCACAGCAAAATATGTTGTGTGGCAAACTGGAAAGGAATTTGTCCTTAATGAGAAGGCGAGAAAGAGAGAGGAGCACTTGGGATGAGTGCTAAAAACATTTGGCTTTATAAGGGACGTGTTAGAAATTTGTCTGTGAAAGACTGGTGTCAAAATCCATGCTCTGCAAACACGGATTTGAGTGTCTTTGCAGGATCTCTGTTCGTCCCTTCCGCTGATCACACTGGTTTTTACATGACTTTTCATAGGGCTCAGTGCTGGGTCCAGCCCTGTTCAATGTCTTCATCAATGACCTGGATGAGGGCATTGAGGGTACCCTTAGCAAGTTTGCAGATGACACAAAGCTGTGTGCAAGTGTGGATCTGCTGGAGGGTAGGGAGGCTCTGCAAAGGGACCTAAACAGGCAGGACCGCTGGGCAGTGTCCAACGGCATGAGGTTTAACACGGCCAAATGCCGGGTCCTGCACTTGGGGCACAACAACCCTATGCAGAGCTACAGACTGGGAGAAGTCTGGCTGGAAAGCTGCCAGGAGGAGAGGGACCTGGGGGTGTTGGTCGACAGCGACTGACCATGAGCCAGCAGTGTGCCCAGGTGGCCAAGAAGGCCAATGGCATCCTGGCTTGGATCAGAAATGGTGTGACCAGCAGGGCCAGGGAGGTGATTCTCCCTCTGTACTTAGCACTGGTGAGGCCGCTCCTTAAATCCTGTGTTCAGTTCTGGGCCCCTCACCACAAGAAGGACGTTGAGGCTCTGGAGCAAGTCCAGAGAAGAGCAACAAAGGGGCTGGAGAACAGACCCTATGAGGAGTGGTTGAGAGAGCTGGAGATGTTTATCCTGAAGAAGAGGAGGCTGAGAGGAGACCTCATTGCTCTCTACAACTACCTGAAAGGAGGTTGTAGAGAGGAGGGAGCTGGGCTCTTCTCCTAAGTGACAGGGGACAGGACGAGAGGGAATGGCCTCAAGCTCCACCAGGGGAGATTTAGGCTGGACATCAGGAGGAAGTTTTTCAGGGAAAGGGTCATTGGGCATTGGAATAGGCTGCCCAGGGAGGTGGTTGATTCACCTTCCCCAGAGGTGTTTAAGGCACGGGTGGATAAGGTGCTGAGGGACCTGGTTTAGTGTTTGGTAGGAATGGTTGGACTCGATGATCCGATGGGTCTCTTCCAACCTAGTGATTCTATGATTCGATGATTTAGGTTTTACTAACATATTCCTTTGATGGCAAATGCTCAGTGTCACACTCAGCACTGAGGTTGGTGAAGTCATTTTTGTGCTGAAAAGTCTTTACGTAGTTTTTGTGTGTATTGACATAGTTATGCATTTGTCGAACATCCAAGTAAAATCACACATATCATAGAATCACCAGATTGGAAGAGACCCACCGGATCATCAAGTCCGACCATTCCGTGGGTGTGATCATGTAATTCTTTTATTTTTTTATATATATATGTATGTATTTCTTCCTGGGAAGGTGGCATTGACCTTGTTCAGAGCATTTTTTGTACTTTTTTCCCCAGCTGACAATATCTGATAGAAATTCCTCTACTGTTTTCAGTGGTGCCAGGGTTGAACCCGCATTTTGGGGCTCCCTTCACCTTAGATCTCACCTTCACCTCAGTTCATGGACCATTAGGAAAATATTTTTTGGGCTCATTCTTACCTTTCTGGGTGGTGACTTCAAATATCTCCGAGCTCTCTCCTGGAGTGAAGTGCTTGAAGTAGGAGCAGCTGAGTTCTGCAAGAGAAATGAAAATATAGAATCATCGAATCATAGAACAACCAGGTTGGAAGGGACCCATCGGATCATTGAGTCCAACCATTCCTATCAAACACTAAACCATGTCCCTCAGGACCTCATCTACCTGTGCCTTAAACACCTCCAGGGAAAGTGAATCAACCCCCTCCCTGGGCAGCCTCTGCCAGTGCCCAATGACCCTTTCTGTGAAAAACTTCCTCCTAATCTCTAGCCTAAATCTCCCCTAACGGTGCTTGAGGCCATTCCCTCTTGTCCTGTCCCCTGGCACTTGGGAGAAGAGGTTATATATAGTGTTGTGCACACAGAGACCTCTGATAAACTGTAATAAAATTGAATTTGCCTCTTATTGATGTATCCAACTTGCAATGTTTTTTAAGGTTCCCTACTCTTGGTGACACTGAGAAATTGGAGTTGGGGTTGATTTATTCAGGATCAAACGAGTGGCACATGCACATCAAGCCATCGGCTGCAGCATGGACAATGTTGGAGTCCTCTCTGGCACCTTTTGTGGGCTGCTCCCTCCAAGAGTTTTCACACCGATTGCTCACCTTTTAAAACACGAATTGCAGGTAATTTTTTCTCATTCTGTCAGCCCAGGGGAGTTTGCTGCTTGCAGGGGGCAGGGCTTTGCTATGCCTTGGGGTCCTGGAGATGAGGCTGCTGCCATGCAGCAAAGCACCTGGTGCTTTCATAGAACAACCAGGTTGGAAGAGACCCATCGGATCACCGAGTCCAAAAACTTTTTTTGAGTTTTACTACAACAGGGACACTGGGGGCTTTGGTTGGACTCTTAAACCAGAAAGACAAAAGGTGTCTGGAGCCGCAAACTGTCGTCCAGGGAAGAGAAGGCTGATCAAAACCATATGAGTCAAGGGCAAAGAGGCTCCAACTCCGCTTTGTCAAAGTTCACTCCCGTCAGAGCAATCTACTGCTAATTTGATAGCAGAGCTAGACAGTGGGAACTTTAAGACATTAGGCTCTCTGGACTTTATGTGAGTGTAGCCACGTACTTTGGGTATTAATAGAGAGGTTGTAAAGTCACCAGGGATCAGGATTGTGGCACTGGGAAGATACTGGGAGGAGGGAAGTTGGTAGCTGACTCTCGATGACCATAATATTGTTTCATCTTCAGCCTAGTGAGAGTAAACCAGCGAAGAGAGGACATTACTGCTGGTAGATGCATGAGAGACTTTCAGTCTAGGCAGGATGGGGAAGGGTCTGGCGAGGATCTGCTGATTGGAAGATCTGGCAGCAGCACGGTTAGGGTGGAGGGTGTTCTTGCTATTTATAACTGATTTAATTGAAGGCTTGAAGGGGCGTGGAGCTGGGAGAACAGTTGCTCGCCAGGAATTTGGCTGCAATCGTGGGGATGCATTGAGCGGTGCCAGCTCTGATTGTGCTATTCTGCTGAGCCTGGATGGGGAGGACGCTCTCAGCACCTGCCCCAGCACCTTTCTTGTGCCCCAGGCTGGACTCCCATCAGGCTGCGAAATCACAGCAAGATTGCACAAAATGCAGGCAACTGCCTGTGATGAGAGACCACGTGTTTAACACCAGCAGCTCTTGTCTATTAAATAATGGAGTAGGCATCAGTTTCCAGGAGACGCTGGGAGAAAATCTAGGAGGACTTTATGGTCCTTTCTAGTGTCTGGACCAGGACTTGCTGCTCCAGCACAGGTCCTGGGTGCAGAGCCACGCAGGGTTTCAGCCTGGGGGAACATTCTGCATTCCAGGAGTTATTTCCAGCATCAATTTCTAGTGGCAAGAAGCTACCAGCACACTATTACGCTACCTGTTGGTTCTTGTGGGTTTTTTTCCTTCATGTAAATGTCAGATTTTGGAGTTACTGATTCAAGGAGGATTTATTTTCTCTCTCCCAGGAGACAGGCAGTAGTAAAGCAGCTTTTTTTCTGGGTCTGTTAGTGGAAGATTCCTTCGAGATGCTCTCAACTAGTTAATTTTATAAGCTGACTTTTATTTAATCTGCAGTTTTTCCTTGCTTGAGACTAGGTTAATGGTCAGCTTTGGTATCATAGAATCATAGAACAACCAGGTTGGAAGAGACCCATTGGATCATTGAGTCCAACCATTCCTAGCAAATACTAACCCATGTCCCTCAGGACCTCATCTACCCGTCCCTTAAACCCCTCCAGGGAAGGTGACTCAACCACCTCCCTGGGCAGCCTATTCCAATGCCCAATGACTCTCTGTGTGAAAAACTTCCTCCTAATCTCTAGCCTAAATCTCCCCTGGTGGAGTGTGAGGCCATTCCCTCTCGTCCTGTCCCTTGGGAGAAGAGCCCAGCTCCCTCCTCTCTACAACCTCCTTTCAGGGAGTTGTAGAGAGTAATGAGGTCTCCTCTCAGCCTCCTCTTCTCTAGGCTAAACACCCCCAACTCTCTCAGCCGCGCCTCATAGGGCCTGTTCTCCAGCCCCTTCACCAGCTTCGTTGCTTAAGTATAGTTGCTCAGGTATCTTCTGACCTGTTTTTTACTATCCTTGCAAACGGCTGGAGGAAACATGTTTGAACTCGGACTTCTACGAGTGAAATTTTAAGCCCCAGAGTGGAGGTTGTACTCCTCTGCCAGCGACTGAACAGTGGCTGAGGCTGAGCAGCCCTTTCGGGATTCTTTGGCTCTGGTGCTAAAGGGGAGGGAGACGGGATGAAACTGGGACGCTTTATCTTGGATTGTTTGATTTGGGTCCAAGGCTGAACAAAAAGGAGTCCCCAGGCGTGCGGAGGGTACAGAGCCCAGGGTGAAGCCATCCAGAGGTGGTGCGATGGGAGACTGGAGAAGCCTTCGTGTCTGCTGCAGGTGAACCAAAGCAGCCCAGTCCACCCTCTAATATGTGAAGGTTCAGCAGAGGCGAAACACAGAAAACCTTTTAGAGACAGACTTGTCTGTAGCAAATGGAGCTGCATCCACAGCCTTAAAGAAAAGAAAAGCCAAGGTATGCTAACTGGGGTTATCACAAGAGCTGGTTGGCTGTAGGGGAGACGCTTTTGGAAAATTGTGGGAAGATGTAATAAGTTTGGTTTTTTATGAAATAATATATTGGTTTTGTTTTCAAGATGCTTCGGTGCTCCGTTGAGCTGGGAATATCTGTTTTAACAAGGCTCCCTAGTAGTCAAGAGAGCTGAGGCTCTTCAACGCCTCCCTGGTGCCACCATGAATAAGAGAAAACCCCATTTGTGTCACACCACATTTACATAATGGATAGGATGTAAAATGGGTTTTATAATGGATGAAAATTGTGTGGCAATCTTTTTTTTTTTTTTTTTTTTTCTCTCCACCCTGACTGCATTATTTCTGCCACAAGGTCACCTCAGTGTGATGATGGGAACAACCCAGGGGCTCTGTGGCCATTAAGGCCAATAGGATTTTCAGGGATTTAATGTGGTTTATCCATCACAGCTCCCGCTTCCAGATGACCAGCCTGTCCTCTTCCCTCTAGATCCCTTTCCTAGGTGGTTACTGGGCAGGGGCAAACAGCCCCAGCAGCCTCTCTACTCAGCATTTTGGGGCTGGAGGCAGCTGTGGGTGCAGCACAAGTGCCATCGCATTGAACTGTGGTTGAGCTTTGAGGGTCTGCGATACAGAGAACTCTTAGGGGAAGGAAGTTCACGAGACTTTTGGGGTGTGCAGAGTTCCAGGGTTTGGCTGCACCCACGAGCGTTGGGAAGGCTGGAGCCCACCTTGCACTTGACTCTCGGACCAGCACTATCACGTGGCATTTCGTAACAGGCTGGATGGTTAGAAAAACCTGGATGAGTGACGCTTTTGATGTTTCCAGTTGCGTTAAGTTGGAACAGGTTGCCCAGGGAGGGCATTGAGTCAACTTCCCAGGAGGGGTTTAAGGGATGGGTGGACGAGGTGCTAAGGGACATTGTTTAGTGTTTGATAGGAATGGTTGGACTTGATGATCTGGTGGGTCTCTTCCAACCAGGTGATTCTGGGATTCTATGATTCTAAGCTTGGGAGACAGGATCTGCCGCTGTTACTGTAAGGGCTGAGTGGCAGAGGACAGATCTTGGGCTCTGGCCAGCAAGCCAGGGGAAGGCTTTTGACACACACTGGCTTTTGGAGATGCCATCTCCTAACAGTTTAATTTCATACCAGCTCTTGCAGAGTGAATCTCTCTTACGGACATGAGAAACGAGACAACCCTGCTGATAACTCATTTTGCTTGCTCACTTTACCTCCCCGGCCGCCTGAACTCAGGTTCCCATGTCTACAAGGACCTATTTAACCTGCTGGTGGCACACACAGGCTGTAGAGCAACCCCCCTGCTGCCCAGCAAGCACAAGAACCCACCTTGCAGTACAACAACCACCCTGGAGCTCCTGGCAGTGCAGGTGAACTCAGTTCACGGCTGGGAGCGAACTGCCCTGCGGCCACCGACCACAGTTAAAAAGTTCTCAGGCTTAGTCTGAATTTGCCCAGTTTTAACAACCAGCACCCTAAGCTTTCTATTTCTTACAGCAGGATGCTGAACCCTTTCCAACTTGTCAACATCTTTTGAAAAGCGCCGTAAAATTTTAAAGCTCTGCTTAAATCACAGCCGTGCTTTGTGCCCTGCCAGCCAAGTCATCCTCTTAGTTTTACACTGAGCTCAAAACCTAATAAATAGTGCTAATCATGCCATTCATTTCCTCCTCGGGGAGTGACTGGTGAATGACTATTAATGCAGTGATAAACTCTTATATTTCTTCTCCAGTCCTGGCAGTAATGTTTGGTTATGTCTCATGATTTTCAGGAAAACCAGTGCCCACATCTGCTCTTTTACTGCACAGTTGTTCATTCACGTTTTCTCAACTGCTGCAGGTTTCACAACCCTGGTGTTTCCCTGCTGACATCTCTTCCCAGAAGTGTGAAATCAATCTAACGTGAGCCGTGCGGACGCAGCAGCGTTTAGCAGCCTGAATCTGCGAGTGCTGTGCTCTCCCCCTCCACCCATTGCTGTGTAAACATGAGTAAAATGGTGGTTAAAATATTTATTAAGGTGCTCTTTAGAACCTCAGATGCTGATTACGACACAAGGTGCCATCTAAATTTCCAAGTATCTTAAAAAAAAAACCTTGAAAAGCACCTCCAGGGTGGGGAGGGTGGCTCAGCCCTCCCATCCTTGCCTGGTTGTTTGCTGTGCCCAGCACGACAGCAGCTCTGGGATGCGATTCAACACCCGTGTGCAAACACATGCTGATGTCTATCAATGATAGTAGCTGCTTTCGTGCTGACCTGCCTGCAAATCTACTTTTTGCAGACAGCTGGGTATTTATGAGTTTTATATTTATCCTGCAGTTATGCAATTTGGGTGCTTAGCCACCAATTTCTACAGGTTTTCCTTTCGTGGGAGGTTCCCTCTGCTTGCGAGGAAAGGTGCTCGGTGAGGAACGTTTCTAGGCAAGCAAGTACCTTTGTGAGAGACATTAACCACACGGCTGACATGCTCCCAAATTTGGCTTTGGCTAGGGGCAGACCCAAACGCTGAGGCTCAGCTCCTTTCTTCAGAATATGTCGCTTGGCCAAAGAGACAAAGAACTGCTGAAATACAGGGAATATGGAGCAAGCCCAGGCTGTAAGATTTTTCACAGAAAAATTTCAAATACGTGTTAACATATAGATTTCGTTTCAAGCGGCGAGATTAACATGAAGGCAATCCTGTTATTTCTGTTCTGGAAAGCATCCAGTAACCTATGAGCCTTCTCAGCACAGCTCGGTCACGGATGGAGTGTATTAGCGCACACGGCGTGGATGTTGCTGACTTTGCAATCAGCAAAAACATAATGAGCTCCAATTTAGCATGGGAATGGAACGGCCTTCCCGGAAAGCAGCCGTGCCCGCTCCCCTGCAGCCCTCCCTATCGATTGCACTGGAGGAACTCGTGATGGAGACGTGTGTGGGATCAGGCTGCCTCCGCCAAGAGGTGAGGCAGCTCAGCAAGTGGCTGAGAAATTGCTTTGAACTCGGTTTATGACTTGATTTTGGAAGTTGCACACTGCAGGTCCCTCTTCCTCGCTGCCCCGAGGAATGGGAGTTATTAAAATATAATAGATCAGATATATGGTTGGACTAGAAGATCCGATGGGTCCCTTCCAACCTGGTTGTTCTATGATTCTATGATAACCTAATGCCAGCCTCAAACCGGCTGTTCTCTCATAGCCACATGGATCTGGAAATCCCAAAGATCCAGCTGTGGATGGTGGACTCATATATCCTCTTTCTTTCTCCCTGCTCTCAGTCTGCCCAGGGGCTGATGTCAACAAAATTTCCCCCATCCCATCTTCCCCTCTGTGATTTCCACCATGTCCGATCCTCCTCCCTCTCTCCCCACACTGTTATTTTTACACAGGAGCCACAAATAGCCGTGCAAGGCGACACAGAACCTGTGTATGGCAAGAGAGATGAAAGCCAAGGGGTGTTTGTAGACCGACACAAAGGCAGCCCCACACCATGCTCAATGACACAGGAACACGGACCCTATTTTCTCTCTGCCATGTCCCACAAGCTCCTAAGCCAAGCCTGGCGCATCCGCCGGGCGCTTTCTCCCATGCATTGGTGGGTGGTGACCTACCTCCTGGCAGGCTTATTGGCCCACAGCCCTTCTCTTTGGGACCTTGCTCCTGCATAAAAATCCGCTTTGTACAGAGTCGCCATAGCCCAAAATGAGCCGCTTCGCAGGTGGCGTTGTACTGCTCCACTTTGGGGCTCAGCACGGCCCAGTGGTCAGTCACTACGGCTGCGAAGAGGAGGGAGACGCCGACCAGGATCACGAAGAACGTCAGCCGGACCTTCAGAGGTTTGTTCTCATCCATCCCGCTCTGCACCTCCGCTCCCGACGGAGCACGGCGGGTGATCCACAAGGTCTCCTGAGATCCTGGCGCATCTGAGTGTTGGGAAATGTCAGCCCCGTGCTGCCTGCGGAGAGCTGGGCGGCTGCGGGCAGCTGCCGGGCTGTGTCAGCCGGCGCAGCAAGGAGGCTATTAATGCACATAGCGAGAGCGGCACCCGGCACAGCTCAGCTTTCTGCCCTGTCCCGCCGGGTTTGTTTTGGATTCCCATGAGCCGACGGGGCGGGTGCTCTCTCCGAGTCACTACAGCTGCCGTTCAGCGACTGTGCGCTCTTGACTTGCAGCATGCCCAGAAATAGGCATTAATGGGATGATTAACTTTTCAGCGAGGTTATAAAAACATCTGTGTTTATAATAGTGCCAGGCCGCAGTTCAGTTTGAGCCGGAATATTTTAATGGCCCTGGAGCCCACAAACCGCACGCCCCTGCCTTCAGCTCACGGCAGCCTCTGCCAGGAGATCGCAGCCAGAGCTGAGCTCTGTGGCATAAAGAAAGCAGCAAAACAAGCCAATTTATTTACTTTATTGTTTATATTTATCATAGTTATCTTTAACTAAGATGAAGTATTCTGAGAATCTTAGAATCATAGAGTCACCAGGTTGGGAGAGACCCACTGGATCATTGAGTCCAACCATTCCCATCAAACACTAAACTATGTCCCTCAGTGCATCGTCCACCCGTGCCTTAAACACCTCCAGGGAAGGTGAATCAACCCCCTCCCTGGGCAGCCTCTGCCAGTACCCAATGACCCTTTCTATGAAAAATTTTGTCCTAATGTCCAGCCTAAACCTCCCCTGGTGGAGCTTGAGGCCATTCCCTCTTGTCCTATCCCCCTTCACTTGGGAGAAGAGCCCAGCTCCCTCCTCTCTACAACCTCCTTTCAGGTAGTTGGAGAGAGCAATGAGGTCTCCTCTCAGCCTCCTCTTCTCCAGGCTAAACACCCCCAGCTCCCTCAGCCACTCCTCATAAGGCCTGTAAGAAGTTGGGTACTCGGTGGGGTGTGTGTTTGCCTTTTGCCTATTTTCTCTAATGCAAAATCTCTTGAGCACCCACTGGCTTTCCTGCCAGCCAGGTTTGTCTTAATGTCTGTAGCAAGTCCAGCAGTCACCCAGCACATCCTTGTCTTCTGTCACAAGCGACTTCTGCCGCCCTGAACCCAGATTGTTTGGGCTGGAGCCGGCTTCTCTCCTTCCCTTTGATATTTCAGCTGATGGTAAAGCTAATTTGATGATAATGTCAATGCAGAGGCCACGATGGAGATGACATTACAATTGCCATGTCAGACTGAGGAGGGTGACAGCACCTGAATGTCAAAAGAATGGTTAAAAAAATGTCAGTGGAAAGCTGCAAATATCATGTTATCTTGTCAAGATAATGTCAAAGCTACTCCAGGCCTGTTTTATGAACACCCTAATTTGATGTTAAAATAAAGGTGCAGAGGCATCGGCTCATGTTAATGAGGCCAGTGTGGAGCAAGAAGTGAAGGTGAAAGGGGAGTGTGGGAAAGGGAGCAAAAATAGAGAGTAAGTTATAAAAATACTGATTCTAAATAACTGTAATTGAAATGTGACTGAAAGAGGTTAACATTACTCTGCTTGATGTGTGACCAGGCTGGCTTAGACGACATATCTGAACCCAGTAGAGCATCTAGTGCTGCCTGGCAGGTGAGTTTCATGGGAAGGACAGAGGGTACGTGGTGCAAAATCAAGGGGAAGGGGACGGGGAAGGGCACTGTGGCCACAGGGCAAGGCAGGGACTGGAGACCATGGGAACCATGGAACCATAGAACAACCAGGTTGGAAGAGACTCATCGGATCATGGAGTCCAACCATTCCTATCAAACACTAAGCCATGTCCCTCGGGATCTCATCTTCATCCAAAGGAAGCCACTCATATCCCTGCACAGGACTTTTTACATCTCGGGCTGGGGCCACGAGATGTACTGCTTTTATTTAAACCAGAACCAAGAGTTCTCGTGAAAGTGGAGAAGCCTAAAGGGAACAGACTTTAAAGCAGAAAAAGAATGTATTAAAAATGCAATGCCTTTTCTTTTGAAGTGGTCTCTTGTTAAATTTCACTAGACATCAGTCGATCTTAGGAACTGCCTCCTGACTTCATTTCCTTGATGCTACAAACTCCTCAGCCTCTCTGCAAGTTGACTGTAAGAAAGTGAAGGTGTGTTTGCAGATATGGACACAAAGCAAGATTCCAGTTGCCGAGGAGGTAGGTGCTAATGATCATGCTCTAGACTAATTACAGCCTACAAAGACCACAAGGCTGGGAACTCATTAATTTTTTTTGTTGGTGTTGGTCTTTGTGTCTCTTCCAGCTTGGCCAAGAATCACAGTTTTCATTCTTATTTAGGTACTCTGGTCTGTGTAAGTTCCTAAGGGTTTAGTTTTAAGTTTCCTTGTTATTTCCTTCTTATTATTATAACAAGGAAACAACTAAAATGAAATCAGAAGGGGAAGACGCATCCTTCCTTCTGCAGAGTGGAGCTACAATTGTGAACCAGACACAATGAACTTCGACAGGAGAGGCAGCTGCTTCCCTGGAAACTGAAAACTCAGTTGCTGCACCTACAGTGAGACACTGTTAGCAGCCCCCAAAAAGTGACCCAGAACCACCAGTCCTTAGAAAAGAAATTATTAGGTGGGATTATTGCTCCTGATGAGCTCTGTCGGTTTGGTACCTGAGCTGATGTTGTTGTGTTGCATGGGTACTGCTGCCTGTTTCTCCCAGCATGGGTTTGGGGTGTTTTGGAGACTGCCAGCAGGAAAAAAGCTCCTCTGCCCCTGGACTAAGCCTCTTGCCCAGCTTGAAGTAAAAAATCTACCTTCCCTTGTGGGGTAGGTGGGCAGCTGGCAGCCAGAAGCACAACTGAGTTCTGGAGGAGCACAGGAATAAATGAAACCCCAAAGGTTGCCTGCACACCCAGAAGACAGTACCTAATCCTCTAGGAATGCATCCTGCAGTCTCCCTGCGTCAGCTTGGCAAATATTCACATTTAAAAATCAATATCACATGAAATATAAACAGACTATTAATGAGGACCTGTTGGGAAGCAGGGAGGGTTGTAATTAGTTGCACTTTAGCAGCAGCGAGAGACACAATTATGTCTCGCTCCTGGAGAAAACGCTAAAGGAGGTGTCTCAACACCAAACGCCGCAGAGCTGTTGGCTTGGTTACGCTCCCCAGCACTTGCACTTTTCTGTGTTTCTTCCAGATCAGCATCAGTCTGTACCACACCCAGATTAACTGAATTCTGTGGTTCCCTTCTTGTAGGATGATGTTCCACATAATCATAGAATCATAGAACAACCAGGTTGGAAGGGACCCATCCGATCATCTAGTCCAACCCTCCCAAGTGAGAGTAGCCCAGAGTGGAGGAGATGGTGCTTGGGTTGCTCTCAGCTCAAACGCGTTTTCAGAAATAGTTTTCTTCAATGCTTCGACAGTTTTCTTCTCCTTAGCAATCTCTGAGTTCCTGAATATCCCTGTTGTGATCATCCTGCTTGGCTCTGCATAGCTGCTACCCAGGAGTGATGCTAGCAGCACCCTCCAAAACCTCCATTGTTCTGGGACTGAAATCCTATTGCTGCTGGAGGCCAGAGCAATATGTATGTGTGATTCAGTTGTTTTTTTATTTTTTTCAATAGACTCCCATGGTCATGGAGGAGATAAAATCCCGCACTGCTGGACACAGCCCAATCTCTTGTTGGCAGCGTCCCTGCCGCCCCACAGAGCCCCCACAGCGCTGCCCGTCCCCACCCTGCCTGCACGGCTGAGCTGCAGCTTCATTCTCTTAAAATATCGCCTGCCGTGCCAGGGCTGCCCTTTCGGTAAGTGATCCCTTTTTGCTCTGGGGAGCGAGGTGGCGGCTGTAAGATGAGCTGTTTCACAGACAGGTGCAGAACACTCCTCATTCCCTTTTATTTTCGGTGCCTCCCATGTTCCTTAGTTCTCTCGTTCCAAGGAAATGCCACATCCTTCTTGCTGGACTCTTTTTTTCCTACATTTTTTGAAGCCCTAAGGATTCCGTCTTTGCTTCCCCCTCAAAGAGCATCACTTTTTGATCCCCTCCTGTTCACAGCACGGCTCTCGGGGTCCCTGTTTACCCACAGGCTTGCTCAGCAATGGGGGAAGAGCCTTTATTTACTTTAGTTCAAGGGAACCAGCTTTGAGCTTGAGATTTCAGTGACTTCACTAGCAGGTGTCAGAGGCATTTGAAAAGCTGAATCCTCTGCCTCCCTCCAGACACGGCAGTTGATCACACGCGTCGGGAGAGGCAGATAGAGAGCTGAGCAGACAGTCTTCATCTTTAAATCCAGAAGCTTAGGAATGGGGAAGGTAAAGTTAAAAGAGGCATTTGAAGAAGAAATGTCTGATACAGGGGCGGTTTGGGATGTCTGGGAGCGGCGAGAGGCTGCTGAGCTGCCGACCTGTGCTCCGCAGGGATTTCGCGGTGTTGATCAGAGAGAGGATTTTGTGGAGGTTCAGCATGTGGGGTCGAGCTTCCTTCGGGCAAAACGGACAAGAGCTGCTCAAAAGTGAATTCACACGAAACCTCAAAAGGTGGAGGCAAAGCACAGGCTTGGTGCTAGGACCAGAAGACGCTGGCTTAGTGTTGATGGTGAGATATCCCACTGCTGGTTGCTACGCCAGCCTCAAACCAGGCACCAAAACCAGAGTGTGTCTCATGTGGGCCGAGTTTAAGCTGGAAACCAGAAGGTTTCTCTTAGTTTGCTACTCAAATACCTGGAAATATGGTGAAGAGAGCTTATCTTGGACAATTCTTGGTCTGTGGGACCACAAGAACATCTTTTTCTCTGATGTATTGCTTTCCAGTAACATTCCCAGCTGCAATCAAGGTAGAAATGTGAAAAAATAAACACAGAATTTTCAGATCAGAGAATACGGGAGTTAAAAAAAAAATCTATATGCCTTTCTCCACACAAAATTGAATACATTTAAAATGGTTTATTTAAAAAGTAAGGATTAAGTACATTGTACATGGTTGTGATTATACCAGTAGAACTGAAGCACAGTGGAATTAACACTTTAGAACTTCAGACAGAGATGTAACCTCAAGGGACGTGATATATTAGCCCTTGCGGATATGTGATCCATACAGAAAGGGATTACAAAAGTAGTTTATCGTTAGATGTATGGGCAGAGGGAGTGATTTCTCATTTCACTCCTATCGGGTATGAGAAACTAGGAAGAGAGAGCTGAGATATCCCTGAAACTTTGTTTCTTGGAAAATTGAACCTGATCCAATAGTGTTATTTTTCAGGTCTGCTGTTACAGGATAATGCCAAAAAGAGAGATAGGATGATATCTGCAGGCCTTGGTAAGAAATATGGGTTAATGCGTGTTTGATGCTGTCCAGGGACACCAGAGAGAGATGTGGAAGAACAGACAATTTTTCTTTTTTTTTTTTTTTTTTTTTTCCACACTATCACTGAGTAGTTTCAAAGTCCAAGCACAGTTGAGTTCTGTTCAGACCGACCAGCCATGGAGCAAGACACTGCTCATGGGTAGGGATGCTGCAAAACTTTCAATTTTGTCAGAATCAAAGTTTTCCACAGGAAAAGACTGATTTTTGGAGGATATATATATATATATATTTTTTCCCCTGGAATTGTCAATTGAAACAACCGCTTTTTTTTTTTTTTTTTTTTTTTTTTTTGCTTTGGTTGAACAAATTGCCGCACTGCAATTTGACATCGACAGTAGGTTTTAAATCACAGTCCCCCAGTTCTCCCGCAGGACGAAAGCTCTGGTCCTCTGTGCTTTTTTTTCCCTGTTCAGATCCTGCATCACATGAGCATATCATAGAATCATAGAATCACTAAGTTGGAAGAGACCCACTGGATCATCGAGTCCAACCATTCCTATCAAAATTTCATGATTCTATGACTCCTTCCCCACTCCAGCTCTGTTTTCCTGCCTGCTGGAGACGGAGCAGCTGCTCCAGCTTGGACCAAAGCAAAGCATCTCACTTGGAAACCAGCCCAAAATGCTCAGGAATACTTTTTTTTTTCGCTAACAAGGTGTAAATTACTGGATGTGCCTCTGCAGGCCTGACCTGGGCTGCAGAAAAGCCTTGGGCTGGTATCAGAGGGTTGGTTCCACACACATTCACTGGAGAATGACGATTAAAAGAACAAAACCAATGCGCGAAGCAAACCTCACACTGTCCACTTCCAGTTCAATGTACATGAGTTTAGAAAAACAGCCTATACCTAACTCCTGGTTTTATAGGGAATGGGTTTATTCTTAATTACAGTAAACACAGATGAGGACTTATTTCTAACTATTAGTTTATTAACACAGTGGGGAAACAAATAGTTCTGGGAAATTGCACTTGAAAAATACATCGACTATAATTAGATGTAAATTAATTAGCACTTAGTATGACATACTAATGAGACAGAAGTTTTTGTTTTTTTTTCATTGCAAACTTCTACTTCTATCATAGCTAATCAAAGTATTTTAATATTACGAAGTCTCAAAAAGTAGGAAATAATTTATTGTTTGAAAGCATAAAGATTCTTGTAAAAAAAATCCTTTCATCAAGAATTTTAATAATTTTAGAACTCTTTTACGTTGTCCTAGCCGAAAAGTAGGTAAAAAAGTTTTCTCGTCTGCCTCTGCTTGAATTTTTTTTAAAAAGCTTGTGTAACTTCTTTCTCTGTAGTGTGTTGATACAGAAAGTAGCACAACATTTTCTACTTTTACACCATTCCCATCGCTCCATTTGCTTTAGCTCTCAGAGTTCAGAGATTTGAAAAAGGCTCCCAGCAGAGTTTTAACCTGAATGTGGAAACTCTTAATAAGCAAGGATGAAGGCTCCAACCCACCTCCACCAATCTAACGATGCTGCTCTGCCAGGCTGAGGGTGAGGCAGAGCTTAACAGCGACTAGGGGAAGACTTTTGCTTAGAATTGTGTCTTGGTTCTTGCAAGGAGAGAGGCTTAAGCAGGGTTAACCTGGGCAGGAGAGGGGGTTGAACTTGCTTTTTGGGATGTTAAGGCAGCTTCTCCGGGATTTCCCTGGAGAACTTGGTTCCATTAGCTGAAAACCTCGTATCCAAAACCACTACCGAGTCACTGACGCTGTGGTCACTGCAGGATAAGTTAAGACTAAAGAGGTGTTATCAGTTTGACTGAGATCTCCCCCCATCGGTGAGCCAAGCTTTCTGGGTCATGGTATTTCTCTGGTCACCACTTCTCTAGTCTTGTGGTAGCAAAGATTTTCTGGGCAAGGAACGATAGGTATATTCAAAAGAACCTACAGGAATCAGATGCTCCTCTCTCACTGCACCTAATTCATCCAAGGGGAATCGGGCACCTCATTCTCATATGGCTTGGTCGAGTGGTCACTAAAATCAACGCAAGTTCTATTAAATTAAATTACCTTTGAGTCAGGCCCTCGAGCTTTGAGATTCCAAGCCTAAGTGTAAAGAACGAAAGCAGGATTTTAAAAGAAAAAAAAGATATTTCAGACTTTTTTTTTAGAAACATATAGAAGCAAAGGGTACAAATTAGTCCCCCCTTAGGTAATGCATAGAGGTTCTGTGGGCTCTCTGCACGTAAGTAGATTCATTGTTACAAAATAAATTAAATTAGGTCGAACCGTCATTTCCATCTAAAAGCAACTATACCTTGCACCATGCGGCACTTAATCATAATAAAAAGAGTTTAATAAATATCTCATAAACGGTTATTATTTTTTTTTTTGTTCTATTTTAAAAAATACAAAGTTGTCATCCGTTCTGTTAACACTCGGCTCCCGTTGCTGCAGGAAGTTTTTTGCTAGTCCGAACGTATTAGCTTCTCGTTTTCTTACATCGCTTAGTTTCCAGTAGCGTTAGTGTTGCACTTGTGAAGCAGTAAGGAAAAGAGGAACGCGGTGGCAGGGAACCGGCGGCTCCGCCTGCGCGGGCCACCCCGGCTCAGCTCTGCTCCTCGCTCTACGTAGTCTACAGGGGCTCCTGACAGACAGCACTCAGCACCTTGCCGGCTCAGGCACTAGGGCTAGTCGAAATGAGAATTCAAGTTTTCTAAATGTTAGGCAAGAAATGATATTTCGCAAATAGGCTCAAGTCCCACCTGCTTTAATCCTTCCCTTTCTAGGTGTTTGAAGATGCACCCAACCTCTTCTCCCTAACCTGCATTGCCCCGAGGGATGCCTGACACCCTTACCAACCCATCAGGGAGTCTGTAATACTCTATACTCGGGTGCTCTGTGGTTTCAGCAGCACAGGTCAGTTTTAGAAAGTGTTACCTTCAAAAATATTTTTTTTCCTTTTTTCGCTTTTTTTTTTTTTTTTTTTTTTTTTGGTAAGAGGCAAAGTTTACGCTGTGTCAAAGTGGCTCACTTGATGAGTAGTCCGTGTTCATCCTTGGGCTTGATTATAAATTATATTGGCAAGTTTGTATTAAGGGATCTCAGTATTAGAAAACAAAACAAAAAACAAAAAAGGTCGTACAACAACTTTTTTCTGTAATCCTTTAAACACACTGGTGGCAAGTCCTTTGCAGTTTCTCCAAGACTTTGTACACACTACAAAAGTGCAGGAACATGAACTGCCTTCATCTCAAGACACCAAGAACTGAAAGAAACAAACTCTGAATAGCTTCCAAAAAAGCTACGAGCGTGTAAGATCTTTATGTTGGTCCAGAGGATCTCCGCTTGCTACCTTAACGCATGCCACAATTAAAGAGGTGAGAGGGTATTTTAACATCACTCCTTCTCTTTCATGACAGATCCATTCTGCTTTGATATTTCTTCAAAAAGCTCGAGGGAGGAAGGTACTTCAAACAGGCGTCGTTCTCCTGTTGACCATGTTAACGTGGAGTCCTTCCTTAAATTCCTTCTGAAGGAAGTTGTGAACCTGCAGAAAATTGGCTTCCTGGTCTGCATTGTAACTGGCAGCCGTCGTCACCTTCAAAGGCTCTCTGGAAAGAGTGTACATGGAAATTTCATTCATGGGAATGGTGCCCGCGATCTTCATGCCAACTGGAGAAATGTCTCTAGACGGAGAAGGCTCTGTAGATCGAGAACTGGATCTGGACCTCCGCCTCCTGTACCTATAACTTGGCATCCTGGCATAAGGAGAACTGGAAGAAGTCTTAAGGAATTCCCTCTTGGTCTTAAACCTCAGCTCTTTGTTCTTCTCGATATAAATGTTCACAGCCAGAACACCTATGGTTTCGGCCACGATAAAAGACAAGGCTCCAAAATAAAAAGACCAACCATAGTTGTAATGGTTCTTTTTGTCCTCATCTCGCTTGTCGCTTGGATCACCTGCATTGCTTGATATGTAGACAATGATCCCTATGATATTACTTAGTCCTAGAGAGAGAAAAACATCAATCAGTGGTTACGTGGCTGAGAAGATAAAATTCAAGCCATGTTACTTTCGGGACCCTGAACGGTCCAAAAGTTGCGACAAAGCAATTTTATTACATTTGTTTACTCTTTCATTTATCTCAAGATTTCATCTATTCTTGTAAAACACAGAGTTGACCCATATCTGGGTCACATTTGCTCGCGTGGACGCCCAAATATTCAGCACGATTTGTCCCCATCTCCTCACTGCCACTGCGGGAAAGAAGGAGCATGTGGGAGGCTCACTAATATTGTTAGTGGGATTCTAACATTGAGAATAACAATAAAAATACATTCTGAGCTCAGGGCTACGGCTGTTCACCTTGATCAAGGTAAGTTCTCTTCCACCTTGCTGCATTTTCATCTAAATGCCGTATGCTTAATCTGAGCTCCAGGGAAAGCTATTAAGAGTGTGCTGACTCTGTCGGATGTTTCTAGTGTGAAAAACGGGCTCACCTATCATAGGTGAAATTTTTCTACCAACGTATAAAATTAAAAAAAAAACCCTCATGGATATAAGAAGACCTAATTCATCTAATGTTTAATACTTTGAAAGTGGCATAAAGACTGCATGTTACTGGCTTTAGCTTCCTTTTTTTTTTCCAGGAAGACTAAATGCTTTTCTAGAATATACTTATGGCAGATCTTCAAAACCGTATTTTCGACTTCAGAAATTTGTCTAGGGTGATGTTGCCAGTGCCCTCGATTCAGGAAAGGGATAGAGGGAGAGAACTGCCAACAAGGTTTTTCCACAGTCCTTTTCAGTTTAAAAAGGCAGCTCCTCTTAAGGACTCAATTTAAAGAGTAACGACCTCATTACTCTCTACAACTACCTGAAGGGAGGTTGTAGAGAGGAGGGAGCTGGCCTCTTCCCCCAAGTGACAGGGGACAGGAGAAGAGGGAATGGCCTCAAGCTCCACCAGGGGAGATTTAGGCTAGAGATTAGGAGGAAGTTTTTCCCAGAAAGGGTCATTGGGCATTGGAATAGGCTGCCCAGGGAGGGGGTTGATTCACCTTCCCTGGAGGTGTTTAAGGGACGGATGGATGAGGTCTTGAGGGACTTGGTTTAGTGTTTGATAGGAATGGTTGGACTAGAAGATCGGATGGGTCCCTTCCAACCTGGTTGTTCTATGATTCTATGATTCAATTTAAAGAGAACATACCTGCTGCAACAAAGAGAATCCCAGCGCTGAGAATAATGTTATTTTTGCTGTTGTAAATCCTTCCTGCTCCGATACAGAGTCCTCCCAGCAACAGCAATATTGTGCTTAGGATGGGGAACACACTGGAGGCACGGACGATGCCTGGAGGGGAAGACAGGTAGAAAACAAAAACCAGACAGTAATAATTTCAGATGCCTCCTCCGGGGCAAGTGTGGAGATTGCAAAGTTTCAAACCCTCTAGCTTTTGTTGGAATTATCACAGGTTCTGCATTTCTGTGCACGTTTCTGGGAGCTGAGGGCACAGGTAGGTGGCCAACGTGGCACAGACAATCTCAACTGAGTAGGTGAAATTTTTTGAGCTTTCTCCTACAAAGCCCAGTGTTATCGCCATTATCTGCTGCTGCTGTGTACAGGATGTTGCAGGCAAAGCATGAGGTAAGTGAAAATAAGACCTGACATCATGCAGGCAGCGGCAATGAAGAATTCATGAGCTGCCTACAAACCCTACAACGTCTGGGGATGGCTGGAGCCGACGGATCTGTTCCTGGGACATGCGCAAGGTGAGCAAACCACAGTTCCTGGAGTCTGCAGCAGCCGTGTTGCCAGTGAGTGCCGCTAATAACCCCTTTTTCTTTTGTTGAATATTAAGGGCATTGAACTTTCCAGATTTCTAAGAAAGAAACCTTAACAAGAGTGCCTCAGATGTTTGCGCTTAGTTTCCTGACAGCTAAGTAGAGTCATTTAAAATTCTGTGTGCTTCAGTCCATGCACCACCATGGGCTAAAAAATCCGTGCGAGAAATATTAAAACACCACTTCAAGCCGGCTTTCAAAGTCGGGTCACTACAAGACTAAGCAGCAATCGAAAGGGAAGCAGCAGGGAAGGAACAAAAGGGCTGAGAAAAATAAACAGGCACAAGAAGAGGAAGCCTGTGTTGTAAAAAGCAAAGGGGTAAAGCCCAGTAGGTGTTCCTGAAAGGCAGAGCGAGGAACCAAGTTATATTGCTATAGAGAGAGGATTTTTTTTTGTTTAAGAAGAGGAGATAAGGTGCTGGATAATGTGGTGGTAAACAGGATTATCTCAAAGCATCTGAGAGAGCTGGGGTTGTTTAGCCTAGAGAAGAGGAGGCTGAGAGGAGACCTCATGGCTCTCTACAACTACCTGAAAGGAGGTTGTAGAGAGGAGGGAGCTGGGCTCTTCTCCCAAGGGACAGGGGACAGGACAAGAGGGAATGGCCTCAAGCTCTGCCAGGGGACATTCAGGCTAGAGATTAAGAGGAAGTTTTTCACAGAAAGGGTCACTGGGCATTGGAATAGGTTGCCCAGGGAGGGGGTTGATTCACCTTCCCTGGAGGTGTTTAAGGGATGGGTAGATGAGGTGCTGAGGGACATGGTTTAGTGTTTCATAGGAATGGTTGGACTTGATGATCCGATGGGTCTCTTCCAACCTGGTTGTTCTATGATTCTATGATTCTATGAAGCAGAGGACCGTGGAAAGGCAGAAGTGCAGCAGGGAGTCCTGGCCAGGTGAGCAGGTGCTGGGATGCGGGGATGCCCACTGTGGGTGGGGAGTCAGAGGCGGCTGTCACGGAGCGGTGGAAACCTCACAGCACACCAGGACCAGGCTGAGTGCACAGTGAGGAGGAACCCGCCATCTGGACCGATCTGCTGATGCGGGGACATTAGCGATGCCGTCTCTCCCGGGTGCCATCCTCCTGGCTGACACGCACAGTGAGCAGCACCCGCTTCCCAAGGAGAAACGGCCAGATGTTACAGCCGATTCTTTCTCATTTCACTTTTGATGGCTATGGCGGTCCCAGTTTAGTGAATCACTTCCTAACGACTCCCCTGGTGCCTGGTGGCAAAACTCCTACGGACTACAACAAGGACAGGACTGGGCATTCAATAATCTCAGGCTGAACATAAGGAAAAAAATTTTCATGGAAAGGGTCATTGGGCAGTGGCAGAGGCTGCCCAGGGAGGCAGTTGAGTCACCTTCCCTGAAGGGGTTTGAGGGATGGGTGGACGAGGTGCTGAGGGACATGGGTTAGTGATTGATAGGAATGGTTGGACTCGATCATCCAGTGGGTCTTTGCCAACCTGGTGATTCTATGATTCTATGTTAACAGTATTGCTTTTACGTGCTTTGTGGCACCTCTGGGATGGTACGAACATGAAAAGTCAGTGCCTTCCTGGGAAGCTTATGCCTCTATCAGTCTACAACAGTGAGAAAAGTCCATCTCCTTCCAAAACTGGCAGCATCACTGCATGTGTCCTTCACAGACAGGGCATTTTCTAACCGGATCTAAACTCAGGTCAGTCGGGTGCATTGCTATTCAGACAGTGTCTTGCAATAACTCAAGCAACGAGGGTGTGAGGTGTCTAATCAAAGCCTGTTGAGTGCTGAGAGCCTGTTTCGTTGTTCTGAACGTATCCCTCTGTAAAAGTGCTGCGAGTCTGGGGTCAGTTTTGAGAGTCAATTATTACAAGAAGATTCAGTGTCAGTCTCTGTGCTGCTGGACATAAAGGCATCTCAAATCACTGTCTGTCTGTTAGCCTCCTAGCAAAAGGCAGCATAGGCTTAAAATCTACAGTGGCCCATCCCTTCTGGTTGTTGTTTCCTGTATTTGATGGCCGTGCTGTTTACACTGATTTCAATTAAATCAAAGAGCTCTCCTAAAACGCTCCAGTGATATCATCAGAAGGAACTTGCCAGACATGCCAAGTATAGCGGATGAGTTGTTCTACTTGTAGCAATAATCTCCAGAGATAATTTTTCTGTATTAGGTAATTAACGTGACGAGGAACCTAACACACAGTGTTCTCTTCCTGTAAAACCCTATAGTGCATGTTTTCCTACAATGTGTACTTTTAGCTCTGAAATTCAAAAGGAAGCTCATAGGTACCAAGTAGAATTTACATATGTCTCCCGATACTGGTAATAAAATGACAGCACATCAAAAAACATTAAGGCAATCTGGCTTTTGCTTTCTCTCCTGCTTTTTTTTTTGTCTTGTTTACCATCCTGTCTGTTTGCATCGGCTGTTCTGCACCACTATGTGTTGTGACACCTCCTTCGGTGATGTGCTGCAGCGTGCAGGGCTCTTCCTCCCCACAGGGCTGCGAGCCCCAGCGCTCTGCTCATGCTTTTAGTCTCCTCCGAGAGGCAGGAGCCAAGCAAATGGCTTTATAAAGGGGCAGTGGGAAGGACATCCATAGACGTGTAGACGTGCCGCTGAAATGGGGTTCCCAGCCTCCTCCTCAGGGCATCCCCACATCCCTGACATCCCTATGCACGTAGCGAGGATGAGTATGGCTGAAATGCTCTTCTGCAAAGGGAGAGGTGCGTGAGCTTCTTGCGATGCTGGATCAGAGAAGCTGGGTTGCTGCATGTCTGCAGGAGAGAAGGGAAGCTGGAGCCCGTGCAGGCAGCAGCCCAGGGACCGCATGGGGTCTCTGTGCACAGCAGTGATACCTCTGCCGCTTGCTAGAGCTCTGCACAGGCATGCGAACGAGACTATTTCAGACAGACAGGCTAGCGTGTGTTGTCACATGGAAGGCTCAATAGGTGGGGTCTTGTTAGAATTGCTTTGTATGTGCTTGTTGGCACTGTGGCTGTTGGTCATTTGGTTTTGGAGGCAGCAGCCTGAATGCTGAAGAGTAAAATCCAAACCTGTGCTCTTACCCACACCTCAGACCAGAGTCCCCTAAGAACAGTCATCTTTCTTACCAACGTTTTCAATTAGGATTTGAACAAGGGCTAAATTCTGCTAGCACCATAATGTTTATGGTTGGACTCGATGATCCGATGGGTCTCTTCCAACCTGGTTGTTCTATGATTCTATATTAATCTGAGGCTTATACTAGACCCTTAGAGCCCTAGAGCAGGCTGAGACCCTAGAGCAGGCTGAGCCTTAGAGCAGGCTGAGACCCTTTGCGCTGCTCCTTCAGGAGCCCAAGACGCACACAATTTTGGTGCCTTCATCTAAGCCAAGCAGGAAAAATAAGGGTTACTCCCAACATGGTCCTCCAAGCAATAGCTAAAAAGCTCAGCTATTGATACGGCAGTAGCAGACTGAGTGTTGCACAGAGGGCAAAAGCGGAATGGAAGGTCTTATATTTCCTTTGAAACAGAATGCAAATATCCTCTTGTCTGTGTCTAGTTAGACAATGATTTGGTCCCTATTACATACACGTATGAGCTCATCTCTCTTCTGGATTTAGATACTTAACCTTCCAGTAATCTCTAAATCACCTGCACGCATTTTAAGTGGAGCTGCAGTTTTTCTGGTAGAAGTTAAAGCAGAGGAGTCCTGTTATCCATGGAGACTAAGCGAGGCTGAGCTCTTCTCCGTAGGGGGAGCACCTGAAGCCTGGTGGTGCAGAAGCCATTGAGTTGGACCAACATGTTTTTAAGATCTGTACTTAGTTGCTTAGGAAAATAACTTTTAGGAACATCCATCACAAGCACACTTAGAACCAATTTACCAATCTCATGTCTTACTGAGGAGCTGTAAACAGTTTTTTCCAGTTCTAACTTTCCTCCGGATAACGAAGGATCACTTCTATCAAGGAATGGTTGATATGAATGGTTGATAGGAATGGTTGGACTAGAAGATCCAATGGGTCCCTTCCAACCTGGTTGTTCTATGATTCTATGATTCTAAGATGTGACTTAATTCTTCTTTCCTTTAAAGTACTTTTACCACTGATGTTTCTTTTCTAAAGCTGACTCAGCATCAATTTAACATTAATTCCAAAGCTTTGCATGAAAGATAAATGCAGCTGTGCTCACACTCTGCTCGTCTGCCTTTGCCTGACCACTGAAATGTCACCCAAGCACTATGACTGATCTAGATTGACCACAGTAAAGATGAAAAAAATCCTGGATTTTCTGGTAAAGTGCACTTTTTGGAGGTTTTCTTTTTTTTTCTTCTTGTCTTAGCAGCCAGAAGTTGTTTCCCACGGGTGAGCAGAAGGGCAGAGTGGTTCTCTAAGTGGTGTTTCAGGTAATTAATTGCAGTGTAATTGAGAAGTGTTTTGCCTTGCTGAGTGTATCAGTCAGCAGTATCACTCGCTGTTCCTTGAAGCTTTCCCGACACCTTGTGAACTGCAGTTTCTTTCTCTGGTAAAGGGCATTGCTTTCAGCCTGGCTGGTCAAGTCTTTTGTTCAAAACCAACAACCGGGCAAGGCGACCTCTGGGGAAGGGGAAAACTAACTCAAACTTTGCAGGATTCACAAAGCTCCCAGATTTCCTATCAGCTGAGTGAATGGTGGTCTGGAGGAGGGGAAACAATTGCCTTTATTTCAAAAGCACCAGGTTGGTGGATAAAATTACTTCTGTCTGGGATCACACACACCAGCATAGAGCAGCGATGGCTGCCTGTCCATGTAGGGAAGCCACAGCCCATGTTCCTGCTGAGATTTTGCTGTTAGCTGCAGAAATTTCAGCTTCCTTCGTACAGTGTAGTACTTTCACTGCGGGGGGAGGTGTTTGAGCAGCTGCAAAGGATGAGGCTTGCATAAGGGATGGGTTTAAGCATTAGGAGAAGTTTCTTAATGAGCTAGAAGCCACTGGTGAAGGGGCTGGAGAACAGGCCTTATGGGGAATGGCTGAGAGAGCTGGGGGTGTTTACCCTGGAGAAGAGGAGGCTGAGGGGAGACCTCATTACTCTCTACAACTACCTGAAAGGAGGTTGTGGAGAGGAGGGAGCTGGGCTCTTCTCCCAAGGGACAGGACAAGAGGGAATGGCCTCAAGCTCTGCCAGGGGAGATTTAGGCTGGAATATTTCAGGCTGGAAAATATTTCATGGAAAGGGTCATTGGGCACTGGCAGAGGCTGCCCAGGGAGGGGGTTGAGTCACCTTCCCTGGAGGTGTTTAAGGAAATGGTGGACGAGGTGCTGAGGGACATGGTTTGGGGATTGGTAGGAATGGTTGGACTCAATGATCCGATGGGTCTCTTCCAACCTGGTGATTCTATGATTCTATGATTCACTGATCAGAGAAATACTCCCTCTGTAAAATACCTTCACCAAGCTGGGAATGATAACTGTCATTTTATTTGACTTTTTTTTCCATATAACTTAGAGAATGGGCATTACAGTCTTCTCTGGCTGAAGGAAACCGTGGGGTTCCTCAAGGGTCGTGGTTGTGACATCTGCAGTGTGAAGTGGACGTACATCACCCCTGCCCTGCGCCACTCAGCTTGCGTCAACCTCTTGCAATGAATAAGACCTGGATTGGCCTCTACAGAAGAGAAACCCAGCAAAGTCTCCCTGGTGATGCCTATTAATCCTGTGTATTAGCTATTGCTTTTCACTTACGGAGAAGGTACTCTGAGCTGTCATGGTCATAGTCGTTGTCTTCAGGGAAGTGGTTGATTCGAAAGCAATGTCCTTTGTAGATTCCTGAAAGAAAACAAAGCAAACAGAGCACATGAGGAATAGAAGCAGGTAAATGTGCTTCTGCAAGCTTTACTTTATTTCCTTTTCCTCCTAGGCTGTGTAAACAAATCATTCTCCTGTAGGGCCGGTCACTGGTTTTAATTTTTTTTTTATCAAGAAACCATCTTTATGGCCTTGAATTTTGGGCAGATAGGGCTGAAGCCTAACTGAAGGAAGGGAGAGCCAGGATTCCTGGGCTCTTTTCTTCAGTCTGCCTCTGATATGGTTCTCTTGAGTTGTTTAATCTCTCTGTGCTTTACTTTATCATTGCCAAGCTTATCTCATGAGCATATCGAGTTTGCAAAGCTTCTTTCTGTTCCTAGAGTGACTGTCACTCCGGGTCCGTGCTCCATAGCTGCGGCTCCACAGCAAAGCAGAGTGACAACCCAGCACCCATCAACCCTCTTGTCTCTTCCCCAGTAAAGTGCTGGTTTCCCTTATCAGACCTGCTAAATTCTGAAGTGTCAGAGGCCTCAATTACTCCTCAGGCTTAGAAAACAAGTGCATAAATCTATCCCTGCTGCAATTTAAACCCATATGTCCCCTTGCAGATCGGTCCAGCTTTTAATGGCATATTTGTTTAGTTAACTGGGAGCTTGTGCAGTAACTCAGGGCACGAGTGTGCACTCCTGACACCTGAATGAACAACACCAGAGTCGGCCCGATGAACCCCTCGCTTGACTGGTCGGCCCGATGAACCCCTCGCTTGACTGAACAAGATGAGGCTTCAGCGCTTTGTCCATCTCGGTAAAGCTCTGTGTAAGGATTTTGTATTATTTTCTTTCCCTGTTATCCACAGGCACATCCAGCCTCAGCCGCAGTCGGGTAGCTAAAACGGCTGCTGCACAGCGAGCTGCACGGGGACCTCTCCCCAGAGAACTTCTTGCAGGAGCGAAGCCCCGAGGTGTGATTCTGCCTTGGTGCTTTCATTATTCATTAACCAGTATGTTCCTCGTCCTCAGGAACATACATCACCCGGGATGAGTTATCCCCTGCACAGGAGTTTCGGTGCTTACAGCTCAAGCTGGCAGAAGGATTTAAAAGCCTTCCGTTAATACTGCTTTAACAGAAGCACAGCTGCAGTCTGTAGGATGTAAATGTGGATTTATTTCACCACCTATTACCAATGATTACAAAGATCTCAAAAGAATTACTAATCCAGAGGATTTCAATTGCACCCTGTGAGTGTCAACTGCAGGTTTGCTACTACAGTGCATTTAATTCTTCCAGTAAATTATGTATCTACTCTAATTGCGGTAATGGCTCAGGCTTTCTCTGCACGGCACTTCAAAGGCTGCGAACGAGAAGCAAGTGGCTCACGTCACATCTGGAAGCGCTACACCTGTCCCGTCTGCCAGGCGGCTGAGAGCCCTTCAGCTGGGACGGCTCCCGCTAAGCGTGTTTGCCCAGGCGTCCCTCTGTCTGCCATCCGCTGCTTTGTGGCTCCCCATGGCTCTCCAGCCAGGCAATCCAAAAATTCAGGTTTTTAAAGATCCCAGCGCTTACTTTTACAGCAGTTCACGTAATGAAACTAAATCACTCCCAGCATAACAGGGCCTCTGAGACTGGATGGTCATTTCTTTGAGCCGCTTCATTACAATGTGCCAATTTAGAGGAAATACATTCAGAGTATGATTTTTTTTTCCCCTCTCCAATTCATTAAGGAAAAAATTTAAATAACCTTCTCACCCTAACTGCCTATGGCAATGGGCTTTTCACTGCGCTCGTGTGAGTGTAGGTGGGGCCAATGCTGAGGGACATGGGTTGGTGTTTGCTACGAATGGTTGGACACGATGATCCGATGGGTCTCTTCCAACCTGGTTGTTCTATGAATCTATGAATCTATGAATCTATGAATCTGTATGTACTTCTCCAATAACTTTTAAGGTAATTGGATGAATTTTTCCACATCTGACACAAATATAGAAGTCTCCCAGATAACTGAGCTCCCATAACTTCTGTGCAAACAGACAGAGGCATGAAGGAGAGAGCTCTGTCCACCAAAAGCTGCTCTGTGAACTGGCACATTCACAGGGCCAACAGCCCCAATCGATGTCCCACTCCCAGAAACACAGTTAAGAGGCAAGAAGTCTACAAGACTGAGATGTTCCTCAAGCCTCTTGCGTCGGCAGCACTGATGGGCTGATGGAGAATTTTGGCCTCTGTAAAATGGACTCAAATTGTTGAAAATGGTTGGACTCGATGATCCAATGGGTCTCTTCCAACCTGGTGATTCTATGATTCTATGAAACTTGTGAATGAAATAGGCCTCTTAGCAGAACTTTATCTTCCGTGGAGGACATGAAGCTGCCCCTTGCACTGCAGGACTGAAATACATCAGCAGATGGGTTGGTACCAGCAGTGTCTGGGCTTTTTGTCTTTTATGGTTGGAGACTTCCATTTCCTCGTGCTCGTATCTGGAGCCTGTCACATGAAAGAGTATTATCAATTCTAATGGACGTGAAAAGAAGAGGATAAATAGCCCCAAACAGAAAATTCTAGAAGAGCTTGAGCGTTCCTTTCTATTTTCAGTTCTTAGGGATGCTGAGATTGGTCATTCTGGTCAGCTTTTTATAGAAATAGCAAATGGCTGTGAAATTTGGACTAGTATCAAAGCCTGGGAATCCAAAATATTCTTCCCAATAGTTTTTGCTGTAGCTGAGATCATGGATATCAGTTCAGGGTCCTCCCTAGTGTCCATGGTATTTGATAGCTAATAACAGCAGCAGACTGGATAAATTTTTTCCATAAACTTAATAGGTGTCATATAACTCAGCAGCAGCTTATTAAACTCTCAGTGAGGCTTGAAGTTGCTATCAAGAACTTTGGTGACCTACAGGGTTCTGAGGGCTCTTTCAATCCACTAAGTATCACAAACAAAGTTTTGCTAGGAAATGCAACAACACTTTTCTTTTCATAATGATGGACTTGGAGATTTGGGAAAAATTAAAACTAGCTGGGTGGAAACTATTGAAGCAGCGGTCAGCACGACAGCTGAGTGTGACTTGAACTTAAACACAAAAAATAAAAACAAAATAAACCAGAGATTTAGGGAAATACGTGACTCTGTGCCCTATGATGTAAAGCGGCATGAAAGAATAACAGGCACGAAATAGAAGAGGTGGTAGAAAAGGAAGCACCTCAATTGGTTTAGTGTTTGATAGGAATGGTTGGACTCGATGATCCGATGGGTCTCTTCCAACCTGGTAGTTCTATGATTCTATGAACTTCTACTTCTGTATCCACTAGAGAGAGAGAAATAAACTGCAATCACTGCCTAACAGATACTAAAATATTGAGAAGCACTTCTAGATACCTCTCGAGAGTAAGATAGAATATCCCATTGCAATGCTGTAAGTATTACTCCTTCCTTTGAACGATTACTGATATGTGTTAAATGATGCTTTTAGAAATACAAATATTATAATGCATTTTTTCCTCATAATAATAACTTTGTTCTGAGTTTTGACCAAGGACTTTCGGGATCTGGGTTAATGATAACGAAGAAGAAAATTTTCTGAAGCGTTGCTGATGGTGGAAGAACAATTTTTTTTTCACTGGTTGCAGCCTACTTAGCTGACATTTAAAAACTAAAAATTGTTTCCGACTTGGGTTTTACTCTGTGTTCAAGGGCTTCTCTGACAAGGTTAGTCCTTCCCAATCTACCTAAGTGTTGTTCAAATAACCATAATTAGAGTGTGATGTACTCAGATAATGTGATAAGGGAAGGCATTGTAGTGCCTAAGTGAAGATTAAGCTTTGTTTTGAGGTTTGAGATCTCAAAATACGTCACTTTTCAACAGTAAATCAAAGTAGCGATCCCGAATTCCAATGACATGCTATCTTCTTCTAGCTCTTTCTGAAATAATCCTTTAATAATCCTGCCTGTACCGTCGCAGAATTATTCACTGGGGGTTTATTTTTTGATGACAGAGAGCAATGGTTAATGCTGTAGGATGCAGATGCTTACTAACTATGTTTGTCGCCGTGCGTTACACGATCACATCGTTGTTGGTCACACCATCAGCCTTTGAAACACCCATTTCCCCGTGGTTCGTATTTAGCAGTGACAACATTCCCTGTGCCCTGGAAGTGTTTGCACAAACTTGGACTCCTTGAATCCTGTGTTCAGTTCTGGGCCCCTCACCACAAGAAGGCTGTTGAGGCTCTGGAGCGAGTCCAGAGAAGAGCAACAAAGCTGGTGAAGGGGCTGGAGAACAGGCCCTATGAGGAGCGGCTGAGAGAGCTGGGGGTGTTTAGCCTGGAGAAGAGGAGGCTGAGAGGAGACCTCATTGCTCTCTCCAACTACCTGAAAGGAGGTTGTGGAGAGGAGGGAGCTGGACTCTTCTCCCAAGTGACAGGGGACAGGACAAGAGGGAATGGCCTCAAGCTCCACCAGGGGAGATTTAGGCTGGAGATTAGGAGGAAGTTTTTCACGGAAAGAGTCATTGGGGATTGGAATAGGCTGCCCAGGGAGGTAGTTGATTCCCCTTCCCTGGAGGTGTTTAAGGGACGGGTAGATGAGGTGCTGAGGGACATGGTTTAGTGTTTGATAGGAATGGTTGGACTCGATGATCCGATGGGTCTCTTCCAACCTGGTGATTCTATGATTCTATGATTCTATGATTCTATGAAACTAGCACTGGGAGACAGAGCACTTAAATGCCTGATGATATTTGCCAGGGCAGCCTGTACTTTTGTTTTCTCCCCCTCTTTAATCCTGAAAACTATACACAAGATCTTTTCATAACATTAGCGCTCTTTGTCATTTAAAATAGGTTTCCACCATGCAAGATGCTAGCAGCTCAGCAGCAGAGGACCTTGTCTGCAGGGCACTTCTGTCAATACCAATTTTTGTCTCGTTGCTCTGAGCATGAGCTTAGGGGAGGCGATATCTGATAGCAGTGGGAGACACATGAGGATAGATGGGTCAAGCTACTGCCTCCTTCTTCGCCAACAGCTTCTGCGGAGCTATTGCTTGATTAACTGTTTCATCTACCAGGCTTCCTGCTGTTGTTACTGAGACTATGCAGTAAACATCGGGTTTAGGGCTTGGTGGAGAAACCTTTGCTTTTTTTCTCACGGGACACCAGACATCTGAGACCTCCTTGGGTCAAACTACCCCTGCCAATAGGCCACATTCTTGTAGGTCTTGAGCAGCTTCAGATACTTAATGTGCACACGTGCACACTATTAATAGAGTTAAGTAGCGTTTTCTCTTGAGGGGGTTACTCTGATAGGATGAGTGCTATGAATGTCAGCTGCAGAAGTGGCAACGTGGGTGCAGCAATTACCTGTGGGCAGGTAGACACACCCCATAATTCTCCAGCCTAAAATGCCACTATCCGGCTGATCTCTTCTTGGCAAATTTTATAGAATCATAGAATCATAGAATCATAGAATTACCAGGTTGGAAGAGACCCACCGGATCATCGAGTCCAACCATTCCTATCAAAAAATTTGATTCTTCAGGGACGGCTTGAAGATGTGGAAGGAAATTTAGGGAGATTTAGGCTGGAGATTAGGAGGAAGTTTTTCACACAGAGGGTCATTGGGCACTGGAATAGGCTGCCCAGGGAGGGGGTTGATTCATCTTCCCTGGAGGTGTTTAAGGTTCAGATAGATGAGGTCCAGAGGGACATGATTTAGTGTTTGATAGGAATGGTTGGACTTGATGATCCGATGGGTCTCTTCCAACCTGGTTGTTTTATGATTCTATGAAATGATTTTCAAGCTCATTTGACAGCAAATGCTTCCAGACACAGGGAATGCAAGTCGCAAGGAGAAGACTGGCTATTAAAAATAAAGCAATTAGTGAGTAACCATGGGAAATTTGGCCCTGTGGTTCTGTTTGTTGCACTCATTCTGTGATTTCATGCTTTGCTTCAGTTTCAGGGCCAACCGTTAGCCCGAATTAGTGCCACACTCGAATATCCGAATGTTTAAATGACAAGTTTTCTGAACATCTAAGCCCAGAGAAGGCTGACTGCGAGATAACATCACAGACAAGAAGAAACGTATGATGTGCAGAGTGGAGCTATTGCACCAGCACTTGCCTGAACATAGTGTCCATCTGAGCATAGCGACTGGGTTTCCCTGATGGCTTTGCACTTTTCCCTAGGACAACAGTGAAGAACCTCTATTTATAGTGAGTGCGAGTGTGTCAGCGCTGGACTCTGCCAGGGAGGAGAGAAAACAATGAGATTTTTTTTTTTTTCCTTAGGAAGATTTCTCTGCTGACAAGTTCTGAAATCCTCTGCTGCGTGATTTGAGCAAAAGTGAGCAAAGGAGATCAGACATGCCAAAAAATGTTCATCGCCACAAAATTTATAGCACAGAGTATCTGTGCACTGTGTTCATTTCTTTGATTTTTCCACCAGTACTGCTTCCCTGTCTCACTGGATTGACACAAAACAACGAATGCAGCTGCCGAGTTAACTTTCTTGCCTCTTTATTTCTCTCATCATAAAATAACCTTTGAAAACAGGAATGGATGGTGCACGTCCTTTTCCTTTCAAAACCTGCTTTGGGGTGCTGGTGGGCAAACAGGGACTATTATGGTCCTGAGCTCTTCACTCAGGCCACAAGAAGCAGCATTAGATATTTTTCTGTAACTTGGCACTTTCTATGTTGAATCGTCCCAGGTTCGATTATTTGTCTCCTGCTGTTTGCTGATAGGCTTGTCCTTAAGTTACTTGAATGAACACAGATCCCGTGAGCCTTTGCCAGAGGACGTTTAATGCTGTCATTATAAAAGAAATCATGAAGTATTGATGCAGGTCGTGTGCAAAACACAACCCGTGTGAATTTGCTACCCCACACGGCTGCTGAAACAGCCTTCAGTGCCACGGAGGATGGCACCAGCAGAGAAAGAAGCCTTGGGAGGTTAAATATACATTTATTTGGTGTCTGCCTTTGAGAAGTTTGGCTGTTGTGAGAGCTCTGAGAAGCAGGAAAGTTCAAAGCGCAGGTTGGTTTTGAGGCAGATGCTGCCTGACACCCCCCCTGAGCCCTGTCAGTCCAGGAAATATTTGTCCATATGACAGCTTCTGGTTTTATTTCACCCTGAAGATGGATTTGATGAAGAATCCTGCTAGTACCTGGGGTTATTGTCATACTTTTGCCTGAGTAGGTCTTGTTTGCAGAAAATGTTCAGGATCTAAAAAGATGAGAAGTCCATTCTCATGTGGGACATAAACCAGCCAAGCAGCACTCACTGTGACATGTGTCGTGGTCAGGCTGAAAGAAATTTAAGCTCAGCTGAGTCTTTAGAAGGAATTTAATCCTAAACCTTAACCATGTTTCTCTACAGGTGTTTAAACAGTGAAACAATAATCCTTTGTTTTCCCTTATAAAAATTCTTTACTTCTTTCTCTGTCATTCATCCCCTAACTCAGAATTCACTTGTTTCTCATTGCTGGGAGCTGAGCTGCCTACATACAGGCCAGATCCTGATTTCAGTGCAGCAGACTTGAATCTCACCCCGTAGCAGTGAAATCAGAATCCTGTCTTCTCCCTTTGTTTGTTCCCCCTCTATTTTCTGGGCAAAAAGAAAATGACTTTAAAATGTTGAAATGTATGAAATTTGCCCCACTTTCTTCCTTAGGAGCTGTCAGCTCTAACAAACCCTTTGGGTTCTTCTTTTGATCTGTATTGAATTGTCTGGTGGGCAAAGCAAAACTCCTTCTCAAGTCTCTTATTTTCTTATCTTCTGCTGTGACATGAATTTCCCCCTTTTCCAGTCCTCCCCCTCTGCTGCCTACAGACCCTCTGCTGCTCAGAGCTTCTCATCCATCCCCTCAGAGCCACGTGAATAACTACCGGACCTTTTCCTTCTTGCTCCTTCTTGCTTCTCTTTAATATTTTTAACCACAAAACACCTTCTCCGCGTGTTTAACACCTCACAAGGGCTCAGACTGCCCCAGCAGTGGCGGCGCTGGAGGAGACGCACACGGAGCAGCTCGCAGCTGCTTCTACCCACGCGCTTGCAAATGAGCTGATGCTGGCAGGAGACCACGCTCCTGCGCTCACCCTGGCCTTTATTCTTAGTGCTTGCCATTCCCCTCAAGTCTGGCAAAAGCATGTTTTCTCTAGGAACAGGTCTCAGCTTATCTCGTCATCTGACATGCTCGGTCCCACCATTAACCTCGTTCCGTTTCTTCACTCACCTCTGGGCAGGAGCTAATGCTGCCCTCTGTATTTATCACACGCTTTCGGAGACAGAAGAGACTGTCTCATGCCACCACTCTCAAGTATTTATTCTAGGATGTTATAATCTACTTTCACCAACTTGTCTGCGCTGTGGCAGTGCCTGATCTGATTGCATTTTGCTGTCCGCAGCCTCTCCTCGGTGCTCCTCTCCAAAACCCACCTAAAGCCCTCTCTGCTGGGAGCGGAAGCAGCTCACAGTGGTTCCTTTCACCGTATCCCCACAGAACGAAGGCTGAGTTGCTTTATCCCATCGCTATTTTCTACAGTGTCCTCAAAATGTGGCGAAGCTCATGCTCGACATTGCGGACGAGCCAACTCCACTGACCTGAGCGCCGATGTCACAGCCAGAAATAGTGACCGCAGGGTTCCTGCATGGGCAGTCTGACCTTTATGTCAGGACCCTCCCTTTTACCTTCTGGCATTGCTGACTTTCTCGTGGCCCAGACGTGATGCCTGAGCTGATTTCCTCCAGACACCAGTGGCTGCTCAACATCAGCCACAGCAGGAGGCACATCCTGCTTGGGTGGTGAAGTCCTCTGCTGTTGGGTACTGACTTCCAGCTCTGGCATCAACGATTTCACTCTTTAAGCAATATTATCTTGACATATTGCAATCCAGGACCTAACACCTCAACACTATTTTCTACAGCCTGGTAAAGCCTGGAGAAGAGGAGGCTGAGGGAAGACCTCATTGCTCTCTACAACTACCTGAAAGGAGGTTGTAGAGAGGAGGGAGCTGGGTTCTTCTTCCAGGGGGACAGGACGAGAGAGAATGGTGTCAGGCTCCGTCAGGGGAGGTTTAGGCTGGATATTAGGAAAAAAAATTTGACAGAAAGGGTTGCTGGGCACTGGCAGAGGCTGCCCAGGGAGGTGGCTGATTCACCTTGCCTGGAAGGGTTTAAGGGATGGTTGGACGAGCACCTGGTTTAGATACTGGTAGGAATGGTTGGACTCAATGATCTGATGCCAACCTGGTTATTCTATGATCTCCAGATTCTGGATCACCAGCACTGGAAGGCATCCAGGGAGGTGCCTACACAAGCTCAGTTGGTTTTAGTTCATGCACATGTATACAGCCTCAGCAGCTGAACTTTGTTTTCAGCTGCGCAAATATCAAAGATGTTGTGCATTCATATTTCTGTGGAAGAAACGAACAGATGCAGAGAGTACACCTTGCCAAAGATGACTTTAAAATTCTATGACGGTCTTTTGTTCCATGATAAGATTTTAAGACCTTGAGTAAGGTTAGACAATCTGTGGCAGCGAAACTCATTTGCCAAAGATTCACCTCAGCCGCACATCTGGGAGCTAATAAACCACATCACAGTGCCTGCTGCTGTCCTTTGAGTTCTCTACAGTCATCGCAAAACTGCTGCCAAAATAACTCAGTATCCTTGTGCTACCACAGCGAATACCAATAGTTTCAGGGAAACGTAGGGCAGCAGCAAAGCAGGTAGGAGTTGACCAGTAGGTCCAGGGAGGTTCTTGTCCCTCTGTACTCAGCACTGGTGAGGCCGCTCCTTGAATCCTGTGTGCAGTTCTGGGCCCCTCAGCACAAGGAGGATGTTGAGGCTCTGGAGTGAGTCCAGAGAAGAGCAACGAGGCTGGTGAAGGGGCTGGAGAACAGGTCTTATGAGGAGCGGCTGAGAGAGCTGGGGGTGTTTATCCTGGAGAAGAGGAGGCTGAGGGGAGACCTCATTGCTCTCTACAACTACCTGAGAGGAGGTTGTAGAGAGGAGGGAGCTGGGTTCTTCTCCCAAGTGCCAGGGGACAGGACAAGAGGGAATGGCCTCAAGCTCTGCCAGGGGAGATTTAGGCTGGAGATTAGGAGGAAGTTTTTCACACAGCGGATCATTGGGCATTGGAATAGGCTGCCCAGGGAGGTGGTTGATTCCCCTTCCCTGGAGGTGTTTAAGGGATGGGTGGATGAGGTCCTGAGGGACGTGGTTTAGTGTTTGATAGGAATGGTTGGACTCGATGGTCCAATGGGTCTCTTCCAACCTGGTTGTTCTATGATTCTATGATTCCTTTTCACAGATGTCATTGAAGGAAGGACTCTATCTTCTCAGAAGAAACACTAAGGTACCACCAGCCCTGGTCCATTAGCATTTTGTAAATCATCTGCACAGGGAGCTGAGGGTAAGTATGAGCTACGTATGACGTGATTTCTTGGGGTGATGCTGCGTTGAGGAACTTTTTAAAGTCAGAGCTAAGTTAGCCCCGCCAAGGCAAGCGTTCCCAAGCCTGGCTCGGTTCCAAGAGACTGTCAACATTTCTAGTTGACATGGGGTTGCTAACTCACTTTTCTGTGTCTACTTTTCTATCTACCACCACGGCCCACACTTGCTATGTTCTGCCTTCACACCTCATCTCGTCCTGCATCTCCTGCCGCAGTCCTTTATCCCGGCAGCCCAGAAGATTATCTCACCACACATTTCCATACTTTGCTCTACTGCCGCTTTGCCAGAGCTGTTTCTGGCTGGCTGATAGAATCCTTCTCTCCCTTTTAAAATGAATTCATTTAAAATGAATGGCATCCTGGCTTGGATCAGAAATGGTGTGACCAGCAGGTCTAGAGAGGTTATTCTCCCTTTGTACTCAGCACTGGTGAAGCCACTCCTTGAATCCTGTGTGCAGTTCTGGGCCCCTCACCACAAGAAGGATGTTGAGGCTCTGGAGTGAGTCCAGAGAAGAGCCACGAAGATGGTGAAGGGGCTGGAGAACAGGCCCTATGAGGAGTGGCTGAGAGAGCTGGGGGTGTTTAGCCTAGAGAAGAGGAGGCTGAGAGGAGACCTCATTACTCTCTACAACTACCTGAAAGGAGGTTGTGGAGAGGAGGGAGCTGAGCTCTTCTCCCAAGTGACAGGGGACAGGACAAGAGGGAATGACCTCAAGCTCTGCCAGGGGAGATTTAGGCTAGAGATTAGGAGGAAGTTTTTCATGGAAAGGGTCATTGGGCATTGGAACAGGCTGCCCAGGGAGGTGGTTGATTCACCTTCCCTGGAGGTGTTTAATGCACGGGTAGATGAGGTGCTGAGGGACATGATTTAGTGTTTGATAGGAATGGTTGGACTCGATGATCCGATGGGTCTCTTCCAACCTGGTTGTTCTATGATTCTACGATTCTATGAATTCAGAGCTTCGATAGAAACCTCCATTAGGGTTCTGTAGTTGGCTTTTCTAACTTATATAAAATCGGTCTAACATTCGAGGAGTTGGTATTGGCTTCTTAGGTTCTCTTAGGTTCACCCATCACGGTTTCAAACTGGAAGTCATTCTCCAGTGAGTTCCCAGCCTCTTTCCTACATTCCGATCCAAAATTCCTTAATGTAAAGATGTACTTTAGTAACCAGCAGTGCATTTGGCACACTGTGTCAGACACTAACAGCTTTTTCACAACTGTAACTACAAAGTGAGCACCACAGGTCCAGCAGCTCAAATAAGCTGAGGTGGACTGTACGCTAGCTGGGATACAAATATATTCTGATTTGGATAAAAATACACTTTTCCGCCCCCCCGAATATTCTTGACCCTGACATACTTTCACCAGTACAAAGACTGCTCATTCAGGCAGATTGCTGCCAGTCCATCCATCATTATAAGAGGTCTTGAAATGCCAGATTTTACTGGATGCAATTTTGAGAACAGATAGTCATTTTGTTTGATGAAGTGTTCATATGCTATAAAACAACAAATTGTATTTATTTTCACATTGTCAAACTGTGCTTTTTTTCCCCCTGCATTGGCACAATTGGAATGGAGTTTCCCTTAAGGGACAGTTTGGGTTTTATCCATCTGGTTTCCCTTACTTCAATAAGTCATCAGTTCTCCCTCATTAACATAGTGATCAACCAGAGCTGGATGGTTTCACCTCTTACGATCGCAGCATGTCTATAAAGCCTGTATCACGGTTCATCACTACCTGGGGGAGGAAATTTAAGGAAATGGACATTCACATCTCTTCAAGGTCCCTACTGAGTTTATAATTTGCGACATTGTCACGGTCACATCTAGGGAATGAATGCTGCTCTTGAACTAGATGAAACATACCCTGTTCAATGTGTGATGCCTTGTGCCCTGTATCTCCTGCCACTTCAACTTTCATACACACGCAGCCCTGAGCTACGGCCTTCTCAGTCTTAATTTCTACTTTTAGACACCCTCTTAAACTGCCAGTTTTTCAAGTTCCTGCAACGTCCTCACTTCACAACAGGCAAGGTTTGCAGTGGTCGTGCGGCAGTCTAAAATTTAAGAAACAACTATCCAGAACGTGGACCTGGGCAATCCTTGGGGATGTTTGGGATAACCTGCATAGGACATACCCCCCCATCTTCTTCTGTAATGGAAAACCCCTCCAGATGCAGCCAGTGGAAAAATGGTTCATGTCATTGATATTCCCTGTGAGATCTCTTGGTGTAGCAGAGGCTTACAAAGCATCCCATAATTACCTCTCTGCATAAAATGAATTATTGTCTGCTCTAATAGCAGGTAATGTCTCCAACCAGACATCCAGAACTGAACTCTTTCTTTGCAAACCTTCTTTCGGCTCATTCATACACCAGAAAAGCTTTTTTTTTTTTTTTTTTTTTTTTTTATGGAAAAAAGCATAAGGATTACACTGGAAAGTAGTGATATAGGAGCTGACTATTTAACTGATTAGAAATATGCAGGATATTTGGACACTCCTGCAATGTTTTAATGATTCTATGTTTCTTCAATCCATGGTGATCCATCATAAGACGATGGCATTCGGAAAAATAGTTGGATATTGAAAAAGCAATAGGTAAATCTCGCACCATAAATCACCTTAATTGAAGGGAATGCTCGCAATAAGTCTGTCTTCATAATGCAGTGACCTTGAGTTGGATCCGCAGTCGTTTTGGAGCATGTCTTCCTCATTTCTATGCCAGCTTGTTGAGTTAAACATAGAAGCTAAACCTCTAGAGATTGATCGTGCACAGTCAGTGATGTGGGACTGAAACAAGGCAGATGACAACTGGGAATCTAAAGGTTAGGAGAAAGGGGGGTACCTGCCAAACCCTGCCGATGTCTGGATTTGGGAAATGCAAGGCGAAGGTTTCAAAACTCATCTGTGTGATGTATTAGTGGAAAAGACTCCACTAGGAGAGATTAGGGCAGTGCATCCAAGAGACCGTGTTGTCTAGTTGAATACTCGGAGCTAATGTCTAACCTTGGGAAAAAAATAACAGAGCTGCTGGTTTGAAAGACTAGGTCCCAGCGTGAAAGAATAAAAAGAACGCAAATATTTTGCAACTGCAATATATCCTGGAAGAAAGTATAAAGGAAAGATGGAAGACTTCAGCTTGAATTATGGTTCTTACTGATTAGGTTATTCCTAATTCCTAGCAGTATGTGCAACCCATAAGACAGAGGGTAGGTGCTGTTAGGCTTGGGTGCCCTCGGCATTTGGTGATGGATTTGGTGTCACAGCAGCTGGGATGGGGCAGGCTGGTCCCTCTAGGGTGTTCTGAGAGGGGGAGGAAAAGAGGAACAGCTCTGGGGAATAATGGCCTCGGGGAGGGAGGCAGAGAGCAACGTGAAAAAGGAGAAGAAGGGAGTGTTTCAGCACAGAGCAGGGAAGAGGAAGAAAGTGGGAGGGAGAAGGAGCTGAGGAGGAGGAGGAGATGATGGGAAGGGTGGGCAGTGGGTGGCCGGAGGCGAGGAGAGGTCTGAGGAGGCGAGCAGGAGCTTGGCAGATTGGTGGTGCCTGCAGAGATGAGGACCAGATGGCGAGCCGGGTCCTCCCTGAGCAGCTCTGCCTGCATCCACAGCCCTGCCTGGCTCTGCCCGAGAGTTGGTGCTCGTACTGCCGACAGAAGGCGAGAGGATGCACAAAGCCACTGCCTGATGAAAATGAAGAGCCTGAAACTTATAATTCCCAAGACCGATTTCAATAGTTACAGTTAACAAATGACCTAATACATAAAAGTGGAGATGGCTACCACATGCAGAAGAGATTGCATCTGGCTCCTGCACCTGAAACTTTCTATTTCCTCATGCAAACTAAGCGATGACAAATAAAAACGAGACTGCAAAAGCAGCATGACCTCTTTAGGCTTTAATTATTCATTAGAACTCTTTTCTTCTCTGCTGAGATTGAGAGCAACACATTTAAGCGGGTTCCTCTCAGGTTTACGGAAGATGTAACTTCCTCGTTACACCAGCTAATAAATACAACTAAAAGCAACAGCCCAACAATATTTGTAGAAACAGCACTTGGGAAAATGTGTTTAATGAATCAGAAGTGCCTTAATCTAGTCAGTCTTGAAAAGCAAAGCATATCATGCAAAATTACAATGCTCTAAAGCACAGATGCATAAATATTTTATTGTTGAGATTTCTGAGTTTACTTGCAGTATTCCGGAATCACATTTTATGTGAAATATCTCTACCTGCACTGGGGGAAGGATAACGGTGGTGATAGCTCTGGGCAATCCAATCTGAGATCTCAGAATTGGATTTAAATAATGTATCTGAGAGTCTCAGCCCTTATCAGCATCAGGCACATCTTCCATCGTAACCAGAAATGCTTATTGCTTTTTGCTGTCCTTGAATGGTGTGGAAGCGACCAGGGTTTACGGCCGGGAAGAGAAAAACTAAGACATTTTCCTGTTTCTGGGCAGACTGGACAAAAGGCAGGTGCCTCCGCATCTCGCTGTCCTGGTTGTTGTGCCTTCGACGCCCTCCCAGCCCTCCCTCTTCAGTCCTTCATCCCTCTCCCTGCCCTTGTATAACAGCATCTCGGGGACTGTATTTCCTCTCGAGTTTTGAAAGCAGGCGAGGACCATTTAGTCACCACCTTGGCCAGACCTCCCGAGAGGTACAGAGCTCAGGAGGGAGGCAGCGGCTCTGACTGCCCGGGAACGATGCCATACACAGAGGGAGATTTACAGCTCCTCTCCCCTTCAGACACTTCATCTGGCGTGATGCAGAGCCGACAGCTTTTCTTTTCCAGGTATTACCAACTCCTCTTTCTCCACAGGAGCCTGTATGAGCTGTTTAGGGACCCACACACTGAGACCCTCCCTGCCCAGGGCAGCATCCCTGCTGTTGTCCTGGTAGACATGTGTAGGCAGCTGAAGGGCAGCTTTCCAAACCCTGCCTGTCTTAACAGGGCCACGCTCTGGTACTTACTCAGTCTTTACAACTCAGTGAGATGCTGCCAATACATTTTTGCCAAGGAGACAAAAATACGTCTCTTCTTCCTACTCCCTCAGCCGATGAAAAAAAATCTCAGTTGCGTGCAAAGAGACTCTGTGTGTGTAAGTGTGTGTCTTTTTTTTTTTTGGGGGGATATATAGAGCTCCTGTTAATTTGTTTTCCAGTTGAAAGTTTGCCTTGTAGCCAGCGAACCAGTGTTTTCACCATGTATGAACTGGGGTAGAAAAACCTTACTTTGTGTTGCGCAGAAATGGTTGTGTGAGCAGTGGGAATTGGGAGCAAATCACAGAATCAGAATCACAGAATCACCAGGTTGGAAGAGACCCACTGGATCATCAAGTCCAACCATTCCCATCAATCACTAACCCATGTCCCTCAGCACCTCGTCCACCCGTCCCTTAAGCCCCTCCAGGGAAAGGGATTCAAACCCCTCCCTGGGCAGTTCCAGTGCTCAATCACCCTTTAGGTGAAGATCTTTTTCCTGATGTCCATCCTGACCCTCCCCTGGTGGAGCTTGAGGACATTCCCTCTCGTCCTATCCCCTGTCCCTTGGCAGAAGAGCTCAGCTCCCTCCTCTCCACAACCTCCTCTCCGGGAGTTGCAGAGAGCAATGAGGTCTCCTCTCAGCCTCCTCTTCTCCAGGATAAACACCCCCAGCTCCATGTCCCAGCCTCTCATCTCTAGGATGGAGGCACAATGACTTACAAACAACTTTGGGATTTATGAGTCCAAAAGCCCTTTATTTAGCAAAGTTGCCCAATAATGGATGAAGAAGAGAGGCATAATCCTTCTAAGATGGGGAGTTTAAGCTTCTGTTTAAGAAATCCTTCAACCTCCCCAAGGACCAGAAAGACTCCAGGTATTTAACATGCTAACTTAAGTTATCTTTTAATTAAGCAAGACTCTCCCACACAGCCATGGTTTGGGATTCTAGCAACGCTTTCTGAATGGTTCGGGTACTTTAAAAGCACTTGGTACAAAGAGGAGGCATCAGAAGCTTTTTCTAAGCTCCGCAGCAACTTTACAAACTACACGCTCCAGAAAGGTGTGTTTCTTTTTTCCCTCTCTCTCTTTTCCCTCAGACCTCGCATGACTTCAAGGCATCAAATGTTAATGAAAGTTTGCCAGGCTTCAAGGGCTGTGAAATGGAAGTTAAAAATCCTGCACCATAGGATGGCTCTAAAAATATTCGGTCAGGTTGAAATATCAACCGGCTCCAGCAGCTCCCCTGCACACAGCCCTAACGACGCATCAGGGCTCGCTCTCTCTCTCCTAAATAAGCTCTTGAGAAAGTTTTCCTGGTGACTACAGATCACTCATGCTCCAGAGACTGGACTCACGGGGCTGTGTGCCAGCAAATACCTACTGGAGAGTGAGGATCTGCCGGGTCATTTAACTCTAACGGCGCTGCCAGGGATGAGCCAGTGTCTGAGGGGGATGCACCAAAGCATGCCCGCCCTGCTGTGACTCCATCCAGAGGACTCATCAATGTGAAATTCACCCCTGTGAGAGAAGCCTAGCCTGAAACCCCAGCCCTGAGGGTTTCCAAAGCTGAGCCCAGCCCACTCACCATTAGGGTTTGGCTCCTGGGCTCTCCTTAAGGATGTTGAGGTTCTGGAGCAAGTCCAGAGAAGAGCCATGAAGCTGGTGAAGGGGCTGGAGAACAGGCCCTATGAGGAATGGCTGAGAGAGCTGGGGGTGTTTAGCCTGGAGAAGAGGAGGCTGAGAGGAGACCTCATTACTCTCTACAATTACCTGAAAGGAAGTTGTAGAGAGGAGGGAGCTGGGCTCTTCTCCCAAGGGACAGGGGACAGGACAAGAGGGAATAGCCTCAAACTCCACCAGGGGAGATTTAGGCTGTAGATGAGGAGGAAGTTTTTTACACAGAGGGTCATTGGGCATTGGAATAGGCTGCCCAGGGAGGTGGCTGATTCCCCTTCCCTGGAGGTGTTTAAGGCACGGGTAGATGAGGTCTTGAAGGACTTGGTTTAGTGTTTGATAGGAATGGTTGGACTAGAAGATCTGATGGGTCCCTTCCAATCTGGTTGTTCTATGATTCTATGATTCTCCTCTTCACTTATTGTCCAGGATGCTTGGGTTTCTAGGCCAACTTTCTGCTTTTTATAGGCACGGCAACACCTAAAAACCTTTGTGGATCTGCTCCTAAGCACTCTCGAGCAGGAGAGCATACCCCCATGAGACATCAGTGCTTTTCCGCAGTAGCTCCATGTGCCTCAGGCAATCTTAGCTGATGCATCCTGCTAACTGGCAAATACTCAATATGCCAGGTATCTTCATTGACTTCTGAGGGGCTCCTGCAGGGGTACTGTCATCCCCTTGTGCTTTAAAGGTGTTCTTTTTTTATTATTATAACAGCACTCTCGTAAGTGGGAATCCAGGAGCTGGCTTTCCCGCACCACAGCCTCCTTCAATTTCTTCTTCAAGAAGTGCAACACACTTTCTCCCTGTGAAGCAAATGAGAAGCCTGAACACAATGATTTGGATCGTGACTTCAGGCACAAGCTTGAATACGGCATCGAACCCATTCCCATCGCAGGAGAAGCCAGGGGAGGCTGTGACTCAGCTGCACCTCTGAGTCACACAGCATGATGCTCCCGTGCTCTCGGGGGACAGCTCTTTGCCATTAGCCTCTATCAGTAACGAACCACGGGTCTCCTTTGCTGGCTCAGGCTTTAGTGAGATGTTTGGACCCCAAACTTTGGCCATTCCCTGCTGACCTGTGTCAAACGAGGGACACTGAGAGCATGTTCCCCACCCAAGGTGCCAGACCCAAGGCACGTACATGGTTCAGGTGTGCACAGAAAGTTTGAATTCCCAGGCGTGGGGAGGCTGTCGGGTCCCACCGCAGTGCTCTGTAAGGACACTGCGAGACAGGCTCCAACTGCTATTTTTGAGCAAGTCACTAGAAATAATTAATGTATGTGTTAGTTAAAATTTTGCTTAAAAATGACCCTCTGCCTCAGAAGCTTGAAACCTGGGAGATCTACACTAGCAGAGGTTGAATTTCATTTTACCAGGTTCTTTCTAGCTGTTAAGATAAACTTAGATCCTCATCCTGCTTTTCTTCAATTTAAGGATCTTTGCTCATCCAAATATCTCCAATCCTAGCACTGGCAGGACCAGCCCCACATCTAAGTGGACCAGATAAAGTCTTGTACCAAACCCTGAGATGCATGATACTTCTTAGCTGAAAATTCAGGTAACAAACCTTCTTCTTTTAAGAATTTCCAAATAAATTCTGAATATTGAATTAACTTATCTGACGATACGAACCAGGGTTTTGTCAAGCTAGAAGGCGCAGGCTTGTGTGCGTTAACTATGTGAGCAACAGCACAAAAAGAAAAAGCTTTTCCATCTGTATGAACTTCTGTAAATTGTATTCTATTCTTAGGAGAGTAAACATAATGTAAAAAAAAAAAAATCTAATAATTTAAACCTTGCAGGAAAGGAGGCAAGAGAGATGGGAACCTCTGAGATGATAAATGTATGAATTTATTGCACTGCCGCTGTGGGGTTTTAAATTAGTTTTATTTTTCTTTTATTTCTTGTTGTTGACAAGCTGGCTTGCATTGCTATCCAGTTATAATGTTTAGATAAGAAAATCTTGAAGGTCAAATATTCTCTTCTCAGCTATTCTTGTATCAGGTAATCTTCTCGTGTCTGTGACTCTGCCGAGTGTTCTCAGGTCATCACAGGCACCTGAATGATGCCTGCGGGACAGCAACATTCCCCATTCCTACTCCCTCCCTTTAAGTTATTCCTATCTAACAGCAACATTCCCCACTGCTGACCTCTCCCCTTAAGTTCTTCCGTGGAAGAAGCAAAGATACCCACAAGAAAAGCTTCATGCATGATGCAAATGATGGGCTGGAGGAAATAAGAAAGCACATTGCGCCACCAGTCTCTCCCACTGCACCCACACACACACATCAGGTGATGAATTAGGTTCTACTTGACTGAGACCAGGAAGAATTCTGCCATGAATACTTCAAACCACAGACCGAGTCCAATATGCTCATTACAATGCCTACCTAGAGCAACGAAGCTGGTGAAGGGGCTGGAGAACAGGCCCTGTGAGGAACAGCTGAGAGAGCTGGGGGTGTTTAGCCTAGAGAAGAGGAGGGTTGAGAGCAGACCTCATTACTCTCTACAACTACCTGAAAGGAGGTTGTGGAGAGGAGGGAGCTGGGCTCTTCTCCCAAGTGACGGGACAGGACAAGAGGGAATGGCCTCAAGATCCACCAGGGGAGATTTAGGCTAGAGATTAGGAGTAAGTTTTTCATGGAAAGGGTCATTGGGCATTGGAATAGGCTGCCCAGGGAGGTGGTTGAGTTACCTTCCCTGGAGATGTTTAAGGCACAGGTAGATGAGGTCCTGAGGGACATGGTTTAGTGCTTGATAGGAATGGTTGGACTTGATGATCCGATGGGTCTCTTCCAACCTGGTGATTCTATGATTCTAAGAATACTTCAAACCACAGACCGAGTCCAATATGCTCATTACAATGCCTACCTGGAGACATCAAACCTGCCAAAGTTCAGAGGGATAACTCCGTCCCCAGGGCAGCCTAGACCACAGGGCAATGAGCCGCAATCTCAGTTGTAGCTGTAATTTGTGTTGGACCAGCAGGAGGAAACTGGAAAACTGCTGAAATCCAGATTATGGGGGAGAAGCGAGGCCAGCATCTGCCCACAGCTGAGCACGGCAAGGACATGGCAGGGAAGCACAGAAGCACGGTGAGATGAAGGTGAAAAAAAAAAAAAGAGGCAACCTTAATTCTGCCTTCCCATGTTTCTGCAGGTTCAGTTCAGTGCTCTAACACCTGCTGGATGTAGCTTTCCTTGACAGTTTTGTTAACATCTAAAGGAAAGGAAAGAAAATGAAGAGGAAGCAAAGTGTATAGGCCTTGATCATGACAGGGTTACAGCTCTTTAATGTTAGCTTTGCTCCCTGATGCAGCATGAAAGTTTTCGGCCTCTGCTAAATCGGGCTTTGAGCCAACGTGGATGGATCACGTACATGAAAGACCTGGAGCAACAGTTCCTAGAGGCTGACAGCACGGCTGTGGATCAAGACTTCTGCCTTTTTCTTTATTGATGGGAGGGACTGAAGGCTAAATTTGGGTCTTTGTGCTGAAAATCTTTGTGCAATCTTATTTTAAGAGGGGAAAAAAACCCCCACAACAATAATAAAAACAAGTATACCCTCCAGGCAGGGGGATCATGCAGTGCAAGCTGTACTTTCTTCTAGCTAGCAGGACTTTGTTTTTCACTAAAACACTTCTGAAACAGTCTGGACCGCTGGGTAGAATCCAATGGGATGAGGTTTAACACAGCCAGGTCCTGCACTTGGGGCACAACAACCCTATGCAGAGCTACAGACTGGGAGAAGCCTGGCTGGAAAACTGCCAGGAGGAGAGGGACCTGGGGGTGTTGGTTGACAGTCGACTGAACATGAGCCAGCAGTGTGCCCAGGTGGCCAAGAAGGCCAATGGCATCCTGGCTTGGATCAGAAATGGTGTGACCAGCAGGTCCAGGGAGGTTAGTCTCCCTCTGTACTCAGCACTGGTGAGGCCGTTCCTTGAATCCTGTGTTCAGTTCTGGGCTCCTCACCACAAGAAGGATGTTGAGGTTCTGGAGCGAGTCCAGAGAAGAGCAACGAAGCTGGGGAAGGGGCAGGAGAACAGGTCTTATGAGGAGCGGCTGAGAGAGCTGGGGGTGTTTAGCCTAGAGAAGAGGAGGCTGAGGGGAGACCTCATTACTCTCTACAACTACCTGAAAGGAGAATGTGGAGAGGAGGGAGCTGGGTTCTTCTCCCAAGTGACAGGGGACAGGACAAGAGGGAATGGCCTCAAGCTCTGCCAGGGGAGATTTAGGCTAGAGATTAGGAGGAGGTTTTTCACAGAAAGGGTCATTGGGCATTGGAATAGGCTGCCCAGGGAGGTGGTTGATTCCCCTTCCCTAGAGGTGTTTAAGGCACAGGTAGATGAGGTGCTGAGGGACATGGTTTAGTGTTTGATAGGAATGGTTGGACTCGATGATCCGATGGGTCTCTTCCAACCTGGCTGTTCTGTGATTCTATGAAATGGAGCAAGATAGCGGAAATCAGATAAACCAGCTTGTATATACCACCTTGCTGCGAATTAGGACTGTCCTCGCCTTTCAGTGCTGTACAATCCATTTTCAGAATAAGAGCCTTTCTTTTGCATGGTCAGGGGGGGTCTTAATTCAACCCTGGAATAAATGGGCAGCTAGCAATGTGCCAAACTCAGCTTGGAGGTTGCTCTAGTTAATTAAGAAGAGTAGCATCAGGGCTAAATTTGGCAAGGAGCGTTTAAGTGACTGCCTTCAGAGACAGGGGAAGAAAAACCCTTGCTTAGCTCCCTCCATCCAGCTCTTCAAATGCAAATTAACCTGTCAACATCTGCATGCAGCCACACAGGACAGCTGCAAAAAGGAGCTTCCAGCACCCAGGAGAAGGGCTGGAAATGTTTAGTTCCAAACAGCTATTTTTCTAAAATAATTTCTAGTAAATAAGAATACATTTAAAGTGGTAAAACTGAGCATCTGCTACATGAAATGGATGGAGGACAGGATGTGAAAAGAAGCATATGTCAAGTATGCACTTCAGATGCATCGACTACTTGCCTGCAAAGCAGCGAATTTAAACATATTTGCAGCAAACACCGAAAAAATTGCCTCTGCAACCAAAAGAGAAGACTCGAATAACAGCACAATTTAAGCTTGGCCATACCTTGTGCCTTTTCTGTGATGGGAGAGAGCATTTCATTCTATTTCAGCTGCCGCTTGGCTTCTTTTACTGCAGGAATGCCAAGCCCAGATGGCTTTTGTTTGGAGCAAACAATGTCCCTTTACCAGTACATTTGAAAACCCAGCAAAGCAAGTCACTGCTGGAGCTAAATCACTCCAGGTTTGGTTCACAGGACAGAAGATATGGAAATACCCCCGTGCTTTATATAAATTATATAATATAATTATTTATTTATATATATATATAAAAAATAAGATATAATATAATATAATATAATATAATATAATATAATATAATATAATATAATATAATATAATATAATATAATATAATATAATATAATATAATATAATATAATCTTCTATGCTGGCAGAAGAGACAGTAACACCCTTACTTGGACTGATTCAGCAACGTGTATAGCAGGAACCGAGCTCTGTCACTGGAAGGGGATGGCTTGTGACTCAATCCCTGTCTTCAATACACTGCAACTCATGGAAATTGCATTTCTGTATTTCGTTGAGCCCATTATCCTCAGATAAGATCGCTCCTGACTTAACTGAAGCTTTTACTTAGAAAACAAATACAGGGATAAGGCCCCTTCAGCAGGCAGGACAAGGAGAGGTTGGATTGTAGCTTTAAAGGGCGCAACTCTTCTTTACGAAGCAGTATGCAGGAATATTTTGCTCTTGCTTTCCGTACACCAGGGCACAGGATAAGCTCTGCTGTCTCTCTTGTTGTTTTTTTTCTGTCAGGGGAATAACGTCTCTATCAAACCTGGGATTCTGTTCCCTCTGCCAATCTGCTGAGGCGTTGCTGAATTTTTGGTCATAGAATCACAGAATCACCTGGTTGGAAGAGACCCACCGGATCATCGAGTCCAACCATCCCTATCACAGGGCCATAAGGATGCAGCCATCTCCTAGGATCACCTTAGGAGAGAGGGACACCAGGATGGGAACAAGGCATGAGCAGCTTCTGCAGAAACCTGCAGTGCCCCTAAACAGGAGTATAAGACCCCACTTTTATAAAAACCCACGGCTTCCACCAACACTCCTACTCATCTGTGGCTTTTCAGCCTGAATCAGGTCTGAGGAAACAGAATCATAGAATCGCCAGGTTGGAAGAGACCCATGGGATCATCGAGTCCAACCATTCCTATCAAACACTAAACCATGTCCCTCAGCACCTCATCTACCTGTGCCTTAAACACCTCCAAGGAAGGTGACTCAACCACCTCCCTGGGCAGCCTATTCCAATGCCCAATGACCCTTTCCATGAAAATAGTAAAGATCTTTGACTCAGCTGGCAGCACCAGTCCTTGTCCTATTCCTCTTGGCACACTGTGGCATCTAACAAACTAACACAAAACGAGAAGTCGACAGAGAAGAGCCTCTGGAAAATCCAGAAGGCTGCCAGGGACAACTGTGGTTCCCAGGGAGAACCTCAGAACAGAGATACTGCTTTCTACTCCTTTGCTCAGCTTTGCTTCAGTATATTTTTTTTTTTCCCCCTGATCCTGGGAACTATAATTACAGAAACGAAGATCCTCCATTCTAACAGCAGTGAACTGACATGGCCCAGCAGCGGAGCTGGGGTTTTAATCCCCTTGGCTTGCTGAGCAGCACAGTGAGCTATTGAGTGCGTGTCCACCATAGCAACAGCAGCAGTGCTCCAAGAATTCGATTTCCACGGTGCCCCTGGGCCTTGCCTTGACATCTTCATTGTTCCGCGGCAAAATAAATAAATAAAAGTCCAAGGGTAGCATAAAGGCAGCGCAAAACCCGGAATGCTATAGAACAGGGCTACCTAATGGTTAATTTAGAAAGGAACACATCATTAAAAACGTATGAAGGTGGCTACATATTGATGCTGTATAAATATTTAAAGGGATGCCTCTCATAAGGGCAGCATTCCAAACTACACCTAAAATAACATGTATGAAGGAAAATTAAAAGAATATTTCACCATTCGGACTTGTTTAAGCTGCCTTCGAAAGGCTTTTTCAGCCCAGCTACCGAACATCTCTATGGGAAAGGATGTCAGGCAGAACTCGGTTTTGGTGTAATTCTACCAAAGTCAGCAGTTAGACTGAAGATGATTTTTCTGGCCTTTTAAATAGAGTGTAATTTTCTCCATGGGTAGTTATTAAATGCTATTGAGATTGCTGCGGCTGTTGGAAAGGCTTTCGGGAGAGGTCACTCTGTCCCCCGTGAATAGCACCAGCGAAAAACCAGAAGGTTTGTAGTTTTAACAACTTGAAGAGTCCCTCCGGGCTCCGACTACACCACACATCACTGCCTGACCCAAAGCTAAGAGCACACAACTATTCTGAGTTGAACTATCCTGGTTTGACATCCATTCCTCCATTACAAGAGTTCTGCCCGTGGAAATTGCTTAAAATATTGGATATATTGGATATATTGGAGGGGGCACTGCAAAAGATATCCATGTGGACATTTGGTTCCACCTCCATCACAGAGGACATAGTCCTTAAGTAGACTTTCTGATGCTCAACAGCTCTACACTCACATTCTGAGGGTAGTTAGGCTTTGTCATCCTTTTAGCAGCTCTCCTAAGTGCTGGTCGGGAAAGGCATTCCCCACCCTTCTTATTTTGGACTCCAATTCCAATTTGAAGGGTGCAAAAATGTTCAACCGAGCACCCACTGCAGGTCATCAAGACACAACAGACATCTCCGAGCTGCATAATTAGTCCTAGACTAAAAAGTTCCTATTTTCCTGTTGGTTGTGGCAAGATTAGCATCTGGGAAGGCACCATTGCTGTCAGCAGCTCTCAAAAGGCACCTCAGGGGCTTGGAACTCAAGCAGAGGGCATTGCCCCTCGTGTGGAGCACTGAGCCAGGTACCCAAACTGCAGAGATTGGCAGGAGCCAAGACGCAGCACAGCACTAACCTTCCTACAAGTCAGCACAGGCAGCCCCCACCCAGCGCACACATTTCCAGAATTGCTCTTCGGAGGCACTTGTGGGTTTGTTTTTTTTTTTTTTTCTGCCTACACAGGGAGCTCAGCTGTGTAGCCAAGGATTCCGCCTGGTCTTGCAGAAATCAGAAGCTCCGCTCCTAGGCTATGCAGCACCAAATTTTGCATGGACTGTGCATAAATCAAGACACATCTTGGTTTAAATGCTGGCCAAACCCAGAGAATTATTTAACCGTTCTCCAAAAGCCTAACTAGAAAGACTCTTGGGATGCAAACAGGAACACATGAGACCTCATAATTTATACATGTATTAACTTCCCACTGGTGAAATTAAAATGCAAAATAGTATCTCTAAACAAAATTGCGAAGCTCTGTCCCTTGAGATAGTTAAAAATTAGATGAGCAAAGCAGATCCCAGAGGATCTATTCTTACCCTCGTGGCTCTTTGGGCTAGATCGTAGGTATTTTCTCTCTCTTCCACAGCTACAATGCTGAGCTCCAAGGAAGGATTTGTCTGTGCAGTACAGTGAAGCTCAGCAATAATTACCCATTGTGCTATGTGAAGAGCCATCCTTTTGGTTCTTCAGTAACCCGTGCACCTGGACTTCCACTAAAACCAAATAATATGCACAGAAAACAATTTTATGTAAGAGGAGGTGAACATCACTAAAAATCAGAGAGTCTTTGTATGGCATGCCAAACTGCTGAAGCGAAAAAATGTCTTCAGTGAAAGGGCTCAGATGTGAGCATGTTTCAGTGCACAGCTCCAGGAAAAACTCTGATAATAAATGTGAGCTTGTTATCGTTGCTTTTCAGTGGGAAGTAAAGCCGGAAGCAGGGTCGTGCTGGCTAATTGAAGCTTACATTTTCATTCAAGCACTGCATTTTAATTATAAACTGGTGACACAAGTGTCACTTAGTTCTTATCCTGTTTTAAGTGTGCATACGTATAAAAAATATTTTCAGTTATTAATTTATTCCTGTGATCACATTCATTATCCTACATTATGTCTACCAGGCACGTGTCTAATGACATGTTTGATACACTCTAATTCTTATGCCTCTTTTAATACAGAGCTCGCACACACATTTTAGGCTCAATGTGGTGCCAGTTGGCCACCAAAACAGGTGCACATTAATGCTATAAAATCAGCATTAGGAGCCGTGTGCCCATATTCTGGGCAGCTGCAACCACTTGCTCAGCCCTCCCGGGGCAAAGTGGTCACGCCAGACAAAAAGGGAGAACCTGTGGGAGTAGCTGCATCCAGCGCCGATGCCGGCAATGCCGACGGCGAGGTCCTGGCTGCCCAGGTCTGGCCCTGGTCCTGAACCACTTGTGCTTTGTCCAGCTTCTGTGTCCGAGGGCAACTCTGAGCCTGCAAAACCCACTGTGTTGGCTCTTTGCACGGCCTAAGCCCTGGGTAAGACTTAAAATTCCCCGTGGAAAATTTCTGGCCTGTTTTTCCATCTCTATGGGGTCCTGCTGTGTCCAAAGACCGTCTCCAGCTAGAATGCTGCCATTTGTATACAGAAATGAAAATAAAAGGAGGAAAAAGGTCACTGGGAATTGGCTACTGAGAGACACAAAGTCAGTCATTAAAAATCAGACCAGGAGTACAAGAAAAAACAAGGGCAATATCCTTAAAAAGCAAGTTTTGAGGGTAAACCTCTCAAAGACATTGGACGGAATGGGATAGCTATACTTTCCCCCTCCTAATTTGCTCCCAAACTATAACGAGGATTCTATTTTAATAAGTACCACTGCAGTGGGTCACTGCAAAATGAATTGTTTGAATGGCTATAATCAGAAGTGACATTGAAAATACAACCCTAGCATTATTCCTGAACACTACATGTTTTATTTCAGGTCTTGCATCTTTAAGGATCTCAAAGCATCTCCAGAACTGTCCGTGTTTGCCAGCGCTAAGGGCAAGGGCAAGAGTACAGCAAAATGTGCAGAGCAAAGGAGAAACATTTACCAATCTCTGAAGCAAACCTGCAGTCGACTGAGGAGAACCACAGGACGTTTCATCTCATGATTAGCAGACAGATGCATAGTCTCGGACAAAATTTTTTCGGTAACACCTAAGCAATTTAAAAACTGAAATTCTGTTGACTCCCGACACAACGTAAGCTTCAAAGACAAACCTTCACCGGAAATTTGGTTAGAGTTCATAAGCCACAGTCTTTGAAAAGACTGCTCATCATCTTGGAGCATCTTTTGTCGACAGACAAAAATGTGTTTTCACAGCGGGCAGAGGTGGAGGGACGTGGACCAGCTCTGATCCGAACACAGGGTGGGCAGATCCAAGCAGCGCAAAGCCTGAGCCAAGAAGCTCAAGTCTCTTGCCAGGTTTATTGGCTTGGCATCAGCGCCTGAATAAATATAGAGGGGCTTTCTGGACTGGGGCCATCCATATCCTACCAGTCCGTCTGGAAGAAGTTGGTCTGTCTGCAAAGAGCACACTGGTGAACCCAGAATTACTGCAATGGCAAATAACTTACGCTCTGCTGCCTGCTGGCAGGAGGAGAAGAATAAGCACCCAACTGGTTAGGGTTAGCAACTCTAGTTTAAGAAGCCATTTCCAAACTGTTACTTAGCTCCTTGATTTATTAATTCGTATTTTATCCCACGTAGGACAGCTCTGCTTGATACTGACATTTTCCAACCGTTTTGCTAATAAAATTCAATTGAGATCATTAATAATGTTGCTGAGCTTTAATTGAACAGAATAAACATCTGTCACCCATGTTTATGTCAGGTGGCAGAGTGGGACCAGGGGATGTTAAATTTGAGAAGAAACAGATGAAGAGTCTGGGGCTTTGTCTCTGCAACCAGCGCTGGAAACCACGTTCCTGAAGATGTGGCAGCTCACAATTACCTACAAATGACCAACCTGCCATCGGCAGACGCAGCTCTGGAGGGTAACAATCCATTTGAGGCTATTTACTCCACTGTCTCAGCTAAAAGATCTCTGTCCAGTGAATCTGAAGCCTTCGACCCTGTTTGTGATCCATGTGGATAGAAATATGGTGCGACATAATGCTGTTTCATCAGCTTGCTAAAAACAAACACACACACAAAGAAACCAACTCTAGCCAATTCTGCACTAAAACGTACGCGAGTGCGTAAAGGAGCATTGCTGTGATTTATGTGAGTTTAGAAGATCGACTGCACCCAGCTGATCAAAGCCCACTAGTGCCATTAGTGAGTCATATACAAAAAGAGCATTAATTACTAACTTTCCTATCTGTCTGCCTTTGAAAACTCACTCTCAGTAGTCACAAGGTCTTCCAGCGTCAAGTTCGCTATTTCATTCGCCTGCGGGCAGTCGAATGCTGGGGGCTGAGTTTTAAAAAAAACCCCAAGAGTGTGGCAATTCTTAAATAGCCATCTCTGACTTTCAGTGAGCCACGAGACAGGTATGCACAGCTCGAAGACAGGTATATGCAATAAGTCATATTTTAGATCTGATTATAGTTGGGCAACGTACCTCTGGCAAGATCCTATTTCAAGTCATAATTGTGACATATCATGGTTCCTTTTCAATGCCTCGCAGCAACAATAGATGAACTACGCCTCTGGGATGCAAGCAAGACACAATAACAATCCTAACATTATTGAACGCTATATATTTGGACAGGGGAAAATATTCAGTCATCCACGTTCTACACAAAATCGTGTTATTTAAAATGTATAATTGGGAGAAAACTGATCTAAAGCCTCTGGTAGGGAATTGGCAGCGCCTTAAAAATTCTTATTAGCTGCATCTGAAAAAAAAAAAACCCTTAGCAGCTAAATGAGAGCGGTAATTCCTCACTGAACTGGGTACCTCGCCCACTCGAACAGGGGATGCTTGTCGCTTCTGAATATCTTTGAAATATTTGGCATTATCCAGCTAATGGGACTGGCTAAGTGAGAAGCATTCAAAGGGCATAACTAAGTGGCACAATTCCAAAACAGCAATTAAAAGGCGGAATGTTTGAAAAAAAGAACAATAAAAGAGGTTAATTCATACCAGGGCCTGGCAATCTGCACAGGAAATACTGTAATTCCATAATGTGCTCTCTCTCTTCTACCACCTCTCCCTATCATCACTGCGTATTTATAATCTAGCATTCCTTCACATACAATGTTTTCAAAAAAAATGACTCAATTCCATCGTCGAAGAACTTACGGTGCTATTTGTATAGTAAGCAGGAGTTTGGGTAAACAAGGTAAAACAGGTAGAGAAAAGAGAACTCAAACCTCATACCTTTTGATAAGCATATGATTAGGCGTCTTTCCCTGGCAGGAGGACACAGAGATGCTCAAGAGTTAAAAAGAGAAATTAAAAATCCTCCATTTCCACCTGGGGCGGCACCTACCAGCTTTCTAAAGAAAGCCTCTTGTACTACCATTGAAAAGCTAGTTTAGAAGGTGTCTTTTTCAGTGGAAGGAAAATTCTAACGTTTCAGCAAGGAGAGGCAAGAAGAGACTGAGAACAAAGACGTTAAGACGACAGGATGCCACAAGAAGGAGGAGAAAGAGGGGCTGGACTGTTTGTCAGGCTCAATGAAGAGCTGTTTCAACACTTCCAACTGCATCTGACCCACAGCATGCAACGACTGGCAAAAATGCCCCCAGGTTTGAAGGGAAATCTAGCAAAAGTCTGTCTGGGCTGGGCTATCCATCCTGCAGGCAGCTCGCCCTAAGGCTTGCTATTTTGAGAGATCAGAGAGACCACGTGTCATTAATATTAGAATAAATCCCAACAGAGAGAAAGTCACTGTCTCAAATGTTGCTGTGGTCCCCAGCACCTCTGTGTGCCCCTCAAAATAGCCCAAACCACCACTCTGAAAGAAAAAAAAAATATGAGCTGAAGACCAGGAAACAGCCACTTTACACTCTAAAATTTTGAAGGTAAATGAACTGATGTGATGTGGGAGAGGAGACGTATAACTGAAGGAAACAACTATCTGGGCATAAAGAAAGGGAGGACAAAACATGATCAAAATATGCTGAAGAAGTGAGAGATTTTAGGGCAGAAAACAGCAAGAAGCCCTGCACAGCACTGGGGCTGGCTACAGAAAACATCCTTTTGTTCTGAAGTCATAAATGTGTATCAGCCTCTCAGACATATGGGCAGTTGTGCATTTATCCTGTTTATTTTACTACTCCTGTGCATCCTGCCTTGCCATCTGTTGGTAAGAATTTGGATGCTGAACCATAAGTCTGCGACATAATAAATACCAGTAAACAGAAATCTAAAATGAAGATAAGCACAAAGTAATGTTTGGAAGCAGGACCAGGTTTTCAGTTCAATAGTAGGATTTATTTCCTGAGATGAGTCTTGGCTCAAAAAGAAGGACCAGCAGGAAAAGGTCCAATTGAAGGGACAGATCTACAATCCCTTCTCTTATATTGGCTTCATATTGGCATAATTCCACTTACTTCCTAGAAAGCAGCTACATTTATGTAGGTGGAGAATCAGACTTAATCCTGTCCCTCAAGGAAGACATGCTTAAACACAAAATATTGCATGTATAAAACATAAGTTGCAAGCAAAATGCTTCAAACCCAATTAAAGTAGTGTTCATGTACCTTCTCTGAGCTGGGCAGCCCCATCACCGTGTCCCAGTTTCTCCGCATCTTCTTTTCTCTTTTACTACTAATATGAGGGGAAAGCGAGTGGGAAGGATGCACAGTTATACTCCCTAGTCAGGGGCAGAATGATAAAGTAAGTGGTGCCAAATCAGGCAGAAAACCTAGTGAAGGTCAGACCAACAAGTCTCCATCCCCAGTCTGGGGATGCAGAAGTTACCACTCAGCTCTCTGAGTCATAGAATCATAGAATCATCAGGTTGGAAGAGACCCATCGGATCATCGAGTCCAACCATTCCTATCAATCACTAACCCATGTCCCTAAGCACCTCGTCCACACGTCCCTTAAACCCCTCCAGGGAAGGTGACTCAACCCCCATCCTGGGCAGCCTCTGCCAGTGCTCAATGACCCTTTCCGTGAAAATGTTTTTTTTCCTAATGTTCAGCCTGACACACAAATCACTCAGACACCAACTAAATATCTGAATGCTGGGAGGTATTATTAAGAGACTTCAAATTATACTCAGTATCTAACTACTTCCATTGCACCAAAAGAATTAACAAGGAGATGAACGCACTACCCTCCCCTCCTTGTACTTTCTCTTTTTCTCTCTGTTTCCCTAAAGACACGCACAGCTACAGAATGGAGATAGCAGACATACACCCCTTCTCCCCAAGCTTTTATAGGAGGTTCATATGTTTTACTGCTGGCAAGACTATGACCAAAACAGGCACAACACAGGCAGAAGGAATGCAGAGTGACCCTGTGAATGGGACAGGCTCCACCTCAGAAATAATTACCGCGTTGAAACCTTACTGGAACACATATATATATATATATATATATATATATTTGCCTGTTTTACCAGTTTACCCTGGTGAGGGTTAGCAGAGCTGCCAGAAGGCAAGGGAAGCTCTGATGAGATGCAACAGCTACAAGCTCCTGCCAGTATCTAAAAACAGTAATAAAAGCCCACGGTAGAGGGTCAGTTAAAGGTAATGGCAGCTGGAAGAAGCCCAAGGTCTACATTATATTACACTGCAAAGGTCCATGAGAACCCCAAAATGACTTAGTATTGCTCTGACAGCTACTACCACAAATGCCATCTGTCAACCAGCTACAATATGCAGGATAGTTATACACAGAATAAAAAAGTAACTATAGCACAACATAGCCACAGGTATCCTATTTGTGCAACCTAATGCCTCCTTGAGTCTTTTCCAACAACATTCCTGAAACCTTGGTAAGATTAATATTATCCACATTAGATCTTGCAGAGATGAAGAAGCTTTACAGTTGGATTACAAATGTGCTTTCATTGGTTTACAGCCTTTGGGGAGTATCACTAATGCACAGAAAGTCTTTGGGTTCTAAGCTCTGCATTGGGATATTTGACATGCAGAAGTCACGGAGAAAATATCCAAACCCTCATGTAGCCTGATAGCTCCCTACGGGCTAAATAGTCTATCGAGTTCAAGAAAGGAAATTAATTCACTAAAGTGACATATATTCAGTCAATTAGCTTCAGATCCCTGCTTCACAGAACGTCTCGGGAAGAACGGATGTTTTGTTTCATCAATACGGTCATTTGAGAGGCTCTGTTACAAATGTTCAACGATGTGCATTTAGGAGATCTGTGCTTTTTTTTTCATTTGAGAAGGGAACAGAAAATGCCTTAACCCGTCTTCTGTTGACAATTCCCCCAGCACAGTATTTTAAATCTGTTATACCATGGACAATATTTTGAAGAGATCGAACTACGAGTCCCTAAAGGTTGCTCCAAATGCATGAAGTCTCTCTAGAAAGTGGAATGCTCCTGAAAAAAAATTAACCTAAGAAGACTGTCAAAAAATCACTCCATCAATTGCTGACAAGACCGCACTGCTTCGAACACTGTTGCAAAGGTGACACTGGAGCTCTAAGAATTGCTTTTAAAAGCAACGAGCGCAGCACAGACACTTTCTCAACAGCTTGTTTTACCAGGGATATGGAGAGGTATGAGCAGGATGTATGGAAAGAAATGATGAAACCATTGGCTCAATCTCGTACAAGTCTTTCTTTAATGTGTTTATGTTTGCTGTGAAAGACTCATGGATGGAAGTTCACTCTTCAGGAGCTATAATGCATATACAGAACATGCACATACTGTCCAAGAAATAGGCTACAGCACACAGAGAATGATTTTTTTTCATAGCAGAGACATCGATTTGTGTATTCTCCATTTGCAGCTATCTTCTTTCACGGTGTGAATATAGGCTCACACATCTGTCAAGGCTTGAGAAGACCAACTATCCCTTAATCCAGCTACTTGGGCTTGTGGATATAACTTCCAAAGCACATCATACCAGATATTAAAGCGATACAACAATTTCTCTTCAACAGATATGGTACATGAACAATTGGCAATGGCACATGAACATAGTCTGCATTGTATTTAGTTGCTCACAAATACTGGTGGTGCTAGGACTTCACGGCCTCGCTTTGCGAATACTAAATAATATTCATTCTTTTTGGATGAGCCGTGAATTTGCAGTATTGATGGAGAGCGGCTTCCCTTTATTTGCTCGCCTCAAACATTTGTATAAGCATTTTTATTTTGTTTTCAAGAGTAACCATGGAAGCAGTGCATGCGTGTGTTTTAGCTCCCATGTTCGTGTGCATTCACCCAAGCCAGAAGACTTGCAAATAATTGTGCAAATCTGCGTTTCTGCAAGTTTTCAAGTCATAAATGATTTACTCGATCCTTCCTCCCAATTATAAATGTCCCGGCCACCCAGTCAGGAAGGATACACGCTTCCACGTGACTTAAATAAAACCAATGGCACTACTTGAGAAGTAAATGGCAAACAGGGAATACTGAAAGCAGTACACACAATGGGTTCAAAGACATTCATATTCTGAAGTGTTTAATAAAACGCTCTTTGAATAAATTTAAATTACAAGTACATCACTTGATTTCCTATCTTGATGTCCCAGGGCCTGCAGAGCTCTCTGTTGCGAGCTGGCCTATTAACTTCAGCAAGATTGTTCACTCAGATAAGCAGTTTCAGTGGATAAAGTGGTATTTTTAAAGTATTTTTTTTGAATTCCAGGCTAATATTTTAACAGCAGATCCTCCTTGTGTAAGACTATGCAAGGCTTGTATAGTTGTGCTGCACATTTACCATAGAAATAGAGGCTGTTGGAAAACTCTGGTGGTTTAATCTCTCTTTCTTAGGCTAGCTTGACCACAAAAGGATTATTCATAAGATTCTGGACTTCACCATCTTAACAGAGACTCATAGCTTGTGACAACAACTGTAGCTCAAGAGTAGACACGGGATCTAACAGCGTCTCTTGAAATGAGGTTGATTTTCTCTGATTAATTTATGGGTTTGGAGGCACATTTCAGGTGTGGACGGTCGCATGGGAACTTCATCAGAAACTTCTTAGCCCAGTGACAGTTAGGCTGCAAAAACTGCAGTTGCTGTAGGTGCCGTGGCCCCAGAAAACCAAAAACCAGCTTTGCCAGGGAGCCCCTGGGCCATTTTACTGCAGAGGCTCACCTGAATAGCACACACTTCTGCTACACAGAAGGACGAGTTAGGAGGACGTTTTTCATGGAAAGGGTCATTGGGCATTGGAATAGGCTGCCCAGGGAGGTGGTTGATTCCCCTTCCCTGGAGGTGTTTAAGGGACGGGTAGACAAGGTGCTGAGGGACATGGTTTAGTGTTTGATAGGAATGGTTGGACTCAGTGATCCGATGGGTCTCTTCCAACCTGGTTGTTCTATGATTCTATACACGCACATTCACATCAAGAATTATTTTAAACAGCTTCCTACCTAAGGCAATTACCTTGGGTAAAAGTTTCAAAAACCCAGGCAGAAACGCTGCTATTATTTAAAATTCACTCAATGAGCCTCCTACCTCCACCTCTGACGAACACGCTCGAAGAACAAAACTGGGATTATAGAGGCAAGAGTTTGACTGATGTCTCATTAACGCTACTTCTTGAGTGACTAAGCTCCATAGTAGTATCGACTACGAGTATGAAACATGATTTTATCCCCAGGACAACTGCAGCTCTAAACAAAGATGATACGCTGGATCCCTAACCGTATCACTCCAGTTACCATTACGACACTAAATTGTTGGTAAACGTTGTCCCCAAGAAGAAACAACAGGACAACATCAAGGAACACCTAATAATTTGATTAGAAGAACATCCTTTTCCACTCTGCTTCAACAGTTTTGTTTGAAATTTTGGATATAGCACAGGTGACTGTTCAAAATTGGACATGGTTTAGTGTTTGATAGGAACGGTTGGACTCGATGATCCGATGGGTCTCTTCCAACCTGGTGATTCTATGATTCTATGAAAATCCAGCATTCAGGTCGGTTTATGGGCATAGCTGACAAAGGTTTTAATGGAAAATTTCAATTGACCTGAAATTTACCCTGCGAAATGCTTTATTCATGTCAAAACCAATCTGAGACGCTCTTTAAAGTATTTTCAGCTTTTCAACACTGGCATCTTAGATTTGTCTTTTTTTAAATAACAGTGAAACGGTGCTTAAGACCAGAAAAATAAATTAAGTGGGCATTTATAATTATTGCTCCAAAACACAGAAAGAGTTCTAAAAAGAGATTTGAAGCCCAACCATTCAATCACATATAAAAATCCACAACTGAAATTATTTTCTGGCTGTGCATCTCCTCAGAGTTGCAACTACTACGTTGATTTTTACTAAAAGACTCATCCACTCCGAAGTAGTGATGCTCCGAAATGATCAAGGGAGTGTTGTTCTAAATCAGCTTCTAGAAGCGGTTTGGTTATTTGATGAAAAAAAAGCCAATCTTCCCCTATCGAAACCAGAGCCCCACGATATGGTTGGAAACATGAATATTTTAACGTATCTATAGATTCTATCTTACAAAGGCAGAACATACTGAAAACGTAGGAGAGGATGTAGTCTCTGTTCCTGATATCTGTGAACAGATGACAGATTTCTCAAAGTGTCCATTCTTAGCACATATTTGACAACTTTAAAATTTGTAGCTCAGCAATTCGATTATGAGCATGTGAACCGTTGAGCCGCTTAATTGCTGTCGGAGAGACGGGTCCCAGAAAATACTTCTTCGTCCCTTGAAGGGATGAGGGTTACTCGCACTCCACTGCTTGGGGGCAATTTTTCAGCAAAGAAAATGTGCTCAGGAAGGCAGAGGAGCTGCAACACTGCCCATTTCTCGTGATCTCACTTACTTTTTCATTTTTTTTTTAAATAAAGTTCTTAATTAAGCCCTTTTTAAATAAACGGGGGAAAAAAATCCACCCATTTCAGTCAAAGCTACGCTTCATTTCCATGAAGGAGATTCCTGGAAGACCCTACAGAAATCCCAAACTTTGGGAAACTCAGGGATTTCTCCCGGAGAAGACAGGCCCAGGGAAGCTGCCTACGCTGAGCAACTCCTGCAAGACGCAAACAAACTTATTTTGTGTTTGCTAGGAAGGGTTGGACTCGATGATCCGATGGGTCTCTTCCAACCTGGTTGTTCTATGATTCTATTTTCCATGGAAAACGGAAATTGAAGACATCAGAATAAGCTCAGGGAAGATGACAGGATTTGGTTTAAGCCGAGGATGCTCAGCATCTCTCAGCAAACTCAGGAGCTTCCAGACACAAGCCCTCGTTTTCCAGGTGTGATAAAAGCCCAAGCCGAGAGTTAGATTTCCTTTAGGAGTTATAAAGCCAAGCATTATCATTACCCATAAACCTTCACATTTCGGTAATTCTTTCTCCTTTTATTGCCCAAAAAGATTTCCTTGTCCTACAGCTATTCTACGTATGCACATTATTACTAGGTGGCAAATCTCGTATTTTATGAGAAAAATGATGTTACAGCCTCGAATTGTTAGCAAGAGAAGAAAATGAGAACAGATGTGAGGATGAAGAGCTCCTACGATGCCACAGCCTTTTCCGAGGAGGGAAAAAACCTTCCGAACTCAGCTGATGGACTCTGGACTATAGCTGGGCTCGTCTGGGCTGAGCTGTCAGTTAGAATAAAGCAGGAAAGCAGATTTGTAAAGTTCCCGTGTGCTGAGTTGTGCTGATGGAACTGGGTGTGCTGCAGCCGATATGCCAAGAGCATCACCGAGGGGGGAGAAAGCCTCCAGTGAGCCCCCCCACCCCCAGGAGAAGCCAGCAGCCTCCCTCTATGCTCTCTCCCTTTCATCCAGCAGCGACCAGGGCCCTGCCAGCTCCTCAGAGCAGCAGATCCAAGGGGATCAGAACCATCCCTGGCCCCGGCGCTGGTCCCTCTCCTGCTTTCCCACGGTCGGAGCTCGGAGCTGACAGATCATAGAATCATAGAACAACCAGGTTGGAAGGGACCCATCGCATCATCGAGTCCAACCATTCCTATCAAACACTAACCCATGTCCCTCAGCACCTCATCTACCCGTCCCTTAAACCCCTCCAGGGAAGGTGAATCAACCACCTCCCTGGGCAGCCTATTCCAATGCCCAATGACCCTCTGTGTGAAAAACTTCCTCCTAATCTCCAGCCTAAATCTCCCCTGGTGGAGCTTGAGGCCATTCCCTCTTGTCCTGATGTTGCCTCCCAGCTGGATTTCTCCCCCTGCGATGCCAGATCCCTCATGTTTCTTTGTCCCAGCCTCAGGCACAAGTCCATTATTCACAGAAGGAGCCACTCGCTCGGCCCCCACCGGGAAGGGGGTGTCCTGCCGTCCATCCCGACTCCCCCAGACCCGCATCTTTTCCTCCGTTGGCACGAACGACCCTGAGCCCAGGGCTGCACCGAGTACCCCGGAGCCCACAGCGGCTCCAGCTTGGATCCTGGTGTCTCCAGCTGAGGGTAAGACGCGAGAAACTTGGGTTTCTGCCGTCCTGCCCGACACCTGCGGCTCAGCCCCCGAGGGGTCCCCAGCCCCAGGACTCGGACGCAGCCCCGAGCCCCCCTCAAAAGCCTTGAAGGTCCCTCGTGCCCTTAGAGGGGGCAGAGGAACGAGGTGCCCCCCACCCCCCGTCAGCGCTCCGCACCCCGCCGCCCGGTTCCCATGGCAATGTCGGAGATGCCGGTTGCCACGGTAACGCCATCCTCCTCCTCCTCGGCCGCGTCCGAGGCGGCAGCGCGGCTCCCACCGCCTTCTGCCCGGCGGCTCCCGGGCCCCGGCAAGTTGTTTCCATCCCACCCCCTCCCAACCTTACTCCATCCCTGCCGGTACCTTCGAGGCAGCAGATCCTCCAGAGCCCCGAGTGCGTGAGGTCGCCCCGCGCCTTCCTCGGCGGCCCCTGCGCCTCGTCCGCCGTGATGTTGGTGCCGTTGCAGATGTGGGCGCTGGAGTAGAGCCAGTAGTCGGTGCCGATGGCGATGGCCATGAGGCTGAAGGCTGCGAAGGCGCCCACCGTGGTCAGCAGCATCTGGACGCCACGGTCACACCACACCATGGTGCTTCATAGTCCCCCCCCCGCCCGGGGGCCGCAGCACAGCGCCCGCCGCCAGCCACCGGCCACCGGCCGCCACGAGCCGCCGCCCGCGGGAGGCAGCCGAGTCACGGGGCGAGGGGCGGGGGCGACGGGCGAGGGGAACCGCCCGCCCCGCCCAGGCACGGGCTGCGACGGAGGGGCCGCCCAGACCCCCGACGGGAGGAGCCGAGCCGGGAACAGCCGCTCGCACCCCCCGAGCCGCAGCCTCCGAGCGCTCACGCCCTCCAGCTGCCGCTTCTCAGCCCGCGGACCCACAGACCCCCAGACCCCAGTCCAAAGCCTCCCAGCCCGCACACCCCTCGACCCGCAGCTCCTGCTCTAAAGCCTAGCAGCCCGCAGACCCTCGAGCTGCTGCCTCCCAGACCCGCAGCCCCCAATCTAAAGCCTCCCAGCCCTCAGCCCCCCCCGACCCGCAGACCCCAGTCCAAAGCGTCCCAGCCCACAGACCCCCGACCCGCAGCCCCCAATCTAAAGCTTCCCAGCCCGCAGACCCCCGACCCGCAGTGCCCACGCGGCAGCCCCTGCCCGCAGACCCCGGTCTGAAGCCTCCCAGCCCGCAGCCCCCAATCTAAAGCCTCCCGACCCGCAGTGCCCACTCTGCAGCCCCTGCCCGCAGCCCCCGACCCGCAGCTCCTGCTCTAAAGCCTCCCAAGCCCGCAGACCCTCGACCTGCTGCCTCCCTGCCCGCAGACCCCGACCCACAGCCCCCACTCTAAAGCTGCCCAGCCCGCAGCCCCCGGTCTGAAGCCCCTCAGACCCTCGTTCTGCTGCCTCCCAGCCCACAGCCCCCGGTCTGAAGCCCCCCCACCCCCAAGCCCGCAGCCCCCTGCTCTGCAGCCCCTGCCCGGCAGCGACCGACCCATAGATCCCCAGCCCTAGATCCCCTAGATCTGCTGCCTCCCAGCCCGCAGCCCCTGCTCTGCAGCCTCCCAGCCCACAGACCCCTGACCCGCAAAGCCTCCCATCCCACAGCCCCTCGATCTGCAGCCTCTCAGCCCACAACCCCCCAATCTGCAGCCTCCCAGCCCTCAGCTGCCCTACCCACAGCCCTTGCTCTGCAGCCTCCCAGTTCACAACTCCCTGATGCTCAGACCCCAACACACCCCACAGCCTGCAGCCCCCTCAACCCGTAGGCCCCAACCCGCAGCCCCCCAACCCTCCACCCCCTGGTCTGCAGCCTCTCCCCAATGCCCTGATCCACAGCCCCAACACCTCAACCCTCAGTCCTCCAACCCCCAGCCCTGGCACGGCTCAAGCATCACTTTGTTTGCTCTCAGTGGGCTTGAGCGGAGTGCAGTGCCCTGTCTGAAATGGCAGCTCCTCAGGTGGATGGAGGTGGGAGTCCGGCCCTCAATCCTGCACAGTCTGCTCAGAATTTATCTGGAGGTGGCAGAAGTGTTGCCCACCTGCTGGGTATGAAGCCCTGCACCTTCCCTGCTCTCTCTGGGTTATATACACACCTTCCTTCTGCTGCATAGGCTGCCCTGGAAATCACCCTAGAAATGGTCCTAAATGCAGTGGGGGAAAAAAATGTGGTGATCTCAAGGAGAATGCCCACATTGCCAAGGAGGTAGAGCAGAGCCAACATGGGGGGTTGGCCACGATTCCCTTCTGCAGCCTCGCTCTGCAATTAGTTATGCAAGGAGGTTGTAGGCAAGTATTTGGGTTGCTGGTTTTTCCTCCCGTTTGGAAGAGGATGGAGAGATTCCACCACCTGAATATATTTTCCTTTGGAAAACCAAGGGGAGAAACATCTACACCATCTTTTTTTTTTTTTTTTTTTATCATGTTATCCTGCCTTCCACCCCTGACTCTCATCACTGCGAGTTGACAAGTCGGTCCTGCCTCCCTCTCTTCCAAGTGACAAGCCAGATGAATGGGAAGCTTTCCTGATCAGCTAATGCATTTGCGTGGAGGGAACGTGGCAGCGAACCAGTTTGATGTATATGAATTAGGGAGTGGGAGGACAAGAGCTACAAACCTCGAGAAATACAGCGCTCGCTTCCCAAGCAGTGCGTGGATGGCTGCAGGTGCCTGTGTGACTCCACCGCTCAGCATACCAACGCAGAGATGCTTTTCAGCTGCTCAATCCTTTTCATAGGAGCTGGGAGAGCAAAAAAGCAAATACAAATTAAAAGCTGGTCTTTATTTCACTCGGCAAATTGCTCAGACACGAAGCCTGTGAGCAGAGAAGAGCTCTGAAGCTAGATGCTAGCTTTAAGAATGTAAATTGTGCTTTACTTTTCAGTTGTGGTTTGTAGGCACATCAGCGCCTTTGCAAAATCACCTTCTAAATGAATGTCTCCATTATGGACGGAAGAATGAAGTCAGGTAAACTCAAAAGCAGAGCGATGCCTCCTTCAGAAAAAACTGGATCGAGCATTTAAGTTTAATGAGGTTCAACAAACTTCTCATTTAAAATATATGTTTGTACCTCTGGGCTTTGGGGGTTTGGGCAGAGTGGGAAAATGAGATACTGAAACAGCAGGAGAGAAGCTATTTCCATAGCTTTTTAAACCTATTGAGCCTTAATTAATATTATTTATTTGTATTACAGTATTGCCCGAGAGAGCTGCTTATGGCTGCCTCTCCACAGCAAGGAGCTGGGGAAGGGCTGGGAGGGATGTATCCAGGACAGGGTTCCCACAGAAATATCCTCAAGTGCTCCCAGTCCAGACGTGCAACAAGAGGTGGGACAAATGGCAGTTGGTTTGGTGGATTCTCAGCATCCTCTGCCAGCAGAAAGGGGACACACAAGTGTAGGGTTTTCCATGGGCTTGGAGCCACCAGCCCAGCAGTAACCCTCCTTCATGATCCTATCAATTGTACAAGGTAACAACAGTACATTGACAAAATTCATTAATGAAACCTCTTGCTCCTCCTCCCTGATTTTTTGCAAAGAAAACTGTTGTTTCTGTTTCTACTGCCCTGTGAGAAATAACTCAGGCTCTTAAAGGGTTACAGAGAAGCCTCCAAGGCAGACAATCATTTTCTGCCCAAGCTATCTTCTTTAGTTTAAAAATGTTCTCTATTCTTTTGAAATGCATGAAGTAGATTGTGGGAGAGCTAATATTATATTCCACTACTGAAAGCTGGTGGAGTATTTTACATTGAAGTCTGGCTCTAGTGATTTTCTAAGGATTTTGAATTCATTAAATCCAACCATTGAATAATCTCCATTTGTGGCGGAAGGAAGGCAAAAGTGCTTACGCTCCTCCATAGCAAAAAAGCATGTAGCCTTTTCTTAAATGCGAAAGCTATCTGACCCGCTACGTGGAATAAAGGTTGCCCATCATGTAACCTTTGATTTGCAGGCTTTGCTTACGATACAGCCTTATAAAGCTGCTATTGAATGTAGCAGCGAAGCAGCCCTGGCAGAGTGTTTTGCACTGCAGTGCATCCTCCATCCTCAATCAGAATTAGGACCCAATTGTTCCAAGCTCAGACCAGAAGCAGAAGCTCTCAACAATGAGAAGAGAAAGCCCCACTGCTTCTCCCTGTGATTTAGCTCCCCTCTGATGACACAGGGCAAGGGCCGCTGTCCAAACCCAGAAATATTTTTTACACCGAAGCAGCAGAAGCTTGAAACAGAATTGTTTTGATTCCTTGGATGCTGATGTTCAGAGCATTAGATGAAATGCTGTGCCTGATCATTTTATTTCTGAATGGAATAACAGTTGCTTTGGAGATGAAACTTTGGCTTTAACAGAATTCAGAGAGAGCTGCCACAAGTAAAATCCTGCCCCAGAGACACCACTGGTATGAGAAGAAAACTGCAAGATGTTACCATTTAGCATTACTGTTGCTGCTGCTAGGTGTCAAACACAGTCTTGAAGAGATTAGGCTTTTGAAAAAATTTTTACTCTATCATGCAGAAAAACAATACTAGAATTTTGCTAAAAGAAAATGTGGGAAATTGCTCAAGAAAAACTCGAGAGAGTTCTTTCGCAGAATGAAAATAATCACTTCAATTAAATAGAGCTTTTGATGTAGATATGGTCTAACCACCATCAAAGCCTGGAAGAGATACTTCATCCTCCCTTCTCCTTCCTCAGCTTTTAGCTCTATGTTTGAGAAAAGGGATTTTAGTATGCAGGAATGTCTTAAATCTATAAGGGTGTCTGCATAATTGACTATTGTCATCTCCAGTGGATCTTTGTATCTTTCCTAATTTGCTGCTGATATCAGGGGGAAAAAATTACCCTTAATAATTTGCTTTAGATTATGCAATGCATAAAGAACTGGAGAAACGTTTCATACATTTTGTGCAGTGCCAGATAATCTCCTTTTATACACGGGGCAGGCAGTGGTGGGATTCAGTTCAACTCACGAGGTTAGCAGCAGAGTTCCACAAGTGCGAAGATCTCCAGCCCCAGTCAAGAACTGGAGGAATACCAGACCCAGCAGAAAGGATGACTTATGTTATAGGCATAGTTAAGAAGGAGTAATGCTGAAGTTGTCCATGGAGCTGTATTTTCATGTACCTTGGATCAGATCTTGCAGGTAAGTGTGATACCTGCTGAACTACATTAGGAGACCTCTGCAGAGCTGGATCCAAATGACTTTCTGTGGCAAAACAAAGTCTGAATTCACTTTTTCTGAGGGCTGCTACAGTACCCAACCCACTGACTCGCCTATTCCTTCTGTACTTATTCATCATATATCGTGAGGACATAGCACCTTTGACCTCTGGAGACCCTGCTGTATGTGGAAGGTCTGCTTCTTCCCACAAGAGACACTTGGCAGAGAAGTCATAATCACATTTCAGAGGGGTGAGTCTGGAAAGAAGCGAACTTGAATTTCCTTTGAGGAGTTATGAGGTTGAATTTTTTTTGGTCCTATAAAAGATCATCTGGAGTCGGCAAGAACAGATTCAGATTGTCCTTCATGGCTGAAGAAATGGTTGACTCGAAGGAAAAATATTGTTATTCCCTTGCCACTTGAGGGGCAACAGCTGGGCCTCAATTCTATTATGCCTTTTAATATATTAAATATTCTTTGGCTTAGTCATGGGAAGAAAACAACACAACTGCTTTCTAATAAATAAAATGTGCTCAGAAGCAACTCTGAAGCTTTCCAGATAACTGCATTTCAAGTTTGCCAGGAAGCCAGATGCTGCTATTGGAAAAGTGGCTGCTACGGTTTGTCATCTGAGCCTAGAAATTGATACCCAAGAATGATATGATGAGACAGACTCGATGACAGCACTGCTCTTTCTATAAATAATTTGAAGAATTTTTTTTTTTTTCATTTTGGAAAAAAAAAGTGTCTTTAGCTAGAGATTTGCACAGCAAACCAGAAAATTAAAAAGGCAAGGCATGCTGTGTTTGAACAGGGCCATCAAAAGAAAACGATATACAGTTTTTAGAAGAATATATAGCAGCTCTCAGAGATTTTTACCACACATAGGCTGTATTTTTCCCATAATACCAATAGTTATAAAACTCGTTATCTTTTGGACAATGGAGAAACAGAATATTATTCCTTTACTTGCTTGATCATGTCAAATGTCAAAGCAAATTATGAATGCTTGTCCTTCAAATACTCATCCCTCCCGGTAAGATATTAAATATCAATAGCGTTCACATTCAGCTACAGAATGAACTAATACTGCATACGTCTCACAGATCCAAAGTTCACTGTGCCCATTACCTGCCATGCAATTTCAGCTCTCAAGTCCTACCTCTTGTCCTAAGAGCTGGGAAATTCATTGCAGTGTTAAATGCCACATTAGATATTACCCAGAGTATGAGTTAAAACTGGAGGTTTTTCACAGAAAGGATCATTGGGCATTGGAATAGGCTGCCCAGGGAGGTGGTTGATTCACCTTCTCTGGAGGTGTTTAAGGCACAGGTAGATGAGGTCCTGAGGGACATGGGTTAGTGTTTGATAGGAATGGTTGGACTTGATGATCCGATGGGTCTCTTCCAACCTGGTTGTTCTATGATTCTACTCATGAGTTTGAAGTGTGGAAGAGGGAGAGGGAGAAGGACTAAGGAGTTAATAGGACCAGAGCCTTGATTTCGATTCACGTTTCAAAGGGTTTGGAGAGGCAGGATCCTGATGAGATGCTCTGAGAAGTTTCTAGCACAAGAGGCCTACTTGAAGTACAGTGAAAAAAAAAAAACTCATTATCTTTCTGATGCTGGTGAAATGAAGGTACTGACCGAGGGTTCATCCAGACTACTGGAATGAGTAACATTTGTTCTCAGGACAGCATCCTGAGAGAAATACAAATTCTCTTTGGGAGCAGCGTGGAGTACCATGCAAGGGAGGTGGGGTTGGGAGGGAAAGCCTGTGAGGTTTTCTTATTCCACACATTGTCAGTCAGTTCTGAGGAATAATTACACACCTGTAAAGAGCCCAGCAACAGGCTGTTTATGCTATACAAACGCTCGCATGCAGCTACTCCATGCAACCGTATGTGAAGTTCAGTCAGACTAAAAGATGAAACAGGGAGCTGGATGTCACTGTGATGGATTGCACTTCCGAGGGCTCTCTCCAAGCCCCCACGTGCACATCCTGCTGATCACTGCCAGGACTCCTGAGCACCAATTCCTAATCACTCCACAAACAAAGAAACATTAATCTCTTTAATGTCCCTTAAAAAAAAAAAAAGAAAAGAATTCCTCTTTCAGACAAATGTTCCTTCTCAGACCAAAGGCAGAAGGTGCTGTAGCAGAGCAGCACCAGGTGATGCTTGCTGAATCATAGAATCACCAGGTTGGAAGATACCCATCGGATCCTCGAGTCCAACCATTCTTATCAAAGACTAACCCATGTCCCTCAGCACCTTGTCCACTTGTCCCTTAAACTCCTCCAGGGAAAGTGACTCAACCCCCACCCTGGGCAGCCCATTCCAGTGCCCAATGACCCTTTCAATGACCTTTTCTGAAGTCACACAAAGTGTAAAATGAGGCAATTTGTCAGGGAGGTTGTCTCTCAAGCACTGCATCACCTGAGCACCCAGCAGATGGAGAATTACCCCTGGGCCAGCAAGAGGGAAACCACATACTGCAGTTTAACCTGGAAAGGGTGGCTTCGATGGGAACCTGTTAGGTGGCAGATTGAGTGGAACAGGTTTTTAGGATAAGTCTTTAATACTTAAATCAATCACAATGACTTGCTGCACTGAATTTATCTCCTAAGCTGCCTAAAGTAATTTCCTCTGATCTATCTGAATAATTTTGAGCTGATAATGCAGCATTTGAGTAGGAGGGCTGTTGCCCAGTGAAAGGATTTTCTCCTTAGAATTTCAGCCGATTATTCACCAGAGAGATGGTCTTTTGAGTGCACACCCTGGCAGCTCACTTAGAAAAGTTTTCTAAACACTCAGTCTACTAAGAAAGGCATTTGGAAGGTAAAATTAAAGGTAGCCATTATTTCTCATAAGCGAGTGACAGAAGAGGCAGCCAAAATGAGGTTTGTCTGATCTTCCCTGTGCTCCGGTTCTTATATTTCTACACAAGGGATCAGGAAATCCTTTCAGATCATCCTGCTGCAACAGTTGGAACTGCAATCTCTGGTGCTGAGCACAAGGTACCCCAAAATGACAGTGACCAGATGTCAGCAACGCTTCTGGGCCCAAAGAGCTGTTTTTCTGTGAATTGTACCTGGGAGATGTGTACTGAACCAGGCAATCAAAGCTTTACTGTGAGACTCTATACTAGACTGAGATTATCTAACATGAAAGGCTTTAAGCTTGCCTCTGTCTAGGATTTATCACTTTGTCGCTCTTCTCCACTTTCAATGCAATTAGTTTTTTCAGAGAGAGTAGCTGGTGAAGGAGGACAGCAGGTGAGAAAACAGGAAAACCAACAGGGAGTTTTGTCATTGTCTCAACAAGCAGAGGAGCAGAACTTTAAACCGCATCCAGTTCATGAGCTGATAGAGGTGGAATAAATGCTCAAAGAGTTCATGCACCTCTTCCTATTTAGCAATTATCTTGGAGTGGCATAAACCCCTTTCATGGACTGTTATGTGATAGCAGCAATGAGGAGGAGAGGAACAAAAGCAGCAGCAATAATAACAAAACACCCCGATGTAGTGTTTTAAACGAGCTGTAAATATCACCAGCAGAATGCCGTAAAACCTCACCGTACACAGTGGAACTGTAATTTGTGCTACCACTTTTTAAAGCTACACCAGTGCCTCAATGAAGTATTTTGTTTGGACTGAGTAAATGGCAAATGGTGTATTTATTGATTTCTATCTCTCCGCACACCTCAAACGCTGCCTGCCTGCTCCAGGCCAGGTCACAGCACACTCAGTTATTCAGCAAACACCTATTCCATGGTGAAACCATAAACACTTTATGACAGAGACAGTATGCTTAATCACCATAAGGTCCCCAGAGTTTCCTTTTCCCGACTTCTTTTCTCCAAAGAGACCCAGTGGTGACCCTGATGTAACAGAGCTCTGAAAGAAAAGCTGGGAGGACAACTAACACTCTACATCCTATTAATAAAATTGTTTGAATGTAGCATGGCTTAAGCCAAAGTTTCTACACTCAACATGGTGATTAAGTGCATCTAACCATTAACTCCTGCAGGTTGGGTTTGAATGCTTCTCGCATGGCAGTGGAGAGCTTTTGGTGTGGGTGGGTGCACAGATAGCTCTACAATAGTCATATAGCCATAAACTGTAAACACAGAACATTTTGTAACAGGGCTTTTCGCTAGAGCAGACAATCTGCTGCAAGTCTGAACCGAACCAAAAGCAATGCAAAAGAGAGACCTCAAAGCCCACTGTAAAAAAATAAGTCAGAAACAGCTTGAAAGAATAAGATCACAAACACAACCTTCCCTGTTCAGTCACCAAGAAACTCTACTCAGAAGGATGGTTAGAAGATGCTGGAAGAGATGAGCAAGATTGTGGATAGTCTGGGGGAACTTGGCAGTCTTTCAGTGGTACTGGTGCTGAGGTGGCCGCATCCAGCAGCATCCAGCACCCCTGGCGCAACGAATGGGGTGTGATAAGACTGGTTGGAGCCCAGCCAAATGCTTCCCTTATCCCAGGAGCTGATGACTTATCATCAATTTGGGAAGTACAGGAGCAGGCAAGGGTTATTTGAGGAGCCAGAGGACACCATGGTGGAAGAAGCAAAATCATATGCTTCCAGTTCCTGAGCTCTAGCTTTAATTTCCCTTCCCTAGGTACTCACAAGGGCAATGCCAGGTTGTAACAACCAAAACTCAGGGCATCAGCTGGGTGCCGCGCGGGCACAACCCTACTCTTGAGGGCTCTTAAAAAGCATTCAGGAAACAGGAGGTTTTGCCCAAGGGAGCTCAGGTCTCATCGGCTCAAAAGAAAAACGGCTTTTGGAGGAAGACGACAAATTGCTGCTGCCAGAGTTGTGAAAAGCCTTGACAAAATATTTAACATAGAGAAAAAGAGAACGTTTGCCAGTTGCTAAAGCCTTC